>JAVSCE010012668.1:600000-813681 GCA_032199065.1 Smutsia gigantea
CAAAAAGAAATAACCCTACTAAGTTGGAAAGTAAAAAAAAAAAGAAAAAAAGGAAATGATGCATATACCAGCAATAGGAATAAATATTAATGGACCAAGATTGCTATAAAAGGTATTCATAACTTCATTAGAGAAAAAAAGATCTGCTTTGTTTGCTGCTTTATCTCTAGCTCCAAAATAGGGCCTAGTATTTAGAATGAACTAAACAAATGCTTTAATGCTTATTGAAACAATTAAAAACTGGATTCATATCCTATTATATTCTGTTTACAAGAGACACAGGTAAAATCTAACAAGTGAAATACAAAAAGGGATCAAAGTAAAGAACATGTAAAAGTTTCATCAACCTACTGCTAATGAAAAGTAAGCAAAAGCAGTTATAATACACAATATAGTTTTAAAAATTTATTAGAGATGAAAGCATCATTGGGGATAGAGTATTACCACATATATTAGTCAGAAAGGATAGGCTTGGCTGCAGTAAAAATTAACCCATATCCTAGTTGTTGGACATGTTTTGCTCACATTTTATATCCATCACAGGTTAGTGCATTTTTTTATTCCACAAAATCACTCAGGAACCCAGGCTCATGGAGCCTCTATCACCTTGCAGCAGCCCCATCAGAAACACACAGCCATTTTTGCCATGTAAGGATAAGAGAGAGTACTGGAGGGTCTCATCCTATGAACTAAGTGTTTCAGTCTGGAAGTGACATTCATTTCTCACAGCCACCTTGGTGTGAAATGTTTAGTTAGTCTTGCCTTACTGAAAAGGGCAGGGAAGTATAATATTTCAATGTTCCCAGAAAACAAGAACTACATATGGGTGAGTGAAAGGAACAATTCTAAACTTTCATGCACCTAACAAATGCCTTCATATAAAGTATTATTTCCAATATGAACAACTACTACCATAGGGAAATTTTCACACATTTTTTTTTAGTAATTGATGGGTTAAGTAGACAAAAATTACTACAGATAAAATATATTTAAAACACAATAAAATATAAAATACATGGATGACTCAATTAACAATTAGGTTAACAGACATATATGGAATTCAGTACCCAACAATTAGCACTCATTCTTTGTAAATACACAAGTATTGAAAGAACAAAACTTTTCAATTAGAATTGTGTACTTGGTGATAATATCTTTAAAAGGAAGTTAAATAAAGACCTTCCAGACATATAAAAACTGAAAAAAGTATCACTAACAGACCTGTATTATAGATCTGTTAAAGAACATCCTTCTAAAAGAAGGAAAATGATGTCAGATGGAAATATGGATCTACACAAAGGACTGGAGACCAAATGAAATAGTAAAGACACTGAGAAACATATACATTTTTTCTAATTATTTATAAATGATAATTTAAGCAAAAATAGTAAGAATATAACATGATTATAATGTAAAAATGAAATGTATGGCAATATGAACACAACAATTTGGAAGAGGGAAGTGGAAGTGTACTATTATACCAGTCTGATACTATAATGTGAAGTCATATAATATCATTTATAGGTAGACTGTAATAAGTTAATGATGTGTACTATGCACCCTAAAGAAACTACTAATATAGTAAAATGAAGAGTTATGGCTAAGAAGTCAAAAAAAGGAGAAAAAGTTGAAGCATAAAAATATCAACTAACCCAAAAAGGGGCAGAAAGAGAGAAAAAAGGAAGAACAGATAAGACCAATAGAAAAAAAATAGCAAGATGATAGATGGAAGCCTAATCATATCAATATTCACATTAAATGTGGTGGTGGGAAAGTAAAATGGTATTACCAGTTCAGAAACTAGTTTGGCAATTTCTTAAAAATTTAAACATACACATATCACATGATCCAACTATTTCACTCCTAGCTATTTTCCCAAGTGAAATAAAATATGCACTCATACAAAGACTGGTTCACAAATGTTTATGGCAGCTTTATTGGTAATAGCCACATGTGGGGAATACCCAGCGGCTATTAACAGGTGAGTAGATAAACTGTGACATGTTCACGTAATTTAATGGTCCTTAGGAATAAAATGGAATGGCTGTTGATATACTCATCAATGTGGATGAACTTCTAAATAGTTATGTGAATGAAAGAACCAGACAAAAAGAATACATACCATGTTATTTAATTTATATGCAATTCTATAAAATGCAAGCTAATGTAGAGTGACAGCAAGCAGATTAGTAATGCCTGGCAGTGGCACTATGTGGGAAGAGGCGGGAGGCACAAAACTTTAAAGAATGATGAAATATTCATTTCCTTGATTATGGGAATGGTAATGCGCCTATATATGTCAAAACCTGAAGTGTATACTTTAACTATGTGCATTCAGTTTATAATATAATAAAGCTGTTTTTAAAAATCCCAGTTACCACCCCTTCAAAAAAAATGACTCAATTATGTGCTGCATACAAGAAACTCACTTCAAATATATTGACATAAATTAGGGGTCAGTAAATTACAGCTCATGAGCCAGCCACCAACTTTCATAAATGAAATTTTATTAGAACATAGCCATTTACACATTCATTTACATCTTGTTTATGACTGCTCTCACGCTACAATGGCAGAATCGAGCAGTTGTGACAGAAACCACACGGACCACATATCTAAAATATTTCCTTCTGACCCTTTAAGGGAAAAGTCTGATGACCTATGAAATAGGTTGAAAGTAAAAATGGAGAAAAGGTATAACATGCAGACACTATTTTTTTTTAAAGTTGGAGAGGCTAATTTTATTTGACAAAGTAGACATCGGAGTTAAAATGTTATGAAGTATATTACATAAAGAGGAATGTTAAATTATGATAAAAGGCTCAATTCACCAACAACACTCAACAAAACTAAATAATTATTCACAACAATGCTTCAAAATATGTGAAGCAAAAAGATAGACAAATCCCAAAATATAATTGGATATTTCAACAATCCTATTTTGTAATTTATAGAACAGCTAGACAGAAACAAAAGTTTCTTGAAATACTTGACAAATCATTCCAGAATGTTTGGTGTCTAAAAGTTTCCTATTATATCATGTCCTTATATCAAATAACAGATTTTGAGAATTACTCAATGACGAGAAACAAAAACTTAACATTTGTGTGTATTTGTTTATTTTCTTTTGTTTTAAGTGCACCTTACTGTTTCAGTTAAGACCTTGTCTAAATTTCCATTTTTGGCAGTGTGGTAGAGTATATAACCAGAAAATCCTCCTGTAGCACAAGACCTAGAAATGATGGTGAAAATTAGGTTTTTAAAATGCATACTTGAGTTCAAACACACACAAAAAAGAAATCTGTAAGAGCTACATGCAAGAAGAAGATTCCAAAGTTGCACTTGAGGTAGGATTGGAATTGGGACAGGCGTTTAGGTTTCCAGAGGACAAGATTCAATAACAATGCAGGGACAGGAAGTTAGGCCTTCAAGCCTTCATGAAACAATGATTGGTATTGGTCATCAAAATGCCACATTCTGATGGAAATGTTAGAGTAGAAATGATTCATCCACCATCATAAGAAGAAGATAAAACAACTTGTATAGGTATCCCCTATTTTTCAAGTTTGTATTACACCATCTTGCTCTTACAATAACCCTACATTAATACCTGTTTTCACTAACCCAAAGAAAACTGAAGAGGATTTTTGCCTTTTTGAAAAAAGGTGAAAACTGAAAATAATGTCCAGAGTTTGTTTTGCAGCAAGCCATTATAGAGGCAGCGCACACCCTGAGCAGTGAGAGTGGCCCCACCAAGCTTCTGCCCTGGGAACCACACTCGGCTTTTCAACCTCAAGCCTCTATAGCTTTGAACTGTGTCAGTATCTGTGATTTATCTCAATTTATTTTGTGCTTTCATTAGCAAGATATGTCCTAGAGCTCAGAGAAGCCTAAAGGAGGTTATTTTGAGGATCTGGGAATGCTAAATGTTTTTCCAAGTAAATTAATGGTAGTTGCTTCATTTTATGTAATTTTGGCTTATGAAGGTTTTCATAGAAACAGTCTACTTCTGGATAGTAGAGGAAACTGGTATATATTTTTACCTGAAATTTGGAGGTGAGGGTCTCCCTTAAAATTGGTAACCATATGTATTTGAAGTTTGACTTTACACTACCTACATTTTCAAGGAAAAAACTCAATAATTAACAAAAATTCCAGGTTAGTAATACTGAGGCACTTGGTGGAAAGCAAACACCAAGTTTTCTTGGGACATATACTAAATCCAGACCTCCCGGGATTTTCATGAGTCTCCTAAAGACGTGCTCACAATCCAAAATTACAATGCTCAACTGAAAAACAGTAGACAGACAAAATAAGCAGCAGGTTAGTCTCCCAAAAACCTGAGACAAACCTTGCATGGACTATTTTAACTGAGAAAAAAATCACATTTAGTGAATAATTTAATTTAAATCATTATTTATTTCTTTTGACTATAGTCTTCTGCTTCATAAAAGCCACTGCTATCTGTCACAAAAGAATAATTTGTTTTAATTTACAAAAAAATGCATGGACTTCATTATCACATATTTCAAAATTGGGATGCGACTCATTCAATAATTTCATATATCATTCTCTGTTTTACAATATCATTCTTAGAAAGCTCTAATTCTTCCATTACTCTTGTTCTTGAGGTATAATAAGCACAAATAATATTACATCTAACTTGAAAATAAAATTTATAAATTTAGAGGTAGTATTGATCTATGATAATGCAAGAATTAGAATTTAATTTTTAATTATTTATTCCATATTAGGCTTTAGTGATTTTTTACACATGGAGTGTGTGTGTGTGTGTGTGTGTGTGTGTGTGTGTGTGTGTTTAAGAATGCCTGTTTAAAGACTAGATTTTTCTTTGGAAAAAGAATGTCTGAGAACCAAATAAAACTTGGCAAAGGAATTTTTATTATCTGATTTTAATTTTATTCAGTGGTCAAAATTTGGGACTTTTTTACTTGTCTAAAAGTCATTTTCTTCTGAAATCCCAGTTTGTAAGTACTATTTTGCTGAGTTTATTTATCTTCTGCATGAATCATGAGATGATCGCTGCAACTTGACAATGACCTTTCTTATTTTAAGCAGTAAACACAACTCCTGCATGTTAAGTGGATTTAGAATTGTCTGAAAACTGATTTCTTTTTCCAGTGGTGCTTTAATTGCAATTTGTACTCAGTCTGCTCCAACAACTAATGTGAGTTCAGTAGTTTCAAGGACTTCATACATTATTTGCTGTGGACACAAAGGACATTGGCAGAGAAGGAAAGAAACACAAAAGCAGGTTTTGCCCAGGTGCATTTTTGGAAGCTCTATGGATATTCAGGAAAATGAATATGACAAAATCCATCATGATGTCCCTATTCCACCCCTATTTCCCTATTCCAAGTCTAGTTTAGAATGACCCTCTGTGTAATAAAGGGACAAAAAAAGAGGGGAACACTCCAGTCTTACCACAGATGTAGTTGGAAAGCCCTAGGAATGCCCAAAGCTTTGTGGGAGTGATAATGAAATCCTTTCAGGAGAGACAATGAGATTGTCAAACCTAAATTTCAGATACAATTATTCACCACTGAAAAAATTGAAGGGCTGTAAAGAACACTACTTAGCTTAGGCCTTCCCATTCTCTAAGGCAAATTATACCTTTTAAAAGAGATTTAAGGAATATCTTAAGAGCATGACTCAGCCACGGCAACTTTACCAGGGCACTACTAGTGGGATTGGCCCAGCCTGAATTGTAGGATAGATGAAGTATGATTTCTGATGCCTGAACATTCTATTTCTAGGACTCTCCATGGAAGTCATACTTCCAAAGCACCCTGTCCACCAATGTTTTTCCAATTATCCTCATCTATCAAAACTTACCGGTTTACTTCATGAATCTTTATTGTGTGTTTCCAATATTCCAATCTTTGAGTTAAATGTGCTGAAATGTTAACAAATGAAAGATGCAGGCAACTGACCAAGAATCTGACCCTTGTGTTGATAGGGAGATGTGTGGGGTGCTTTGGGAACATTTAGGAAGGGCTTCACATATATCTTGGAGGATCAAGGAAGAACTCTTGGGGGAAGTGATGTCAGGTTGGAGAAGCAGAAGTTAGCCAGGTGAAATGGAGGAGAAGCACATTCGGGAGAGAGAAGTGGCCTGAGGGAAAGAACATGGCACGGTTAGGGATGCAGAAGAACACAGCCTTCAGCAGAACACTCTGGGCTCCTCTTTCAGAAATGCTTGGCAGCTGCTGTTTACAAAAGCATTTGCTTCTTAACTATCTGATACTGGCGAACAAATGTTGACAGGTGGCTTTGATGCCTGGAACTTTTTAAAATTTATTTTTATTTTTTAATAAGATATCATAGATATACACTCTTATGAAGGTGTCACATGAGCAACACTGTGGTCACTACCTGCACTCACATTATCAAGTCCCCCCCACGCCCCACTGCAGTCACTGTCCATCAGCACAGCAAGATGTTACAGAGTAACCACTTGTCTTCTCTGTGCTACACTGCCCTCCTTGTGAACCCCACACACCATGTGTGCCAATCAAAAAAACATATGCATCGCGTCAGGAATTTGCATGTCATCCTTGGGCAGGGGCCGTGCTCATCTTCTCTTTATAGTTCCAATTTGAGTATATGTGCTGCCGAAGCAAGTGTGATGCCTGGAACTTTGAAGAAATGTTTAAGAATAAGTTCATTCTAGAAGACTGCGACAAAATTACTATCACGAAATAATTCGGAAGGGTACTTTTTATCAAAGTGACTGAGGTTAAAGTTCTGAGTTTCATTCCTGTGACTAGACCTCCATAATTACACAGACCATGGAGATAGACTCTTTCTTTGTAAGTCACTTCTAGAGTCCATTCAGCCCCTCTTTGAGAAAACATCTAAGTCGTGTCTCCTCAGTGGCAGGCATTGTGCCAGACAACAGGACTAAACAGAGTGGGTTAGGAAAAGCTTCAGCAGAGATAACCACTCAAGATTTGCTGCTTCTTAAATCAATTTCACAACAAATGTTCTTATTACAAAAATTCTTCTCAAGTGATGATTTCTCCATTTTATTTCTGCTATTTAAAGTACTCTCATTTACTTATTTATTCAACAGATATTTATTAAATACTTATTATGAAATAGGGCAATTTCATCTTCCATGGGACTTAGAGCATACTAGGGGAGACTTGTATAAACTAATAAGTACAGAGATAAGTAATTAATTGTTAGTTAATAGTGAATCTGATAAAGGTTGTTATTAAAGCTCCAGAAAGGCCTTATGAGTGCTCAGAGGACATCTCTGACCTCCGCCCAGAGAAGTCACAGAGGGCTGCCTGGAGGAGGTAATATTTGCTTTGTCTTAAACAATGACAACAATTTTGGGTTTCTCTCAAAATTGTAGAAGAAAGAAGGGAGGAGCTAGAAAGAACTAATTTAAGCACTGGCTAATAAGAAATGGGCAGAATGAAGGGAATGAGTGGGTAAGGAGAGATCATCCTGGGATGGAAAACTACATGTGGAAAGATAGAGAGATGAGAAAGAACACAAAATAGTCTGGCGTGACTGAGTACGGGGTAGGTGGGACGATGTGGTGGCAGCTGTGATTGGAGAAAGAGGCCAGATGATAAAGCCCATTTAATCCTCAAAACCATCAAAGTAATAAGCACTACCATTATCTAAATATCAACTCAATATTTTCCTTTAAAAGTCTACTTGGCCTCTCAAACATGTACAAAACCAAACTCGTGCCCTCCCTCACCCAACCTTGCTGCTTCTGCCGATTCCTCTGACTCAGAAAGCAGCGCATTCCTATGTCCAGTTGCCCAAGTTCAAGTCAGTCTTGACTCCTCTCTTTTTCTCACATCACACAGCTTAACTGTCAGTAAATCCTGTTGATTCTACATTGAAAATATGCCCAGAATTCAGCATTTCCTACCCCCTCCTGGCCCTAGCTACCACCACTTTTTGTCTAGACAACGACTGTTGCCTGTTAAGCTATCTCCCTGCTTCTGTCCTGGCTCACCCTTGTCCCCTTCTGTTCCCAAACCAAAGGTCAGAGTGACTCTTTTAAACTCTAAGATCCTATCACTCTGCTTAAAACTCTGAAATGGCCTTCCTTTTCACTCAAAGGCCAATGTAGTACAAAGGATGACAAGCCCTATAAAACCTGTCCCTGCACCAGCTCTTCCACTTCACCTGTTATTACTCTTCCCAGTCCCACTTTCTCCCACCAGTTCCTGCTCCTTGCTTTTCCCGGAACTCAGTCATCCTCTCAGATATGGTTCTTTTTTTTTATTATTAAAGTATCATCAATATACAATCTTATGATGGTTCCACATACCCAATACAGTGGTCCAACATTCATCCATTTATTATCAAGACCTCACCCCCTCCCTTGTGGTCACTGTCTATCAGCATAGTAAGAAGTTAGTTATAGAGTCATTAATTGTATTCTCTGTGCTGTACTATCATTCCAGTGATGTACCTATATTGTGATTGTGAATTATAGGGCTCCTTAATCTCTTTTTCCCTCCCCCCCACCCTCCCCCACCACTCCCCTTTGGTAACAACTAGTCCTTCTCGTTGTCTATGAGTCTGCTGCTATTTTGTTTCTTCTGTTTTGCTTTGTTTTTATACTCCACAAATGAGTGAAATCATTTGCTATTTGTCTTTCCCCACTTGACTTATTTCGCTGAGCATAATACCCTCTAGATCCATCCATGTTGTTGCAAGTGGCAGGATTTCTTTTCTTTTTATGGCTGAGTAATATTCCATTGTGTATATGTACCACCTCTTCTTTATCCATTCATCTACTGATGAACATTTAGGTTGCTTCATATCAGATCTGGTTCTTTTACTTCTTGGCCATTCCCCCAGATATTTCTGTGATTCACCCCAACTCCTTCCAGCCTTTGCTAAAATATCACAGCTCAGAAAGACCTTCCCAGGCTCCCATATTTAAAATAGCCATTCTGACCTATAGTTCTGGTCTGTTTCCCTACTTTATACTCTTCTCCATAATACTTGACTCATGCGGCTTCTTAATTGTCTAAATCCTTTTAGTGTAATGTAAGCTAATTTAGGGCAGAGGTTTTTGTTTTTTGACACCAATGAATTATTGGGACCCAAAACAGTTTCTGACACATAATAAACAATCAAAAATATTTACTAAGTGAATGAATTTCCCCCACTTTACAAACGAGGGTCACAGAGAGGGTAAGAAACTTGTTGAAGGTCCTACAGTGACTGTGTGCCATGCTGATCTTGGCTGGCTATTCTATAGGTGAAAGACGAAGCTTACAGAACTGAGGTTCTTTATGCTGGGCTGTATCTTTTTAGAGACATTAGAGGCTGACTCAAGAGTGGAGTACTGATGAAGGCTGGGGGGATCCTTTAGAGACCTAAAAGCCTGACTGTCACGATAGGCGGTAGGACAGTGACCCCACATAGCTGCCTCCCACAGGCTGTTACTCCTGTTGTCACCGAGCAGCTAGTAAAAGGCTCCTCCTGCCTCTTCCATGCAAGGGCTTGGAGTCTTCTTCTGGGTCTGGAGTTCCCTTTGAAGCCTCAAATAGGGTGGGTAGGATGTGAAGGACTTTAGGGGGCTCCATTATGAGATGGGCACCACTGGGAGAAAGGGATACTTTGAAGGCTTGCCTCTGAAAATGTCCTGTGATGTTTCATGGGGTTTGCCTTTTAGAGGCTGTATGGGAAAAAAAACTATGATAAAAATTACCTATTCTGCTTTGACAGTTTTTTGATAAATACATGTGAAATTTAAAATCTCATTTCAAAGGGGAAAAAATGATCCTGGTTCAATGAAATTCTATGAAAAAAAACAATTGGAAAGAAAGGGGATTTATCTATTGTCAATGCATCTCTATGTAGGCAGACAAGCTTTGATGTAACTGATAGCTTGGTTATATAATAGCCCAAGAATACAGAAATGGCATATGATGTATTATGCAGCAATTGAGACCAAAAGTTTGCTGCTCTTAGACTAGAATGAAAGTTCAGCCTGAAAGCTTTTGTTGAAAAAAGACTTTCTTTGTAATAAATCAAGAGGACCTGTTAAAGTTATCTTCAGTAGGTACCTCATAGGCAGTTTGGAAAAAAATTGTTAACTCATTAAGCTTAATGGCCCTGAAGCATCCCAGGATGCTACAGAAGCTAAACCTTTAACAAAGAACTTCACTTCTAAGGAGGTGAGTATTGAACTTACAAAAGACAAATCCTTTAAAGTGGAGATTAGAAAGTTGAGCTATTATAAAAGAGCCAGAACAGAAACTAAGTCAGTCTTTACGAAGGGCAGTTAACGATTCCAGAGATGGATACTATAAATTGTGTATATGAGCAAAATCACTTTGTAATGGTCACCTGGAAACAAATGAATCTTAAAAGGCCAAGTCCTCAAAAAGGGTCAGAAGGAAAAGCTACTTAAAGTGGGAAGCTTTGTAAGAACATCTGTGTGTGTTTGTGTGTGCGTGTGCTGTGTAAGAAAAATACTAACCCTGGAACTGGCGGGAACTGCCAGAAAGAGCAAGGGAGCACAGTAGATACAGAGCAAGCTACTTGCATCTTCAGTTACTACTGTTCACATAAAAAGCTCAAGAATATCCAGTCTATGCTCATGATTTTGGTATAGTGAGATGTGATTGCACATAAGGGGACATGATGCTTTCTGAAATCCTTATTAAACACAATGATAAGAATGCTTAGCTCAGGGCCTGGCTTATAGTAAGAGCTCAAACACTGTTAGCTGTCATAATTATCATTATCCTACGATACACCAAGCTTTGTGTTAGCTGATTTATAGGCACTATTTGATTTAACTGCATGTAAAAGGCTAAAATGACTGAATGAAAAATTCTTTCAAAATGAAGTTGAACATCAACCAATTAACATCTCACGAAACCTAGATATGAATCAAAAAGTTCCAATTCTGTATTTGCCTACAGACACTGCCTCTCATCTGACCGTCTGAAACTAGGCGTTGGGCAAATATATGAAATGGCTTGTGTCAAATCACTTTTCTAATAGTTCAGATGTTTGTCTTCCTAATTTACTGTGGCCAGACACTTACTTCCTGTTCTTTTCCCATCTTTTCTCCTGGCATTGAAGCTCAAGCGCCCATCCATCATCCTGAGACATACTACTTGCCTCATACTTGTCCTAATTATTTGCAAAGATACTGTAGCTTAGTGGACGACTGGGGTGAGTGCTACAGTTAAAATTATTACTTGCCTGAGGTTTCATTTTGGAATTCTGATAAGTCATTTCGAATGTGAGTTGGGCCGAGTACATTTCAATTTATGACTTTTTCTAAGTGAACTAATCTAAATTAAAATCTCACAAAATCAATACCCCATTTTTATCATACAGCATTCTGATTCTGTGTCCCAATCATCCATCTATCATTTACTGTGGCTTGGAAATTTCTAACAATGAGGAGTTATTTTATATCATATTATGGAAATGACACATCTGTAGCCTGTTGTTTCATATATACAAGCCCAAATTTACAGTAAATATTGCCTTACTCTAACCCCTTCATCTTATTTACTCTGTAGAACACCCCGTAAACCCTTATCAGGAGGGTTATCTAATGCTTATTATGTGTTCATAATGTGTGCGATCACAATCTGAAAACTGTCACTCAAAACTGGCTTATTTGGCTTCAGTTTCTTATTACAGTGGTAGGTACCAGCCAGACAAACGGGTAGGTATTTTTAGGTTTTCCAAATGCTACTCGGTGCCCTTCCCCCCAATGTACTCATTTTGAATACTTCCTTTTGGTTTTTAAAGGTCTAGTGTTGACTTGGAGATACTGCAAAGATTTTTAATGCACATGCCACTCTCCTAATATATTTTCATTTCTGGTGACCTAGAAAAGAACAGAAGCAAAAAATGGTGCAAGGGGAATTTATTCTCATGACAGAGTGTTAAAAAAAAAAAGCTTTCAAGGGATTTATTTAGTCAGGTCTCGTCTTTTCCATTATTCTTTTATGTCCCACTTGTATTGCATAGTCTATGGCCAATTCATAAAAGAATAATAAAAAAGGCCCCATTTTATGCAACCACGTACTAGCATGTCTGCATAAAATAGGTGATGCATATATTTTACATCCAGAATTCCAAATGGCCACTCATATTTCTTTTCTCTCTCAGCTTTCAAGGTTGGGCTCATAGTTTTTCAAGAGCAAAAGATCTTCAATGTATTCATTTCATGGGAGCAGAGACTATGTCTGTCTTATTCACTGGTTGACCTCAGGACCTAGGATGGATTCTGGCACATAGGAGGACATTAATAAATGTTTGGAAATACTCTTTCTTCTACCATCAGTCAATACCTGAGGCAGATATCCATGGCACTCTCATTGCCTAAAATTCAGAGATTTGCAATAAGACATTCCAATTTTCTAAATGTATAAACACTTAGGTTTTAAAGTATGCATGTACCACCTTAGGAAAAATGAAATAAAACTAAGCATTGTGGCTTAGTGGGAGTATGTTACTTTAAAAAAAATAATACTGGGGGCTCTCTTATCCCCTCCTGGCCTGAGCCAGGAGCTCTGTCCTCTCCTCTCACTTTATCTGTAAATAAAAGCCTTTGCCTTGCTCTCCTAAAATAAAAAAGGCCAAATACTGATGGAGAGAGCTGCAGAAGATGGTGAGATTACTCAGTAGCTTCTCTGCAGACTTCAGCATACCTCATCTCTGCCTTTGTCCAGTAGTCTCTAGTGAATGAAGGGATGTATATTTCTTAAATCTGCAAGGATGAAAAGGGAGTCATTGACTTCAAGATGTTTATAGTCTTATTGAGGACAGGACTTCAGGAGGTTGATCTGTGGTTTATACATCAAGACCAGATCAAGACCATGCATTCCATTTTTAGAGATCTATCCAAATCGTGGATATGTATTACAGTTTACAAATGAGGCATTGAAAATAGCAAACACTTGCTAACAACTAAAATACCTATCAATAGGAGCTTTGCTAAGTAAAACGGTATTATATACACACACGCTGGAATAGTGAAATGAGATTTTATGAGATGTCAGCTGAAGTTCTTTGATAAAACAAATAACAAAAAAGAACCGTCTCTTCAAATACATCTTAGAAACACTGAGTTAAACCAAGCTAAATGGATTTTTGTTATCTTTCATATGTGAAGGTACTCAGTGATTCTGCTGGAGGGACATGGAATAGCTAAGCTTGTCCAGTATCATTAACTTTCTTGGGGATGAAATATACCTTTGCTCAATTTTTTGAGTAGTGTAAAGACTCAAGAACTGTTGAAAGTCTGAGACTGGGTTTCACAATTTCATTTGGTTTGTTTCATAGTCTTGATGGAAAAGAATGAACAGCACCCTTTGCAAAGTCAAGGGAAGGCAAGCTCTTTCTTTACTTGTCAAATTCCTAGCAACTCGGTGAACTCTGGTGTTCATTTCTGGTATATAAGCATTCAGTCATTTTTAAGGACACCATTCAGAATTTTTTAAATTAATGTGAATAAAATGTATTCTGGGCAAGAGCAACAAATTCTATTTAATCAGCATCTCATCCATCACTTTATAATGTATGCAGTCTCTATAAATGCATAGAAAGGTGTGCAAAGTGGAGCTGATGAATTATGGAAACCTTTATGTATGCTTCATGCATTAAACACTTTTTGCTAACCCTTTCCCTCAGGGTTAGCAAATTTTGGGGGAGGCTAACCTCCGAACAGATATGGCCTAAATAATTCTAAGTAAACAGAGTTCCTTAATCACCTTTAATATTCAAGAAAAGAGAACACAATTAGATAATATGCATAATAATTAAAAAATATGATCATATTTTCCTGTGTGCTAAATTCAGCTGTATTATTATTTATACTAAGCCTATTAACTAAGGGGAAAAAATGGAAATGTGCTCCTGACTGGGGCTCCTATTAATTTTGTATATTGTATATCCTATCAAATGGAATAATTAAAAAGCTATTCTTAAATTCAGTGCTTCCATCGTCAATGACGTGGATCACATTGGGCATCCAAAAGTAAATAATGGGCACCTGGACCTAACTGGAAGACTTTTAACTTTAAAGTTTTATTTGAAGTTAGACTAAAAGAAAAGCTCCTATTTATAATCGAACTACATGAATAAATCATATATGAATTATATACAAACACAAAGCAAAGCATTGGTCATTTATTTGCCATGTGAGTGCATTTTTCAGTGCCCTATTATAATGAAGAAATTATTGGACTTCGGGTGAAGAGATTTTGCCTTGATAATTTGATTTTTCTATAGTTTGTGACCTGGAGAAATTGCTGAAGAGTAATTATTTAATTTCCCAGTTGCTGTTTTCTCATCTCCAAAATGTACCTACCATGTATTGAGCATTTACTATGTGCCAGGCACTGGGGTGATCCCTTCATAGATCTTATGTCATTTAAGCTTTATGAGAATAATACTGTTGTAGAGTTAACAAATAGGGCAACAGAAATCCTGAGATGTCAACTAACTGTTTCCAGCATGACTCAGAGAATATGCTATAGAGGGCAGATTTGAACCTAGGCCTATGAGGCTTCTGATAAAATGCTTTGAAGTGTTTCTTCTTGATGAAGAAAGATAAAAATGTTTGCCTTACTCATCTCCCAGTTTGTATGAGGAGTGTAGCCTATTGCCTTTTCCAAAGATGGCCGTACCAATATATATACATATATTCCACTCTACCTGATCTTCCTGTCATGTGATGTTGATAATCTTCCACTGAGAGATGAGGTCTTTGTTCCCTTCAACTGGGTCTGGACTGACTTCTAACTCCCAGGACCAATAGAATACCAGGGAGGGGACCTTAAGACTCCCTCAGCTAGGTCATAAATGGCAAGATGGCATCTACTGCCCTTTCTCTCTCTCTCTCGGATTGCTTGCTGCTGGGGAGGCGAGCCACCATGCTGTGAGGACTCAAGCAGCATGGGAGAGAATGCCATATGGAGAAAAACAGGCTCCTGACCAACAGCTGGCACTGTGTGAGAACCTGAGAAGTAAATCCTCCAGCTTTAGTTAAGCCTCTGGGTGACTTCATCGCAAGTTAAAAGCCAACTGCAACAATATGACAGACC
The DNA here is from genome assembly GCA_032199065.1 of Smutsia gigantea. Taxonomy (NCBI): domain Eukaryota; kingdom Metazoa; phylum Chordata; class Mammalia; order Pholidota; family Manidae; genus Smutsia; species Smutsia gigantea. The sequence goes on from JAVSCE010012668.1 coordinate 615,090, forward strand.
CCAAGCCAGAATCACCTAACTAAACTACCCCCAGGTAACTGACCCACAGAGAGCATGAGAAATAATACGTGCCTATTACTGTTTTAAGCTATGAAGGTTTGGGATGATTTGCTACATAGCAGTAGACAATGCAAGTCTCAAACAAAAGTATGTGTTTTAAGTGTTCTATAAACTACATATGAATCACTTATAAATATGAAGCCTGATTTATAAATGTAGTTGGATATATTTATTCTGAGACAGGAACTGTAAGTAAATACACACTTTTAACTAAATAATTTAGGTTGTGGCTATGATACAAATCTAAACCCCAATTTGCATCAGTTTTAGTGTAGTGATATCAGAATAGTAGCCTGTTAAATAGACTTCCATATCAAGTCACAACTCTGGAAATAGAGAAAAGGGAAACAAGACATTTCATTTATATTGTACTTCATAGTTCACAAAGCCTTGAACCAAACATCATCTCAGAAACTGAGTCAGGGGACTTTGGCTTCTGGGTCCTCCCAGGCCCAAGTTCTTTCCCATACCCTGGCAATGTGCTTCCATGCTCTGTAGTTTTGTAAAATTTGCTAAAGATTTTAACTACAATTTGTAATGACCTCTCTCTTTACTCTGACTTCTTTCTCTCACATTGTGTCTCTTCCTGGGTACTTTATTTGGAGTTTCTTGACATCTGGCTAAAATAAACTAAAGCTGGAAATATAATTTTCATAATGTATTGTGTTTTCTTTTCTTATTTTAGATTCCCACCTTTATGCCTATTTTTGTTTATAATTCTGTAATCCCTGTTTTTCAACCAGGGTACCCACAATTCTATAAGCCTCAGGCTCCACAGAACCTGAGTCTGCCCTTAATCACCTTGAGCTATATTGATAGTAGCCCTGTAAAGCAGTCAGGGGAGATGCTATTATTCCAAGTTTATAATGAGAAAACTGAGATTCTGAAATTACAAAATGACTTGTCCAAGGTCACAGAGTTAATAAGAAGCAAAGACAAGACTCGATCCCCAGATCTCTGATTCCCAGCTCAATATTCTTTTTTCCAACACACCCTTCAGGAAGCACAAACCCTCCCTACTTCTTCTTCCTGTAACTTCCCATCAAAACTGATCTTTCCTATGCTCCATGCTGCTGCATCCTGCTCTCCCCTTTGATTAATATGATAATGTAATTCAGTTTCAATTAACAACAAATAATTGGAAAATTACCAATTAAGAGCTTCCTTCAGAGCTACAAACTTAGCAATGACTGGTGTAGGGATTTCAGGCACAAAGGTAGGCTCAGAAAGGTTAATTTCAAGTGCAAGCCTTTTCCTAGTACTCTCAAATATCATAATCCAACTATACACTGGACTAGGAGAAGGAATTCTAGGATACAGCAAATATAAAGACAGAAAAGCCTGAAGATGCTGGGCTGTACTTTCCTAGGGAGAGTCACAGAAGGTAGAGGACGGATAATGTCTCCTTCGCGGAGGGCTGGTTGGCATCATATAGATGCTGCTGCAGGAACTGCCCTCAGCTTCAGGCACCATTACCCTGGCCAACTTTTCTCTCAATGAGTGCCTTGCCTCTTTCCCTTCCCAGGCATTGCTCTGGGCTGTCCCTGCTTCTATGAGAAGGGGAGTGCACCCTAATTCTGCATTCCAGTGAAAAAAAATGGTCTGTTTCAAAACTTGAATTACTTCATTGAGGCCTCTTGGGTCTTTTTTACAGAGCTAACAAATCAGAACCCTATTTGTTCGTTCAGATGTGGGAAGAAATAATGTTTTTCCAAGGGCAAAACTGAACTGGGTGGAGTTGAGGCACTGGGACAATTGATTTCAGTTAGTTTTAACTAGTAATAATGAATGTGCAAAAGGTCTTTCCCCAGAATGTCCTTCAGCTGATAATTTATTTCCATTTTTTTCCTCTTCAGGGGCAAAACTCTAATAGACTCTTTTTTTGCAGCAATTCTTAATATAACAGTTAGTATGCATATGAAGTGACCCAGTCCCCCTGGCACATGTGTCTGATCTCCATTTAGCAAGGATGGAACAGAGGCAGGAAGGAGGAAATACTTATGTGAAGAAGTGGTCCCCCCGCCCTGCTCCACTGCAAAATGCAAGCTCTGTGCCATTAAGATTCTTCTAGTAGTTTCTTACAAATCTTTCTCCAAAGGCCGCAAATTGTGGGGCTATCTTTTCAATTCTACAAATGGCATTTTGGCTAAAATGCAATTTCTCCATTGAATATTATGAATAACATTTACAGTGGATATTTTATATTATGTAAGATTTTAGTCATTTCATTTTTATCTATTTCAAGATAAATAAGTAAGGAGACTTTAATTTGTCTAGCTTTTTTTTTGCTTCATTTTATGTTTAACATATCCTAACTGGTCTCTCCCTCTCATCTTTGCCTTATCCCAATTTTAATGAACTGCTCATTAAAACACCCATAAATCTGCATAGAATTTCGACCCTAAACCTCCTTTACCCTCTTACTTTTTAATTCTTCCAGGATTCCTAATCTTGTTCTTAGCAGTCTCTATTTTTAGCTTCTTCCTTCATTTCTATAATGAGGTTTAAAATGATATTCCCCGGTATTCTGGGGGCTGCCCCCAGACAAGGGTAAGCAATCAGGCCTGACCAGACTCCCTGAGTGCAGAAAGCAGCTGCAGGTCTGAAATGTGGCTGCTAGTGCTTTGGAAGAAAGCAGGATGTGAAGAGCAGGCAAGAGACATGGAGGGGATGGCCCAGTGATGTGTGGGCACCATGTGGCCCCAGACAAGAGAATCTAGGAGAAGAGATTTTTGAGACTCCAGAAAGAGGGGCAGAAAAGCTTTGCTGTGATTTGCTATGTGCCCTCTTCAAGAAAACCTACAGTAAAAGAGGAGACTGGAGAGAGAGAGAGAGAGAGAGAGAGAGAGAGAGAGAGAGAGAGAGAGAGAGAGAGAGAGAGAGAGAGAGAGAGAGAGAGAGAGAGAGAGAGTGGGAGAGAGAGAGAGTGTGTGTGTGTGTGTTTGTGTGTGTGTGTGTGTGGACAGCCATTACCTTGGGTCATATTTCCATTGAGACACGGTATTGATGGCTCAGTGCCTGCTGTGGGCACCAGGTTGGCTTTGACTTCTGGCAGCAGGCAAGGCTTTGTTGCTAAGCTCGAGAAGGTGTTCATAAGATAGGAAAGAGTGGCTGTGACCCAAGCTGCCATGCATGTGTGACACTTGCTCTCACAACCGCACCAACGTCCTCATTTACTCTCAGGAATTCTCTGTGTCTTCTCCAACAAGAGGTCCATAACCTTGTCGGCTACCTATCACAACCTATGCACGGAATTGGCCTCTTTTACTTATAGAACAAAGCTTTCTCCTCATCAGTCTTTGTGAATAAAATCAATAGGAAAATTCATTATAATTGTGTGTCCTGGTGTTTACTTGTGTGTATGACACCCTCTTCCCCATGGTACAAAAAGTTGTCTTAAGGAAAAAGTCTTTAGGAAAAGACCCCTGGGCCACCTACAATCCGGGCATCATTCATTCCTTAGTTGGAAGTAAAGGACTTTGTGTGTTGCATGGACTTAAAGAGCAGGAAGGAATTTCAGTTGGTGTCTGGTTAGTGATCTTAAGGTGTTTGTAGCTGCTAAACTCTTTTTGTTAGACAAAAATTAACCCAGACTCTACTAAGTGAAGCAGGCTGAAAATGGATGCTTGTGACCCCTGTCCCTGTCCCAGTTTGCCTCTTGTTCCTTTTGCCCCTCACCACATTGCTGTGTGACCTTGGGCAAGTTGCTGACCATCTCTGAGTGTCTCCCTGTGCCAAAGAAGGAGTATAGCAGGACCTGCAGCATAGCTTTGGTATAGGACTAAACAAGAGGGTACATGTGAAACCCTTAGCACCTTACACATCTGCAACATAGCAGTCCCTACTACTGTTTTTATTATTAATGGCAGCATTAAGATCAGAGGTCTTCACACTCCTCTTGAGGGCTCTTTTCTCTACGCTGAGTCTTATCCAGGCAGCCTTACCTTTGCTTTGCTTTACTGATGTTCTCTGCACTTTCCCTCACCTGCCCCATTCCTAGTTATGTCACCGCCAGCCCTGGCCCAGGCAGCAGTCCCAGGCTGATCGCCCACTGTTCAGGAGCTAGCTTATGCATGCGCACACACAAACACGCATGCACAGGGGAACACCCAGACTTCCCCTCTGCAGGACAGGGTGGGTTTAAGCTGTCCTGTCACTCAGTGGCATTCATCTGGCCTCCTTCTCCAGTGGTGGCACTCCGTCTGGTTATCTCTATCTCAGTCTGGGCTTTTCCACTGAACCTACAGAAAGGGTTTTTGCTCTGTCCCCCCCTCCCTCCCCTCTCCTTTTTATAATCTCTTTCTGCCTTTTCCTCCCTTTGCTTGCCTCACAAGCCCATTCTCATCTCCTCTGTCCTTCCTGTCTCCACTCCTGTCTCCTTGCAGACCGATGAGCCTACTTGATTACTTGCTGGGTTCTGTTCTGTCCAAGCATATCCAGCGGGTTGTCTTTGCCTCATTCTGGAGGTTTATATGGGGACTGAAGTGCTCTATGCTTGTGGCAGTATCATCATCTCACATCAGGGTCTTATGGTCACAACAGGGACACTGTTGGAAAAAATATGGGAGCCAGGTGCCACTGATGGTGCCAGTACAGGGCCTGAATTCCCAGTCGAGGGCTCCATGAGACCCACAAGGACATGCTACCAGATGAATGGATGCCATCTGGATGCTCAAGTCTGGCCAGGAGGGCAGTAAAGTCGTGGTGCTCAGTATTTAATTTTAATTTCCCCTGAATAACCCAGAGTGAATTTTGCAATTTGCAATATTATAAATTTTGTCAACATGTGGGGAATTAAAACACTGTTTACCCAGGACACTCTGGCTAATCATACCCTGGCTGTCTTTCTGATTGCTGATTCATTGTGCTCATGTTTACAAGGGAAGAAATGTATGCCAGAGAAACACGTCTCTAAATGAGCTCTGAAACCAAAGCAAAGGCTGAACTTCTAAGGATGATTGGATTCAGACTTATAATGTGCTGCTTCCAAGGAAAAGTAAATCTATGGATTACTGAAGGAGCTGAGTTCTCAGATATAACTGGGATCAAGAAATAAGTCTACAGTAAGACTTACTTCCCCAGACTCCCTGGGGTCATTCAATGCACTTACTCCTCCATCATACTTCTCACTGGCCAACGATAAAAACTAACCTCTCTTGCCCAAAATTCTGTCAAACAGAGAATTCTATTAACCAGAAATCTCTACTGTTGGTGCTTTGCTAGTATATTTTTATATGTATTATATATAATGTACATATAATTATATGATATATACATATTGATATACATTATTATGTTATATAGTCACATAATATGAATGTACTAAATCATAATTATATCTATCATATACTATATATACTGCATGTATCTATAGAGCTATTGGTGTTTTGCCAGTAAAATTAAATATGTAATAAGTAACATGTAATACATAGGGTTATAATAAAGAACATGGTTCAGTTAAATTATGAAGCAGATCTCTAATAATTTAAGAAATTCATTCATCATTTCAACAAATATTTAAGAAATTCTGTATGCATGATGGAACCTGGAATACCAAAATGTGTTCATTTAGTTCCCATGCTAAGGATATTTTGTTGTATTTTAATTATTTAGGATTTGTGTGTACATACAGGGTCAGCTTTGGTTTTTCTTTTTTGTTTCTTGAATGCTGTGTATGATTCAATATATTATAATCGGTACAAGGTACATCTGCTACTTTAGTCTGTCCAACATGTCTTTCTCCCTATTGTGAATTGGACCCTAGTTTATCTTTGGGGACCTACCCCTCCCCATGCAAGCAGTGATATACATATTTAAAGGATATATATTTAGTCAAATATAGCTTCCACAAATATAGTTTACTAATTTTTCCTGTGGATTTTTGCAGGTCAAGGGGTTCCCCTTTGTTTCCTCTTCAATACATTCCATCTTCCCCACAAATCAACTAAATTGAGGCCACTGAGGCAATGTTGTTCTCAAATTCATAATCCAACTGGTAAACTTCCATGTCTGCCTGCCTCTCCCCACCCTTTCTGAGAATTATTTCCACTGTAGCTGGTTCCCTGGACTATCTGTGACTCTTACCCACCTCAATCAGAAGGATAAAGAGCTGAAGGAGTTAATAGGGGACACTTTGCCCTGCTAACAGGCATATCACTGAGGCAGTTTTTCAATAGGCTTGGGGATATACCTGGACTATATTTTCTCCCTCAGCTGGGAGACTCAGCCACCAGGCTGGCCTGCAGGACATCATTATAACGCCCTCTCCTAAAACCCAAACCCAAAGCCTGTACCCCAGAACTGTGTCTAAGAATGAGTGACAGCATCATTAATCCATGGGAAAAGCTTGAAGCTTTAATAACATTTGCTCTCCATACTGCAAGTTTTACATACCAATGACATTTCAGAGGTTTAATTACACTTTTCTCTAAGAGCAAATTGAGAAACTCAGTAGCACTGCTTACTTTGCTACAGGGATGTCTCTCATTTGGCTAAAATTAAGAATTTAAATAGGTGCCCTAGAAGCCCAGGAAACTTAAGAACTGCCCAGGTCCTCTTCACAGCTGAGCATGTTCCACACACTTCTGTTGTGGGAACCACTTCTGACTGAGATGCTATGGACCCTGCTGCTTGTGCGTACCTCCCCCTGAAACCTGGCAATCAAATGGCCTGTATCTTTAGGTGACAATGTCATCCCTGTTTAGGGATCCAACCAAGATGTTTCTCCATCCATTGGTGAATAAACCATTTTTCTCTTAGTTTTCCTGATGGTATATACTCATTCTAATTTATGTATTTCCCACATTGTGTTTTATGTAAGGCCTTGGAAAATGGAGAAGGCAAACATGCAGTTACCTTGTTTGAAAGTATCTGGTTTGGGTTAGGAGATAAACACCTCCTGCCCTCCATCCCACTGACCTACCGCCCACTGACGGACCGGGAGCGGCTTCTGGAACCCTGACGGAATCATTCTGGTGGCTCTGGAAAAGAAGCCGGTGATTCTGTATCAAATGCATCCAGGCAAAAGATGTGTACATGATCCTACATCATCAATGAATGCTTGAAATAAATACTGATTTATCTAATTTTTTATTAAAGATCTAATTATTTTAACTCCGTGCATTAAATGTTGACTCTGCCATTTGCTAATTGTGTAACCTCAGGCAGCCTCCCCTCCGTGCTCCAGTTTTCTGTAAAATAGGAGCTAATAATCATCTTGGGGGATTGTGAGGATTCAGTGTGGCTATCTGTAAAAGTGCTTACCCTGTGTTGCAGTGCCTATTGAATGCTCAGGTGACACTAGGTATTAAATTGCTGCAGGACAGACCACTGTTACTGGGTCCCCATCTTTGAATCAACCATACAACCGGCACCTACTACTCAGGCTTTTCTTATCTCTGGGCTACACTGATGAGTAAAATACAGTTTTCTATCCCCAGGAAGAAATCAGTTAGTCCAGGGGAGAGCTACAGAATCAGTTGTATAGTCTACAATATGGTTAGAGATAGTAATAACCACTAACATTTATTGAGTCTTTAGTGCTATGCTGGGCATTTTACATGGATTACTTAACATTTTCTGAAACTTAGGCAGTAGGCACTATTTTTTATTTATTGTTCAGATGAAGGAATTAAGGCTTAGAAGGATTAAATAACTGCAGATATGTCAGACTCCAGAAAATCTGCACCACTTTTCTCTACTGAGCACTGAGATGCAAATAAGTGCCATGTGCCCACAAGCAGAGGGACTGTTGGTGTGGTGAGAACCTGTGAAGAGGCAGTGACACATGAGATGGGTCTTGATGAAAGAAAGAAAACTTAAAAGGATGAGAGGGTGGGGAAAGTATTTTAAACCATGCAGGAATGACCATCACGTGACAGGATCATGGGTGCAGAGGGAAGGGGTGATGGCAAGGGGAAGGTCCTTTGGAAATGGCCAGGGACATGATGCTAAGGAATCTGGATTCTGGTCAGTGCTCATGAGAGGTTTTGAAGAAGAGAGATCACAAGATTAAAAAAAAAAATGCCAGTGCCAGGCCTGGGGGAGACCCCTGCACACAACTCAAGAATGAGAAAAAGGCCATGAGTCCTCTGCTATGGAGAGGAGGCCTGCACACGGAGTTGGGTGATGCATTTACTGGTGTGTTTATTTGACGACTTTCTGACTCCCCGACCAGATTGCTGATTTAAGGATGCGATGACCATGCTGATTTTGCTCACTATTTTAATTCTAGGGCCTAACACAGCACTGGCACTTAGTAGATGTCCTATAAATACCTATTGCTTGAGATTTTGGATGACTAACAACTCAGAAGAGGGACACCAGACATTGATGATCAGGAAATCAAAACAGGGAATCCTTGAGATGAGCCCTGCAGGATGATTGCATATTAATAGGCAAATAGTGGGAGAGAGAGATGTACTGGAGAGGAACATTCTTGGGGCCAAGATGTGACAGCCGGAGAGCACAGCGCACTCAGACCAATGGCTCATCAAGCGGGAGCAGAGTTTCTCAGCCTCAGCACTATGCACAGTGCGCTGGACAGTTCTCTGCCACGTGTAGCTGTCCTAGCATGCAGGGTGGGCCTCCACCTAGGAGATGCCAGGAGCATCCCCATTCTCCCCGGCTGTGATGGCCAAAGATGTCTCTAGATATTGCCACATGTTCTCCCCCTCCCAATTCACAACCACTGGCAGGGCCTTTCAAGTGAAGAAAAAGAAATATGAGGACACAACACAATATTCTGTAAGATAGAAAAGCAGAGGCTAGATTTCAAAAGACATCGGTGTCATGACCAGCATGATGTGGGCTTAGCCTGAAGTCGGGGGAAAATTCCTATGGATTTAAGCAGAACAGGGCCATGAACATAGCCTTGTGTTTTGGGAAAATCGCTTGGCAGCTGTGGTTGTGGGGGGTCAGGCTTGTCTACAAGGAGAACAGGCTGTTTCAGTCCTTCAGGCAAGAAAAGATGAGAGTCCGAGCTGAGGGCACTGCAGGCAAACGGGGGGAGTTGAGAGCTATTCATAGGTTAAACCAACAGACCTTGGTTCTGAAGAAAGACATGGTGTCAGCATTGAAGAGAAGAAACGAACTCTTTATAGGATTAAGTGAAAGCTAACCAAGACACCATTTAGCTGGAAGCTGAACAGTTAATTCATAAGAGAAGGATGCTAATCAAATGCACAAGTGTGAAGCGAGAATGCCAACCCCATGCAGAAACTCTGCCAAAGCTATAGTACATGCAAATGGAGAAAAAAGGCAGGCAGCATCAGCAAGATGCTCCTGAAAATGGAGCCTACCTGCATTAAAGGATTCAGACAGAGGGACACAGACGTCATTGTGATGCCCTTGGTCACTTGACAAGCTGTGTACATAACTTGTGCCACGGAAGGAGTCATAAAAGCAGGATTTGCCAGTGTGAGCTGGTGCCATGGCCTCTGGTTCAGAGCATGCTTCTGCAAGCGAGGAAGGAAGACATAAATGTGGAGTGACGGACAGAAATCAATGAGCCCCTCACAGACGGGACTTCAACATCCTAGACGCTGTTATTGTCACTCATAAGAAAGGTTAAGTAAGATGGGAAGAGAACATGGGGAGGGTTGTGGTCAGGACATTGTGAGATAACCTCAGCAGCAGAGGCACCCAGGGGACACAAACAACTGTGGACGACGGGAACCGGAGCTCCGGCCAAGCTCCCGAGGGTGTGGAGAGCAGGTTTACAGCATTGGACTGAGGCAGTTATGGGTCCTGAAAACTCCCTGACTGGAGAACCCCTCAGGTATATGAGGGGTTTTGGTGGAGGGGAGAGGTGGAAGGGTTAGCTAAAACAGACTGGTTTTTCACAATTAAATGTATTATTTTTTATTTATTTTTTTATTAAGGTATTATTGATATACACTCTTATGAAGGTTTCACATGAAAAAACAATGTGGTTACTACATTTACCTGTATTATCAAGTCCCCACCCTAAATGTATTATTTTTATAAGTTCATACGATACAAATTCACATTCTCAAATAAATATTCAACACAACAGGCTGGCACACAGAACAGAAAAGAGAATAATGTTTGATTAAATATGAGAATTGTATAAGGTACTTAAGCTGGACTCTGACTTCATGTTGTTAATGCTCAACAAACTGAGATGGAGGAGGGGCAGGGAAGATGAGGGGAGAAAGGAGAAGAAATTTGTAAGCAAAATTGTCTAATTTTTTTTCCACGAGAAAGAATGTTTATCGAGTCAGAGACTAGGCTAATAATTTGAGGTTTTGCTCATGTCTCTGTTTTATCATTCATAATTGAAATGTTATTGATATTTCCTGGGCATCTGAAGATGAGTTTAGTTTATTTTCATCTTTTCTGAATTTGATATCAATAATATGCAGGAAGTCACACGGTGCGTAAATGAGCCTTCCAAAGAAGTTGCTATAAATAAAGAAATGACCTGTATTTTTTATAGCTCTTTACATGATTTTTTTTCATCCTGACAACAATGTGAGAGAGGTGGGAGAGGTATTAGTCTCACTTTTTTTCCACAGTTATGGCAATGCAGATGTACAAAGCCTGCTGAGGCCCCCAAGCTTTCCCAGCCAGTTGTGTGGGATCAAGAAGAGGTCTTTTGATTCTCTAATTCTCCTTCCATTACAGCATGGTGCTTGCTAAAGGGAGCCAGACTTAATCAGAATCACAGCTCAAGAATGCTTGAGAACCTCCTTGTCAGTTTCCTATCCACATTTTTTGTTAATAATTTATACAAAGTCCCTTTTCTCACTCAACCAAGCAACTCATGCCCCCCAAAGCCATTCCTGCCCCTACTGTGACCTACCGGATTTTCCCCATTAGCCCATATCTCCACTTAAAGACCAGTAAAGCTCACTTCTTCTAGAATGTTCTCTTTAATTCTACCTTAATTAACTTCACTTTTACAGTAAAAAGTTCTTAATTCTTCGTTTGCACCATATTGGGTTGTATTTTCTGAAAAATTGTGATTTTAGTGATAGTAGAGGCTTTTTGATACACAGTAGGAAAAGGTTTTTAAAATATTAAACAGTTTGAAATGGCTGTTTCATAAGTGAAAAGGGCTAAATATCAACAACTTCATATAGGTCAATTTACTCCTAACCATCATTTTGTGTAGATTATTTTCCTTCCGGTTTTCCCTTCCCCTCATTCAAAAACTATGCTCCCCTGAGCTAATTGCTTGCCTCCATCCAAAATAAAAAGGTGATACCAGAAAGCAGAAGAAAAAGATATTTTCGGCCTTTTAGGTCTCAAAAAACCTGAACTGTAAGGGAAAAGAATGAACTCAAGGAATAGATAAATATTTGGGAAAAACATCTGGGGTAAGAGCAAGAAAAAAAACATCACCAGACTAGGGAGAAGGTTGAGGAGGAAAGGGACCTGAAGGGATCAGAGTAAACTCCATGTGTGTATGTTTAAATGGTCTGAGACGAGAGGGCACAGAGACTGTGACATGATCTAGACGTACACATTTCCATCTTACACATGTGTATGAATTTACAAAACTCAAAGCATGTTTCTATCCAATCTTTATTCAGATTTTTCCAACCAGTTTTTCAAGAAAGAAAAATGCTAAGAATTAAATTCTCCCTTTTTAGTTTTCCCACTAAGTCTTCACCAGAGATACTCCAAACCTATTAGGTCACATAACATTTCTCCCCCACTTCAACATTGAGTTCAGAAAAAGGGAAGGGAGTCAATAACTCAGTTATTGAATCTGTTCTAGTTCACGTGCTCAGATTTAATCCAGCATTGATGAGCCAGATGGATCAACTGGTGAGAAGCTACACTGGGGGAAGCATTTGTAGTAATCCAGGAATGAGTGACCTATTTAGAGATGCCTTATTGTACTGGGCTTTAAATATGATAATTATTTTAGTGATTTGTTATCTAAAACCTGGATCAGTCATTAAAACAAATAAATTATTTATTCATTCATTTCTCTTTTACTGGTGTCCTAAAATTACCAGGTCAGAAAAGATTTATGAGATGGATTTAAATGCCCACAGCAGACTATTGAAAGAAAGAAGATCAATTTCATAGAGATTGATTCCATTTCTTATTAACCGTCTCTCTCCTTGTTAAACTCCTTCCCATGTGGCATCTCAGCTTCAAGTCAGAACCCACATCTGAACAGGAATTGTAAAGGATTCTGGCTTCATAGCTATTTGTTGATAAAACAAAAATTGACTTTCAACACAAGTTAGCATGGTGGAAGTCAAATGTGGAAGACACTGTAAAGCCACCAACATCTTCATGGGCTTTGAAGTAGACTCTACTGTTTGGAGACTGCTCAAGACTCAACTGGTCCCTGCCCAGGTGTCAGTGGACTGTGAGTGTAACTATACTTACAAAGTACTTGAACATTGTTTATTGTGAATTTTATTTTCTTCTTTATTGCCCAATTGCTCAAGCCAGAAGTTGGACACTGACCTCGTTTCCCTTCCTCTCCTTCAACCCATATGTCTAATCGGTCACCAGTCCCTGTAGGTCTGTGGCTTTCAAATTACAGCCTTCACCAGAATCACCTGGTACACTTGTTAAAGCACAGACTGGTTGAGTTGCAGTCTAAGAGTTGCTGGGATAGGGCCTGAGACTTTGCATTTCTAACAAATTCCCAGGTGATGCTGTCAGTTTAGAGAGCACACTACTGCTGTAGATTGATTCCTGAGCATCTTCACATTCATCATTTCTGTCTATTTCTACACTATTTTAATCCAGGTCACCATCCTATATCACTTGTATTCTGGCAGTGATCTCCTTGTAAAACACATATCTGTTTAATGGACACCCCTGCTGAAAACTTCAGTGGTTCTGTAGAGTCCAAAAGATGATGTCCGTCTTCCCTACCTCTTTGCCTTCCTCACAGGTAAAATTTTAAACCTATTGAATTACCCTATAGGATGTAAGGACCTTGCTTTCTCCAGAGCTGTAGCCCTTCATGAACTCTACGCATCCTTCCATTCTCTCATTATAAGGATGTCATCCTTTTGGTTGTCATTAATATTCAGTGTTTACATATTATGATTATGTAAATGTTGTTCACAGCCCAGTCATTTATAACATTGTTTCCTGAACTTTTTGTTTTCCTTAAAGCTAATAATGAGTTTGATTTTGTTTGCTTTATTTGTCATATGTTTGTTGTAATTAAACCTCAAACACTTCTCCAGGTTCTTAGACCTTATCCAAAGATATTCAGATACATCAGGAACTCTATTATTCTACTTGCCTGAAGAAGTTTATCTAAGAGCTTATTGATCTGTTCCCTTCTGGACCAACTGCCTTCTGCATAAAGCTGTCACCCTAGCTTCTCTCTAAACTGCCACCCTGGACTTTCCCTTCGTGTCTCTTTCCATGTTTGATCTGTTTTCTAGATCTGGTATAGTCTTTCCCTCAGATTTTCTTCATAGCTTTTGTGAAGCATATTCTCCAGTAATTTTCAGAGCAAACTTGCATGGAAAATAAATCTATTGACACATTATGTCCTAATATGTTTTTATTCCATCCTGATGTTTAAGTGATAATTTGGCTTAGTATCAAATTTTAAGTTGAAAATAATTTCCCTTTAGTTTTTTGAAGGCACTTGTCCATTGCCTTCTAGGTAACAGCCTTTCTTTGGATAAAATCTTTCACTGTGACCTTTTATTTTCTTCTGGCTATTCTCTTGGTCCCAGTGTTCTGAAATTTCTCTATAATGTACTTTGGTGTGGTTCTGTTTTTGTTCATTGTATCAGACACTTGATGACCCCATTTATCTAAAAACTAATATATTTTGGTTGTGGGAATTTTCTTAATCATTATTTTAATAATTTCCTCCCTTCCATGCTTCAATATTCTCTTTGTGTACCTCATAAATTTTCATATATTTTATATTTCTACATATATATGCATATGTACATTAAAAAAGCCACAAAACTTCATAAGTGCACATATTAGAAAAGATGGAAGAATAAAAAGTTATAAAGAGTACTTCTATGCACATGTATATACTACATACAAATATACATAGTTGAACTCAGTCATACAATATTTTCTTTAGGATTTCTGCATCCTAATCTATTACTAAGTGAAGTTTTGCCTAAATTTTTCCTTTTTTACACTGCCCTTGTCTAATTCAGAAATCAAATTTTACTATTTTCTTAAAATGGGCTGGGGAAGTGTATTAGTTTCCCATGACAGCCATAAAAATGACCACAAACTTGGGGGCTTAAAACAATAGAAATTTATTCTCTTACAGTTATGGAGACCAGAATTATGAACTCAAGGTGTTGGTAGGGCTATGCTCCCTGCAAAGGTTCTAGAGATGAGTTCCTTGCCTCTTCCAACTTCTAGGAGCTGCAGGTATTCCCTGATGTGGTCATATCACACCTATCTCTGTGTCTGTGGTCACACTACCACCTCCCCGTCTCTGAAAATTCCGCTGCCTCTCTCTTACAAGAATCTATATCCAGATAATCCAGGATAAATTTCCCTCAAACTTAAGGATTTTTTTTTTTACCATACACATAAGGCAATATTCACTCTTTTGCCATATCAGTTAATACGCACAGGTTCCAGTGATTAGGACCCACACATAGCTTCTGGACGCTACTATTCAACAAGTTACCAGGAATTTATTTCTTGTTTTATATTCTAGAGTAATTTTCATAAAATAGAGATTAAATATTCCATGAAAATTCCAGTAAAATTCCCCACAGATTTGGAACTAATCATATAACTAATTATAACAAATCCCTTTTAACCAGTTACAATTCCTTTAATGTGTATAAACTTAATCAATTTTTCTTTTCCCTCTTGAATCAGTTTTGTCCAATTTTGTTTTCCTAGGTAATGGTTCAGTTTCTTTAAGTTTTGAAACATAGCAGCATAATAGTATTTAGAATATTCAGTTATGAGTTTTTTCAGGACTATTCCATCACCAGTTATGCTCTTTTCATGCCAAATATTACTTGTGAAAATTTAATATAATTTCTCAATAAATCTTATCTAAGATGTCAATTTATTACTCCAGAAAAAATTTTAAATTGCTTTTGCTAATCCTGTATTTTGTCTTTGTTTGCAATTTTATAAATTTTTACTCTCATCATTATTATTTTTCTCTTTCTATTTTCTTGGGTTGTTTGCTCATTTTTTAACATCTTGAATTGTATTCTATTTCTTTGATTTTTTTTCACCCTTTCATAGTTTTTAATATAGGCATTTAAGGCTATAAATTTCCCTCTAAATACCAACTTAGCTGCATTTGGAGTTTTGATGTGTAGTGGTTTTATTATTTTTCATTTTAAATATTGCAATTATTTTCTACAATCCATGAGTTATTCAGAAGTGCATTTTAAATTTTTTACAAGTACATTTTTGTAATTGATTTCTAATTTTATTGCATTGTTATTAAAAATGGGATATATATGAGTTCTTTGATGTTTGTTGAGAATTACATTGACTAATTTTTGGTCACATTTTGAAATTCATCCCTATAGAATCAAGTATAATATATATTGTCTAAATGTTAGACATCAGTCAATCTAAAGCATTTTGTTCAATTTTATTTTCATTTCTTCTTCAAACCTATATCTTATTTTGTTGTTCAATTTTATATCCTCACTAATTTTTTGATGGTTTGATCTACATTTTACAAAAAATAGGTTCATTAAAAATCTCTCATTATAGTTATGGATTTAGGATATACCTCTTGTAATGCTCACAATATCTGCTTTATAAGTTTTGAGTCTATGTTGGTAGGTACACACAAGTTTGATATTGATATATGTTTTGGCTGAACTATTCCTTTTATTATTATATGGTAATTCTCTTTACCCCTAAACACTGTTTTTTTGCCTTAAAATAATATTCTGATCTTAACAGAATCACATCAGCCTTATTTATGTTAGCATTTTCCAGATATTCTTTTAAATAGTTTATTTCAGAATTTGGGGGGTTATATATAACTGTGTCTCTTTAAAAGAATATGTAACTCTTTTACATACATTCATAATTGTTACTGATTACAAGAGTTTATTTCTCACATCACATCTTGAACTTTTTATTTATTTTTTTCTCCTTTTCTGACTTCTATTGGAATGTTCCATTTTCTTTATTCACTTATTTCTCTCCTCTAATGGTTTGGAAGTTTTATAATTTATAATCCATTTCTATTTAGATTTTAGTTTTTTCACCATGGGCAACTGCTTAATCTTTCTGTGTATATGAGTTTCTCTGTTTGCAGAAAGGAGCTGATAGTATAATATTCCTAACAGAGTACCTGTTAGAATTTAATAAGATACTATATGTAACATGATATTTAGCATATTGTCTAGTTCATAGCACTCACTTAATAAAAAGTAGATTGTGATGATTATCATTAGTAATATTTTGAATATCTGCTATAAATAATCTGAAAATCTTTCCAAACATTCCACCAACTGAAACATTTTGCAAAGCAGATTGTGTATTCTAGTGCAATAATGCAGCTTACTGGTGTGCAGAGAGTTCAATTATGTATCTTCCTGATAAAGCCTTTAGAGGGAAGTCAGAATATCAGCACTGTAGGAAATTGATTGATTAACTCAATCAGGATAATCTTTGAAGAGAACTCTAAAAATACATCTGATAGCTTGTGGCTGAGGAAATCAGTCAGTGTTTGGGAGAAGGAGTCAGGTAGAAGGATAATTTTCTCTGAATTATTAGTCCTGTACAAGAGGGGTGCTATGTGATAACGCCATGTGGAGAATTCTTCCTGTTACTTGTTGAGTTTTGAAACTCCCTCTTCAGGGTTCACTCCAAGAAGATTTTTGTTTCAGTCTCTGAGGTTAGGGTATTTATATGCCCTTCAGAACATATTTTTTAACTTAAAATATATGCCATGAAATAACTCATAACTTCTATGAAACGTACTATAGACAGGCTGTTGAGGCACTGGTTTAAGCATAGGGAAGGATCTATTTCAAATAGAGGAAATAGAGATACACACCACCTGCTCATGCTTCTCAGCCCTGAGAGAATGACACTCAACTTAGATCAGGGCTTGTACATGGTGGAGCATCCTGCATTCTCCCCCAGTGTGTTTGACTAAATGGGTGTTTGACTAGTTAGGCTGACCAAAATCAGAATGGGAGAGACTGAGTTGGTTTTCAGTAGTACCCCATTTTCTACCTCTAGGAAACTGAGCCTGTACCTGTATACACACACACACACACACACACACACACACTGCTCTTTTCAGCTTCTTCTCTTTCTACTGCCAATGTCACAAATAAAGTTAGGATTTCAGGAGTCATCTCATTCCATTCTTCAGTAGCTCTAACAGTTAAAAAGGTAAAATCCTAAGAAAACTTCTGGACAGGATATGATTCATAGCAGAGCTTGCAGTGCATCATTAAAGACATCTTTGTTCATCTATACGCTTTGGGTACAGTCATTCTGTGAAGCTCAATTTATATTTCCATACTTCTGTTTGAAACATTTCAATGGCTCTCCATCATCTCCAGCCACATTACTTAAAGCGTGGTCTGCCAACTAGAGTTGGACTGCAAACTATTTTCAGTTAGCAACAAAGAAAGGACAGAAATTGAGAATCAATGTATACTTACTAGAAAGAATGATTTTATGTCACTTTAAGCTCATAATGAAAGAATTGGCTAGTATTTTGTGTATCTTTATTTCTCTGTTCTAATTATTCTGTCTTAATGCGCTTTACAAATACAATGGCCTATGAGGGAATAAAAATTTAACAGTAAAATGGGTCTTTTGCTCAAAAAGTCAGAGAAATGCTGACTGACATGATCAAGTCCCAGCTCTCTGTATAATCCACAAGGTCATTTGCATCCTGATCCTGGCCCGACTCATCAGCTCCTCCACCTGCCGTTCCTTTTCCCCTTTGCAGCACTGGGTTCTAGCCACAGAAAATCACATGCACTGTCCTATAAATACTGGCCAGAATGCCTTTCATATTCTTAGCTGGCTGCTAAATTTTTACTCGTCAGTTGAGCCCAAACTTTCTGTTTGAGTCTGGTCCTTTAGTTGCAACACACACACAATGCAAATTATTTAAACAGAAAGGAATTTATGGACAGAGGTGGAGCTGGCTTGAGATTCAACAGGATCCACGGAATAGAACTATTTCAGCTAGCTTGCTCTTGTGTGTTTGCACTTGTGCACGTGCCCTCCCGACCTCCCTCTCTCTCTCTTTATCTCCCTCCCGCTTTCTCTCATCGCTGCCATTCTCTTGGTTTTACTCTCTTAATGCAGACAAGCTTGCTCCAGATAGCAGCAGGAGACATTGTAGAACACAGCTCTGTCAACCCAAATTTAACAAACAAGAGGAAACAGTAGATCTCACTCTTAGCTTCAGAATCAAATAATCCCAGAAAGGATTCCTATTGGTTTCAATTGGACCAAGTGCCCACTTTTGATGTCTGGACCAACTGCTGTAGACAGGGAAAAGGAATATTCTCTGCAGTGCAACTTCTGCCCTCCCATCTTGAGAGAGTATTTGAAAATGTAATTCCAGTTGTATCTCTCTTCCTCATCTTTAAGACCCACTTTTCTCTTAACTTGCAGGAAAAGAATGCAAGATGTTTTGGCCTTCATGAGCAAGATTTGGTGTTTTCCACTACTTGTACTGCTGGAGCAAAGCAACCATTTTCTGCACCTGTGCCTTTCCCATGCTGAGATACCCTGCCCCCAACAATCCAGGGGTGAATCCCTAAGTAGCTCTTAAAATAAACGGAGATATTGCTTCTTTTAGTAGATTTCCTCTGGTCACCTCTAAATAAAGATACTAACAACTCATTGGGAGTATTTTACATTTCATATAGTTTTATTTATCGGTGTTCTTGTAACACTCCACTATGTCTTTCTTTTCTTTTCTACTAATACATTTTCTACTAAGCTCTGAGTTTATTTACATTGTTTATATGTTTGACACATAGTACATGCTCAGTTAGATTTGCTGAAACAAGTTATGACTCTGATCTTCTTGTATTACAGATGTATGTTATATAACTTCCTTTCACACTGAAGTTTGATCCCCTTGAAAGGGGACAGTCTATTGTTGCATCCTCAGAGATTAGCATGGGGCTTAACACATAGTCACTGCAAATAAATGAATGCTGAGGATGAATAACTGATGAACTAATTAAGGGAAAACAGGTATATATGGAAGAACCCTTGATGACTCTACCAGGACTTTGTTAAAGAGAACTGGTTAGTACTGTGCAGTTACATAGTGCATGTCTTTGAACCTCCCTTATTTACAACTCATCTCCTGACTGGTTGGGTGCAAGACAGGTAGGCAGGAGCTATGTAACTTACAGAGCCAAAATTGGCTGCCAGGCAACAGGCCAAACCTAAGGCTTATAGCGACCTAGTTCCAGTCAGTGTTTGTTAAATAACCCCATTAGGACGTGGGGTCCAGAAGGCAGGGATCTTCTACTCTGTACATCTAGATAGCTGCAAGGAAACTTCTACCAAAAAAGAGCCTCAATATGGATTCTCATGAGGTCTAAACAGCCAGCTAATGATCTGGTTCTGCAAAGGTACTCACAGCAGTGACTGGGTGTTTATCTTGTGTACGGAGTTGGGGTAGGAAGTAAGGAAGGGAGGGGATGGCTGCAACTCGCCATTGTGAGTAATGACACAGTCAGATCATGATAATCATTGCCTTGGTGACAAGCCATTTCTGTCTCTCCTGCATGCACATAAATTATCATTAGTCATCATCTCCACAATGTCAGGCTGACACAACCTGAGGAGTTATTACTGTCTCAAAACTGCAGGCATGGGAGGGTTTTATCTTAGCTGTTTATTTCTGCTAAGTAAGAGCTAAAAATGATCTCTTAGGTTCTTGTATGCAGAGGTTGTGCACCACATTGGGAGACAAGAAAGCACACATATTTGGCTTATGGCCTTGATATGTCTTGTTTGAAAAGATGTCAGACTGATTAGAATTACTGACTTTGGAAGAGGCTTTGTTACTTGTAGGAGGATAAGAGTTTTGCTATTAGAGAGCATTGTATCCTTTATAAAAGTACTTGATAACTGTTTTGTTGGTCTTCTGTGAAACCCTCTGGACAGGGTCCATGCTAAGTTTACTCTTTGATCAATGCATCCCTGGGCACAGGGCTGTTTCCAAATCTGTTTATTGTGCTAGAATGAATGTGTGCTACAATGTACTAGGGTGATTTTGACCTCTAGAATAGGATCACTTAGGGAGAAACATTATGAAAAACTCTGAAAAATTAGGTTTACTAATGATATTCATCTAGCTATTGTGACTATAATTAAGATTTGATTCTACCTTCAGGGCCAAACATGCTATATTGCCTCACACATAGCAGATACTCAAAAATCTTTGAATAAAGACATGAGTTAAGAACTGCAGACCTGTAGGTATACGAATATAAATATAGCGGCTGGGGTGAAATCATGAGAAACACAGGAAATGAAAGTAAATGCTGTATCCAAACTCAAATATTTGCTGTCTTCCAAATGCATTGGGATACTCAACCTCTAATGCGCTGGTCCACCTTATTCCTTCTCCTTGAACATCCTTCCCCATGTTGTCCATAAGATACTATCCTGATCTTACTTCTTCTCAGTTCTATCCCACTGTCCCCTACTAATGACAGAATTATTTTCACCCACATGTTACACTGTAAGTTGTGAATTCCTGTCAGTGTTGATTGCACTAAGCACACTGCACTATAACAACCGCAGCATGTAGAACGTCACCCAGCTTTCTCAAGGCCAGATGTGCCCTACTTAACATTGTATTTCCAGTGACTGTGTAGAGTAAGGACTCAGTGAAAGTTTGTTTTAAAAAGTGATTCCAGTATACATGAGAACAAGATTCAGAGCAGCCAGAATTTATACACTAGAAGAATGGTGCATTGAGTCAAATCTAAATTACTCAAAGTCACATAGCATATGAGTGATAGCCTCTGAAGACCTCCCAAGCTCTTGGACTTCTGTCTAATGCCAATGCCCATGTCCTGAGGTACATCCAAGGACTATTGGAGTTTAGTGGAGCAAGGAGGGAAAGTTCCTGAAAGAAGTTATTGAATCTAACATCTGCAAGGTGGAGGAAGAAGTTGGTTCAGAGAAGGGATCATAGAAGAAGGGAGAAACAGAAGTATTTTTTTTCTGTACAGGAAGTTGGGTCATACATTTTAGTAAGGGGCAAGAGAAATGAGGCATTGGGCAACAGTGCAGGGTGAATGAGAGATGGAGGGCAGGGGTTTGGCGTAAATCTTTCAAAGTGTATAAAGAATCTATGTTTCCCTACAAGAACAGAAAACCAAAGGCTGCAAGAGTAGTTGTATATACAAAACATGGACATATTGCTTTGCCTGCCAGGTACCTGACCGGATGAGGCACAAGACAGAGAAGGTGGTGGTGGGCCTGGGGGAATCCATGCCTTTAGATTTCATGTGCCACTAACATGCCAGGAGAGATTCCTGTGACATTTCACCAAGTCATTTTCTACAACTGGGGCAAGAAGGCAAGGCACGTTCACCACTTTGAAACTACAGATTTCATGAGGGAAATTCAATTTTTGCCTCCCACCACATATGAGCACATAGCAGGCACTGAATAAATACTTAAGGAACAAAGGAACATGAACCCAAAGTACTTATGTTGCTGGAGTGAAGTTTCCAGCCCTTCTTGCAGAGCTGTGGGATCTCACAAGGTAGTGGGGTTTATTTTTACCTCAGCCTTCTCAAGGGCTGTAGTGGAGGTAAAAACAGAACTTCTCTGAAGGAGCGATTCATATTCTGAGAATTATCCTACCTTCCTGTGTAGTGAAAGGAATTTTCCAAGAGGTTCCTTAAATACCTCAAATCTCCCAGGCAGTGGTACTTCAGTATCTTTCAGAATATGAAAAGCTTTTCCCCCTCCGTCTTGCACCTGGCTCTGCCCCTGGGCCCTCGCTGAAAGGCGCCACATCTCGGCTGCACCTGTGTTTGATCTCACACACACTGAACGGCAGCCTTTGGGACCCGGACTAAAGACAACTTCCAACACTGACACGAAGGCTACTTTGAGCACTCTGCCAAGGACTTGGGGGACACTTTTTTCAAAGAAACAAATACATTTTGTTTCCAGAGTTAGCGTGAGGCAAGGCCAAGTTTCATTTTTTCCCCTACCGATTTGTTTTCTCTGTCTCAGGCTGAGATGTAGCTAATTATATACAGGGCTTAAGGGAACACATCTTCACACTACACTAAAAGGAAATCTGAGTCAGGGCTGCCTTCCAGAAATGCAAATTAAAATAATAGTCTCTGCTTGTGTGTCAGGGCTAACAAGCTTTAAAACCTAGTGGCAATATAGGAAATGTGGTCTGCAGGCTCACAGTTGGTAAAAATTCTCTCTTTCATCTTTGGCAATAGAAATTGATTTTCTGAGCCCTTGAGCATTGTCCCAAAATGACTTTGGTGTTAAATCTCTGAAGTATCTACATAAAACAAGAAGATCTGGGTGCCAGGTTCGAACTTTCTTTGGCGTGGATGACGCTCTGAGTGTCTGGTTTCCTACCAGCAGCAACGGAGTCCAGTCTAGCCCAGGAGCTTTGCTCGGCTGCTTGCTGTGTCCCAGATGCCATGAGCAGATTCTGCTGCTGGGTTTAACTCATGGTCAGCATCTAAGACTGTAAAGGCATTTGTCTGGTGGAATTTAGCAGAGCCTGTGTAGAATCTAGTTCACACAGAGTGACTATAGACAGGAATTTCATCAATTACTTCTTTTCTATGTCCTGGCACCTGAAGACTTGTCCTGGTCTGATATTCAAGGTCATCCTGGTAGGATTTCATTCTACATATACTTTATCTCATATTACATTTCAAGTTGCATAACTTTTAAATAACTATTTGTCTGTCTATATGTTATATGCCCAACACTCTGTAAAGCACTTTATAAATATTTCAATATTTGGCACTTTACAAATATTACAACTTTATGAAACTACAAATATTTCCTATTCTTTCATTCATTCAAAAAATATTTCTTGAACACTTACTCTGTGCCAGGCATTGTTCTAGGCCTGAGTGCTAAAGTTTCACAGAGCTTGTATGTGATCTCAGAGACACAGACAAATACCAATGTGCAACTCATTAATTAATTCCAGAAAATAAGTGGTAATGAGGAAACAGACTCAGGTAAGGGGAAAGAGAATATAGGGAGGGGGCATTTAACTAGGATATCTCTCTGAACAGCCTAACTAAAGCCCCTCCCGATACCCCAACTGAATTATCAAAGATATGAGTCATGCAAAAATCCAGGAAAAGAATCTTCTGAGCAGAGAGGCCAAGGAGGCCAAAAGCTTCCCTTAGTTAGCTCCCACCTGGTATGTTTGAGAAACGTCTGGAAACAAATGAGGGGAAAAGCGATGGGAGATGAGGTCAAAGAGAAAGTCAAGGACCTGACCATGTAGGGCCTTGGAGGCTACAGTAACAAGTTTGCGTTTTACTCTGAAGATAATGGGGAGCCTGTCAGTATATTTTAAACCATCACATTAGCTCTTGGATGAAGAGTAGATCGTAGGAGGGAAGAGTAGAAGGATGAGACAGGAGGCTCTCACAGAAGGTCAGGTCAGAGAGACAGTGGTTTGCTCATATGTGGGGTTGGTGATGAGGATTTGGGATCTATTTGAAGGAATATCTAGTAGGACATGCTCCTTTGGTCATACAGGAATTCTCTGAGATGAAAAAGCTGGGATGGTGGGGTGGGGCTGTGGTATCTTGGAGAGGGTAAGGTAAGGAATTAACTTATAATAATATGGACAGGTGAACAAGCTCAGAGGGAAGGAAGACTCTTGCAAAATCAAGAGGGGATTTAGGACAATCAAGTAGATAATTTGGGCTAAAACAGCCCACAACTATTTGTCTTCAATTGCTACCTGGAAATTTCCATGGAAAATTTCATTTTGGCATTCATGCAATCACCCCTTCAGTCAATAGTTTTCTACACTGAGAAAGACTCAGAAACTCCAATAAGTATGCTTCTTATTTATTTAGATTGTTCATGTTACCATTTGACATTTGTTTCTCTTTCATCACTGCTGATGAATCACCAGAAAAACAAAACAAAACTGTTATTACAAACTGCCAAAGCTGTCTTTGTTGCTCTGTGTTGACAAGACAGAGAATGTTGTTGGTAAGATCTGATGTGGCTGGCTGTTTTCTTGGAGGACCCAAAGGTGAATATAAATAACTTAAAATAAATTTTATGATCTATCTGGTTTTGGTGACAAAATTAAAGGAATAAAGCTAAGACTGAAGAGGGAGAAATTTAAAAAGTTTGAAGGAAAACATAAAATTTGATTTGGCTTAATTAATATTTATGGAGCAGTCATAACGTACAAGCAAACAAAACAGAAGTAAAAGCCAGTATTTGCTGACTGCTATGTGCCTATGTAAACTGGAATCCTGCCAAGATATTTTACAATGGGTACAGTTCTTATCATTATGTTATAGATGAGGAAATGAAGGGGTTTAGGGAAGTGAGGGAAATGGCTCTTAACTCTTTTATCTAGAAAAAGGCAGTGGGTCCCCACCTGCATCTTCCGATTCTGAAGGTCATGTTCTCAATAATCAGAAGGACTGCTTCTCAGTTAAGGAGATCACTAGGTGTTCCCTACCTAGTGGTGTGGGATGAAGAAAGGCTGTTAACAAACTGAAGTGATTTAAGGTCATTGAGAGAGATTACATTGAAGAGCTGTCAGTCATACTGAGATTGGAAAGAAGTACATATGACTTAAACGGGAAGAAGGGTGTCTTCTCAGACCAAAGTAATGGGAAATAAGTGAGGTATCCAGGCTATTACCTTATGAGTTTTCTCTGGGTAGTCAAGCAACATTTTTGTGCATATATATTCATTTTACCTCTAACATTTATTTATAATAAGATGCATATATATTACAAAAAAAACTATAGGTGTTAATAAAGTACAGTATATAATGTCATATAGGATTTGTGCTATACATAATTTGATATAAATATACAGGCAACTTTACATATTCCTCTATAATATTATATTCATAATACTTATATACATATTTATGACAGACAAATATTATTACATTTCAATATGTATAATGCATATATTATATTATATATATTTCTTTCACAGACTTGACTGATGGACTTGGTTTCAATCTGTGTAATAAAGAAAAAAACCCACTGCAAGTCTGGAGATGTGATTTCCATATTTTTGTCAAGTCCCTTATTTTCTCAGGGTCTCATATTCCTCCTCCAGACAATAAAAGGGTTGGACTAAATATGTCTAGGGCCCCTGCCAGCTCTAACATTCTTTGATTTCGACATGAAAACAAACCCAGGCATCATATTCTACCAACTGGAGATTGTGTCCTCTATGTTGGCACAGGGTGAGTGCATGCCCCTGTTGTTATATGCATGCTTCTGCTCCTGTCCCTTTAGACCTTTAGACCATAGGTTCCCTGAGGTCAGGGATGGTGCCTTATCCATGTTTAACTCTGGCACCTAGCCCCTAGTAAATGGCCATTAACTAAATATTACTTTTTTAATCCAACACTCTGTTTTAGATGATTCCATATCATTTTTATTGGAAAATATCACTCCCAAGTGCTTTGTTTCTCATAATTTCAAAGTAGTTTATTTCCAGCTTGATAAAAATGAACAGTTCCTGTCAGTTGGGGTTTGGGTTGGAATCCCTTGTCAGAATGTTGCTAAAAAGCCTTCATAATTACAACATATTTATCCTTTCAACAAGAAATCTCAAAACAATTTATTAAGAAAGCTATTACTTCATAATTCAGACTGAGGTCCAAAGAGATCAGCAACTTATTAAAGGTTAATAAATTATTCATAATTGGGACTTGAGCTTCTGAGCCCCAGAATCACAGCTTTCCAAATAAACCCAAAAGAGCAAGCAAGGGAAACAGTAGTCAGAGGTTCTGTGTACCCAGTATATTTAGCATAATCAGTTTACCTGTGTCAATTTCATTACCATTTATAAATAAGGATGCTGGCTCATGGGAAAAGGAAAGCTTCTCTACTATTTTTCCATCTTCAAGCTGGGTAACTCACCAGTCAAATCTATGCTGAAAGTGGCACAGAATTTATTTCAGCAAGCTCTGGGAAAGGAGGTTGCTCTCTGCAGAAGCAGCCCCTCTAGGGTTTAATCGGGGTTGAAAGTATCCTATGTTAGATGTTACATGTCCCTCAACCATTCATTCTGGCTGCCTTCTTCATTAGAACCATGTTTGAAAATCCCTTTATCTTCCTTTGACCCTGCTAGGCTGCTACCCAAAGGAATACACTCTAATCCTCTTCAGCCTGTCTGGAGAGATTTAGCTCTCAAAAGAGTGTCAAAGAAAAGATTTTCAGCAGTCTGGAAGGGAAATGTATTGTTGTCTATAAAGAAATGGGTCCCGTTTACTTATTTTTGTGAGTGACTTGGAGATGCTTCTGGAAATTTAGAAATATTTTCATATATAGGTGTTATCATCACTTTAATATTTTGGAGTGAAATCATAAATTTGTATAAATTTGAATAAGGCTTCCTACATATTCCAGAAGAGCTTGAATTAGGGAATATTCATCACCAAAGAAATGCTCTTTTGTTACTTTCCAGAATAAAATTAATTCAGATTAAGAAAATTGTACCTAATGAAAGTCCTAAGGGAATATGCTTTCATGAGTGAAAAAGAATTGCTTAAAATTAGATTAACTTCATGGTAATATAGAACAACTTTTCTTGGGAGCACTTTAAAATTCGACTCACTTTTCATTTCACCATCATTTAAAATATCCCTTCTGCAAACTTATTTACACTTTTGACTACAAAAAAATTATATCTAAGAAGATAGTATAGAAAAAAGCAAACTGCGTTCTGGAAATCATACACACTTTGGAATTATACCTGGTTCCAATTCCAACTGTGCCACTTGATACTTGGGTAGACTTGGGGATATTTCTTAACCTCTCTGAAACCTCAGATTCCTCATCCATAGAGACGATGACAAAGTCCTCCCTTGAAAAGATTACTGTGTGAATAAGATAACATATTCACAGTGCCTACCAGCTGGTAGAAATTTTTCAAATGTTACTTTCCATTTTTAAGCCAAGTCTTGTCCCAAGTTCCCTAAATGTCAAATTAATTGAGATTGAATTAAGAAGGTATTTTCTCTGTGTTATCTGTGTTTGTCTCTTTGCTACACTGACTTGTCTCTTCTCCCATGGTTTGGGCATTTCATATAGCAAGTATTATGTTCCTCTAGTAAATATTTTTCAAATATGACTGTGGTACAGTAGAAAAGAAGAGTTGGCTTTCTGTTTTCCTTTGGGAAAAAGAAATGTCAGGTGACAATTACTGGAAAAACAGTCACCTGTCCCTACCTCTAACCTATTGTTAATGTAGTAGAGCTATTCAAACTCACAGCTATATAAGCCAAATGGTAGAGATATGGTATGCATTTAGGGATTAATATGATAGAATACAACATTAAATTTTTCTCATCTAATGAATTCCTTGTTCAGTTATTAGTCATCTGTGTGACTTAGAACCAAACACCTGAACTGTCTAAGAATTTAGTTCCTCAGCAACAAATAAAGAAGCACTATTTCAGGGACTGAAACTTGAATAGCTTCAGGGACCAGACAAACACTGATGAGGCAAGAGGGCCAGTTGGATATGATGTTAATTGTTGGCAACTACTTCAAATTTAAAAAAAAGGTGGTTCAAACAGTGACTTCCCCTTTCCATGACCTCATCAGTTTCCTCTGCCGGGATTCATTAGAAACAGGCACTGTTTGTAATAAATTATTTTAATAGAGTCCCTTTCACAGAACTCAATTTGTCTCTTATTACTGGGGGTTTGTGAGAATCAAAAAGTTCTTAGAATTTCTGAACAGTGGGACTCATCAAAGATACAGTATATCTATACTAGAGCATAACAGGGAAGGTGATGAGAGAAATGTCTCTAAAAGGTCATTTTAAGATCATGAATCATGTTTCATTGCTTTCAAGGAGAAAACGACAATTCCTTGATATCAATGACTCCCCAGAACTCTTCCCTAGATGTAGGAAACTCAGAATTACATATACAAATAGCCAGCTTGTCTTGATTCTCCCTTCTCTCCCCAAATGGAGGTATGACTATTCATTTTTACATGAGAAAATGTATATGTGTATGAATATATAATTGACTGTCCTATTTCCTGCGCTAGAGAAAGGGCAGAACCTATATTCTTTTATTGGTGTTATTACTCCAAGTGATGCTGTATTTTTGTTGCTTTCTTGAAAATGAGTACTTGATCTTTGGTGATTAATTTAAAATCTATGACTCCTTGGTGTGAATTTTATCTATATGCACATAATGTATTCATATTCAGGAAACAGGTGCAGGAAAGAAGATACATTTCCCTATTCTAACTCTCTAACTCTAAGCAAATAGCCAGTGTGAACAACTGTTTTAACTGAGCAACATTAACTATAACTTCTGAAGGTGGTCTGTTCAGCAAGGCAGGCAGGAGGGTGCACTTTTGAAGGATGATTATTGGTGGTGAGTAAGAGAGTGTCTAAGAAACTAATAAAGCTACAATACAGCAACAATCACTTTATTATTTGATGTTAAAGAACATCAAGGAAGATTTATATCTTATTTTAACTTTACCCCGAGACAGCAGCAAATTCAATTGCTGGGTTGTTTTGGAGTAAAGCAGGGGTTCAAGAGGAGACTGTCTTTCAACAGGCTTAAGATGATTTAGAGTAGGTTTAATCAACTTCTGATCTCTCCAGGAAGATTACTGACGTGACTTAAGTGGCAGAATGCACAATGATTTCATCCTCAGAGAGGAGGAGAGATGCTGCAAGCTCACTATGAACACATTCATTTGCATGCAGCCTAATTCACATTCAGAGAGTGAGCGGACATGCACAACATGGAATCTGAAATGGAGCATTTAGCAAAGCATAGTGTGGCTTCTAATGTAGTAAATAGAATTCTTAGAGCATAAATGAGCTATTTTCTAACTGCAAACTTAATACCCACGTTAAATAAATTTAAAATCTGTATGTGTATATGAGCAAGTTTTCAGGTGAAAAACAGTGGATCCTCTGTCTGTCTTGGGATTTACATGAAATTTATTTTCTAAGTACAGCTCATTATCTCACACTCCTTTGTTTTCAGAACCTAATTTCCAGCCAACCAAAATTATCCCGGATTCCTTGTATTCTGAATATGGAGGAATTTACCTCTACTTTAAGTCACTGATAACACTTCCTCGAGAACATTCTTCCCACCCATTTTGCATGCATAAGTCCTAATTACCCTTCAAGGCCTAATTCAAGTATCATCCCCTTTAGAAAACTTACCTCTATCTTCCCAAATGGAAGTAGCGTACCCCTTTTAGAACTCCCACAACTTTAATATGTGTACAATGATACCACTTTCTATTTTACAATCTGGCCATATGAGCACCATATTTCTTACTTCCCCCACTGGATCCTTTAATTCAACTTCATATCTCTCACAGTACCGAAAGCAGTCTTTGTCATTAATAGATTTACCTTAAAATTTGTCAGAGGAACCTAAAATTTCAATCCCCGATATTCCTACACAAAAATGTTATATGATGGTCAGTTTTCATTCATTTATTCTACAAATATTTATTAGGTGCCTGGTGAGTGCCAAACATTGTCTAGTTACTGGGAATACACAGACGAACAAGATCATTTATCTTCTAGTGAATAAATACACAAACAAGAAAACATATAATTACAAGTAGTATATCACAAATTACATTAAGATGATAGTGAAGGTTTGGACAAGAAGGTACTACCTGAGCTGAAATCCAAATGACAAAAAGGAAGCAATTGGCCAGGTAAAGATCAGGATAAAAAATATAACATTCCAAGAAGAAAAGTGAGAAACAGCAAAGTTATAAGGCAAAAAAGTTTGACATATGTGTTAGCCAGGATTTGGAGAGGAATATAGAAATCATACCAGATATTTCAAGCAGAAAGGGATTTAATACAGGGAATTAGAGGCTTTGGAAACCTTTGAAAGACTGGGATAAAAGTCAGAGATAGCCCTATGTAGCATTTGTAAAATCTGAGCACAAAGAATCAAAGGAAACTGCCAACAAAATGTGTATTTTTCAGGGAGACATCCAAAAGCAAATGTAAGTGACATTACAACAGGTTTATATGTTGATAGAAATTATTCAGGAGGCAGGAATAAATTGAGAATACAGAGGGAAAGTATAAAATTTGAGATGTATTGTCATTGCAGTCTATAGGGGATGGGACACAGAACACAAGGGGAGGGATTGGCCTTTGATGGCAATGAAGACATTTCATCTAGAGTAAGAAAAGAGAAGGCAGAGACTGCAGGAATAGAGGCAGGTCACATTGTAGGGTTTGGAGTAGGAGAATGGAAGTGTTCCTCTCTGGCGGATTATTTATTTTCACTGACGGATGAAGTGAGGTGACTACCTGCCAGAATTATGTTAGAGAAAAGAGGTACAAGGAGTTTGAGGTGAGAAAAGAAGCCATTTCAATAGTCATTTTGGAGAAAGGAACACCTAGAGAAGTGATGTAAAACTAACAGCAATGCTGAGAACCCACATGTGATCTGAAATCACAATTTTAAGAAGAAAGCAGTCATCAGCAAGTTTGCTTTTTTCTCCACAAATGTTTGGGTCCTGAAGGGTGGGCAAAAATAGGTAGATAGTTTGTCTTAATTAGACTTGAGATTCTGCAATGTGATCATAATGTAGGGAGAGACGAATGAGGTGTGAAGAAATTAAAGTTTGTGCAAGGGTGGGTGGGAAATGATGCACAATGAAAGCTAGGAAGAAGAAATGTGAAAACATGAGATGTGATAGCAACATGTGGTAGCATCCCTGAATTAGAGGTTTTGATAAGATCTGGAATAAGTTGGTAGAGTATAAATACAGGAGGTAAATATGTGGTCAGAAAGTGGGCCAGAGGTAGGGCAGCTGTCCGTGAGGATGACGTCAAAAGTATGTCCCTGAAAAAAAATGGCATGTTGCTCAGTCTTTCTGAAGCTCTTAGGTAAAAAAAACCCAACCCTCTCTTGCTTGCAATTCAAGTTTTCAATGTGTCTTCTTATATAGTACCAATGTTTCTCATTTATCTTTTTAAAAGAATAAAGATTTAAGAATGAATTAGAAATTAACAAAAATATATAAAAGCCAATATGAGATAAAGTAGATAAGACAGTAGAAAACGAATTCTGATTTACTTTTTAAAATGTCTTTAAAGGCCAGTTGAGACCCTTTACTTAACCTTAAAGACCTGAAATAAATTAACAACGTCCTGTGCAATAACAAGCTGAGTGTTGACTCCAGGGGAAAAAAAAAACACCATAAAGAAGCTGGGTCACGACTGAGGTTCACAGAATCATAAGCAGTGGACTCTTTGCTCTGCACCTAAGGCCCTAAGGCAAGAGTTTGAATGACAATGATGGTGATAATTTAAAAGATGCTGGCACTAACTGAACACTCAGTATGTGCCAAGCATTTCACATAGGATTGATTTTCCACTTAATTATCTCAATCATCTGTTTCATAGATGAAGAAAGTGAAACTCAGAGAAGTAAGTTGCTCAAGTAAACAAATTAGTTAGTTTAAAATTCCAGGCATTTTGACTCCAGAGGTCACCCTATTAATGACTTCAATGCTCTGCCTCCCACTCTACTGTGTCCCCATGTGAGAGAAACACAGAGCAATCTGTTCATGTCACCCCCAAGTCAAATCAGAATTTGCTGGTAGCTAACCTAAAATTGACAAGTCAGGGGTTATGATGGAAGAAGCAAATCCACAGGATTCACACAGAGCATGGTAGGGACTAAAAGCTGGCCACATATTCCCCATGTGATCATAGGAAGATGACTTCATCTCTTTGGTCTCAGTTTCTTATCTGTGAAGATGGTGAATATATTGATACCTCAATAGCATTAATGGAAATGAGGCAGCATCTGTGTAGGTCTTGGTAGATTTCTTCCTCCTTTTTCTAAGTGAAGGCAATGGATTCTATCTGTCATTAAGTTACCTAAGTTATCTAGTAAGTAACTCGCAGATAATTTGTGTTTAATAAATTCGAAACAATGAGTAGATTGATGGATAATGGATGACCAGTTTGAAGTTATGGGAGATTAAAAAAAAAGAGAGAGAGGTATGGAAGAGATATGAGATATACTGCTGACTAGTGATCTGATCTCAGCCCACATTTTGCAGTCCTTTAGCAGTTGAGCAGTGTCTTATGACTAATTTTGGCCAATGAGTTATAAGCATAAGTGATGTATGAGTTCTGGCCCAAAGTGTTTAAGAGCCAGAGCCAGCGTGTGACTTTCTAGCTCTCTCTTGTCCTGCTGCAGAAATTGTAGAGGACAACTGAGACAAAACAATGACAGGATGGGAGCAGCGAGGATGACTTGGCCACTGCAGGAAGAAACCTGCCCTGGAGTCACTGGACTCCCACAAACAAGCTATGGTTTTATTAAGTTAATTTGTTTCTGCAGCATAACCATGCTTCACATACCTCATATAAAAAGTGTTTTTTTTCGGGGCTGGGGGGAGTACAGATAATCATCTTTCGGCATGCCAAATTGTTGAACTGATATCCAGGATCAGAATAGAAATAATGTGAAGGACAAGAGGAAAAACTTCAAGAAAAAAAAAATGCTTTGGATAAAATTTGGTAATTTCAACAGCTTCATAGAATAAGTCATTGATGCTGTAAAGGAACACAATTAAAAGCACCATCTAATTTAAGCTATGAGATTTATATTTCAGGGAATTAGAATATTTAATTAGAGCTCATTATCTCACCGACTTCAGAACTTCCCGTATGAGGAGCTCTCAAATGCCATCAAGTATGACTGCCTTATCTCACTGATGAAAAATACGAGGCTCACAGC
Source organism: Smutsia gigantea (assembly GCA_032199065.1). Lineage (NCBI taxonomy): Eukaryota > Metazoa > Chordata > Mammalia > Pholidota > Manidae > Smutsia > Smutsia gigantea. The sequence continues at coordinate 648,091 of JAVSCE010012668.1, forward strand.
AGTTGAATTGAGTGTCCCATGGCGTTTTGGAGATTCAAGGGCAGAACAAGGTCTTAACCTCCCCTCTGTTGTGCCTCAGCCTAGCGTCTTTCTAACCCTACACTCGGGGCTTTTCCATTGTTGATCGCCTAATGATACCTGGGTGCTCTGAAACAGTTAATGTAACTTGCAAAGAATTACTATTTTTTTTTACGTTTTGAAGACAGCCATAATGGACAAAGCCACCGGAGTATTTGTTCCTTCCTGAGGGTGCTCATCCCCAAAACGTTAGAAGGTGAAAGTTATCCAGAGAGGAGCTCAGTAAAATATTTCCAGGAAAAAAATGAATTCTGGCTACCCAGTTGAAAATTTACGTAAGTCTTTAGAAGATTGATGCCAGCAAAGTCAACAGTTCTCCCTGAAGGATAATGGAATCAAGCCTTAACTCTCTTCAGTTTTTTTTTGGAAGTTCTGCCTCTAGGTATGTCTGAATGAGTCAGCCAAAAGTGAATCTTGTTAAATAGCTGGTCTGTGAAATGCAGGGTGTTTATCATGGAGTGATTACTTATCTGTTTGGAGCAGTTTTCAAAGTTTCTGCAGTTTCCGACTTTTTCTCTTCTCTGGCTTTCTCTGCTTCATAAAGAAAATGGTTCTAAGGGTGCTACCTGAAGTACTAGGAAATTCCTATCTTCCTTCAAAAACCTCAAGAGATTTTGTTACTCAGAATAATACGAACAAGTGTCAGTCCCACATTTTTCTCACACCTCATCAGATGTTCAGGAACTTCTGATTAATTGTGGTTTCTGGGATAGCAAATGTCTTGTGTGTAAAAATAAAACAAAGCAAAAAATAAAAATAAAATGAAAAACAGCCTGTGGTTACAGCAGTTCTCTCCGTGAAGACAAGCCATGTAGAGGAATATATCATGATTGACAGGAGGCAGCGGGTTCCCAGAAGACTCAGGAGTAAACATCCTAAGTGTATTTAAATTTTTGCACTTTCTTTCAGCTTTCTATTTGATTTATCAGAGTTTTATCAGTAAAAAAAAACATCAGTTAAGAAGAAAGAAAAATCAACACGGTTCTTTCAGTAGTAATTATCTCTGGATTTTCCAAATCATTGCAACCTGAGATTCTGATTAAGGCCTTTGCTATCTCTAAGCCAAATAGGGATGTTTATTCACACCCTTGTGCAATTCTACTTCCTATCAAACTTTTAAATGTTTGCCAGTTAAAGTACCTCAAGACTTTAATTTGCATTGCTTTGATTATGAGTGATAGTAAGAACCTCTTTAATATGACTTAATGGCCATTGCATTTACTCTTCTGTGATTTGCCTTTTCCTAATTTATTTCACGTCTTTTGTTTGAGGGGTTTTTTCTCATTGATTTATAAGAGATCTATAAACATCATTAACCTCTTGTATGTTAAGTATATAGCAAATACCTTCCCCAGCAAGCATTTACATATTGTTTATTTATGGCTTCTTTGACTATACAAAGATTTTGTCATATACCCAAGTATACCAGTCTTTTCTTTTTTGGCTTCTGGGCTTAGTTTACGCTTAGAAAGCCCTTCTTCATTCCAAAATAAAAAAAAAATTCTCCTGAATGTTCTCTGGTGTTTTCCCAGGTCTTTCTGATGCCAACCCTATCCATCTCACCATATAACCATATTACAGACTGTACACCATAATGGTGAAAAACACAAACTCCAAAGCCAGTTGCTTTGGTTTATGTTGTAGCTTCACTTTTACTGACTGTATGACTTTAAACATCTGGAAAAAGTAGTAATAATGATTTGTATGCCACAAAGTTGTTTTTACTATTAACAAATTCATCTCTATGAAGCATTTAGAAGGAGTTCCATATATAGTAGCTATGTCAAGGCATAGAACATCCTCCATCTCTGTAACCCTAGCCTAAGCACAGCTCCTGGCCTATAGTTCACACTCAGAAAATACAAAGTTAATCAATTCATTCAAAATATGTTGACTCCACTCTGCTTTTTAATAAATTATTTATTATGAAATCTGGCCACAGTCCCCATAATCATTTCAGAGACTCTCAGCATAAATTGTTGTTTTGATTCTTGGTCAACCCTGAGGCTCTTAGATGCAACATGAGAAATAGCTTTGCAGTAAGATTTAAACTAATTTATGTGAGGTTAAAATGTGGTCTCTCCTCACATACCCCATCATGGCCACAATTCTTTGAAAAGCAATGAACATTTGTTAGCCTGAAGGTGTAAATAAGGACCATACATCTTTTTCCTCTCAACTTCTATTGATGTATTTTCATCTGCAGCCTCTACCTAGTTATTCAGTGATGATTTTCATGGTTATTGGAAAGAACCCCTTATTCTTTGGAACCAATAAATCAGAAACCAAATTTTGGGATATGGAGAGGTTTTTTCTCTGCCATGGAGAGTCTTACAGCTTTACCAGAAAGAATACAATGGAATTGAAAAGACAAAAAGATATAAAACCTCAAAGCTCTATCTATATGACAGAGTTGCTAAAGCCATTCAGAGAACTGTAGCCGGGAACCCCGGTATTATATACCTCAATTTATCAGATCTCCTCCTTCCAACCTATGTCTAAATGATAAAGATGCAGCTGATTGCTTTAGCTCCATCTGCCATTCATGTCCCTGGGCCACCAAAGCTAGAAAAGAAAGGCTTTTTCCTCTTTCACTCTTGTATGATTTTCCTAGCCAGAGCATCAATCCTCATGGCCTAGCCGTCACAGGGACGCTTCACATTGTTCTCAGCTCTGTTCCTCTTCCTAATAGATAGGAACTAGAGGAATTTATAAATTCCTGCTTTCTTAGAAAACCTGGTCACAAGCTATCCCCCTGTGATAATTAGTATCTTAATGTCAGAGATACAGCATTACCTTGTTCCTTCTCAATTCTTTCCTGGGGTAAAAGTTGCTTTCCTCTTAGTGGATGGATGCCTCAGCCTCACCAGGGAGAGGCCCCTGAACCTGAAAATCAAAGGAGAAAAAGCACATTAATAATTTTCCAAAATATTATCTTGACTAAAAATATATACTGGCTTTGAGGCAACAATCAGACATGATGTTTGAAGTAGACAGTAGGTAAGTTTGCTTGACTAGAAACTAAGAAGGAGAAGTAGATCAGAGTAGTGTTGTAGGAGAAACAGTTTGTTGTAGAAAAAAACAAATTGTCTTGTACAAGCCCAGATGATTCAGTAAGGGCCTTGAAGCCCATAGGGCAGCATTTGGGTTTAATTTTATGGAGAACCAGGAGCTTTTGTTCATCCATGAAGAGGGGTGTTATGATCAAAATGACACTTTGGAACAGAAATGTTGTACTTTATTTAGAAGACAGGTCTATATTGTTAAGGGTGACATAGAACACAGTAAAGGCAAACAGAGCACCTAGGAGTCTGGTGAAATCATTCTGGGAAAAAAGGTTGCTCTGGCCTCAACAAGGCTTGCAGATTCTATGGGAACATGAATGGAGCAGATAGTAGTCATCTATGCACTGCTGGAAAATAATAATAAAATCTAACATTGAGCTACGTGACAGAAATAATAATAAAATCTAACATTGAGTTATGTGACAGAGTTGCTCAAGTTACATAGAGAACTGAAGCCAGGAGAGAGAGCAGTGTGACTCTCAACCCATCTGATACATTCTCTACCATCATCTCATGCCTTTTTCTTAGGGACCAATAAAGGGTAGCAAGCCAGTGAGGTAGGTGCTATGATCATTTCCATACTACAGACACCCAGATGAAGTTCAGGGAGGTTAAGTAACAAGGCCGGAGTCAGACAGTCAGGAAGTGGCAAAGCCAAAATTTGACCCCAAACCCTTTGACTCTGGAACGTATACATTTAACCACTGGCTCTTTAGGTCTCTGCAGAGGCTCTGTATGATTAAAGAAGAAATGAGAGACCTGGGTGAATTGACTGTAGTGGCCAATAAGAAAAAGGATTCGAGATTAATTCAACACTACTAAATGAGCACAAATACCAGTAATGGAGACTAAACATTGTACAGGTAATTAATAGATGCATAGGTGAAATATTTAAGCTTTCTAGCCATTCAACAGCCATTTACTGAGGATAAGTCGAGAATAAATTAAGAAATACAGCCCAAGTGTCCAGCAGGCACTATGGAGTTTTCTGGAGATAAAAAGGTAAATAAGAGCAGTCCTTGCCTTCAAGGAGCTCAAACTAACAGGGAAGTCGGATTCTTAAATTATCTGCAAAGATATTTAATATAATGTGCAAAGAATACAGATCATGGTAAACATCATCACAGAGTTTTAAGCAAGTCAGGCTAAATTAGTTCTGCATTTGGGCCAGATCTCTCTGGCAAGTATGTGGGGGATATATTTCAGGAGGATAATCTGAGGAGCAGGAAGATACACTGAGAGGCTCTTGTACAAGTCTAGATAAGAGATGACAGTAGCCTGAACCAGAGAAGTGGCCAATAAATGTGGAGACACAGAGATGTAAGAATTACTCAGATATGAGGCGGTAAGTGGCTGGATGAGGAGGGAGATGGGGATAGTGAAGTTGATACAAGAATCTGTCTATGTGAACAATGGTGCCACAAAAGAAGTTAGAAAATATGAACAGAGAACCACATTCAGAGAGGCAAATGAGGACTTAGTTTGGGACATTGTATTAGTTTCCTAGGGCTGCATTACAAATTACTTAAAACTTGGGTGCTTAAAGCAAGAGAAATTTATTTTCTCCAAATGTGGATTCCTAGAAAATCCAAAAATCAAGGTGCTGGCAGGGTTAATTCCTTTGGGTGGCTGCGAGGGAGAATCTGTTTCACATCTCTAGCTTCTGGTGGCTGCCCGCAACTCTTGGTGCTTTTTGGCTTACAGACAAATCACTCCAATCTGTGCCAGTGTCTTCCAATGACCTCCTTATGCCTCTGTGAGTCTTCTCCTTTCCTGTCTCTTGTTAAGACACTTGTCAATGGATTTAGGACCCACCCTAATCCAGGATGATCTCATTGCAAGATCCTTATCTTAATTACACCTGCAAAGACACTTATTCTAAATAAGGTCACATTCTGAGTTTCTGGGTGGGCACATCTCTAGGGGACCACTATTCAACCCTTTACAATTTGAGAATACCCAGAGGTGAGTCAGAAGCTGATGAAGAGGTCTGAGTCAGCTGAGAATCATCAGCATTGAGCACTAATTGAAACCAGGATAATGGATGAGAAACATAGAATGTGGGGGTCTGAGAGCCAAGAACAAAATCTGGGCACATTAATACTTAGTTGACTAAATAAAGGTGTCTGCAGAGACAATAAGAAAGCATAGTTGTTTCCAGGAAAATCAAGGCATTATTTCATGGAATCTATGTATCTACAAATGGTTGAATACTTACTATTGGTTCCAGGTACTTAGTTTCCCAAACAAGTGTTCTTAGTAGGTATTTTTATCTCCATTTTATACATAGACCAAGGCTTGGGAATTTTAAATAATTTGAGTAAGATCTAAGAGCTAAGTAGTGAGGAACTCAGGATCTGAACATCTCTGTCTGATTCCAAAGTTTAAGTTCCTTTTCCTCGCTGCCCTTTTTGTAGCATGTCAATAAGGGAAAAACGTGAGGCTAGAGGAAATTATTTAAGATACCATGGCAGTGACTGGATTGCCTATTCAAATCCACTGTCATCTTTTCCCTTTCTAACAGAACCCTGGTGTTTTGGAGAGAGCAATGTGCCAAGCTTCAGAAGAACTGTCTTTTTCTTTCCTTGCAGATAGGCCTGGCCATATGACAGGACGGTGGTGGCCAACAAGATAGAAGCAGAAATTGTTGGGTCCCAGAAATCTCCTTTAAAAGATGGATAGCAAAGCTACAAGATGCCTTTAATTTATTAAATTATAACTAACATGCAATATCCTATTAGTTTCAGTTATACATCATAGTGATTTAACATTTTTATACATTGCAAAAGGATCCCAATAAGTCTAGTTACCATCTGCTACCATACTGTTATTACAATTTATTGACTATAAGATACCCTTCGATTTTTTTCCCTTTTCTTCTTTCCTACTTCAAGACATGTGGACATGATGGCTGGAGCTACAGTGGCCATTTTTTGATAGTGAGGCAATTCTTTGGGTGGAAGTCAAGCGTTAAGCAAGGAGGAACAGAAAGATCAAAGGAGCTTGCCATTACACAGCTTCTGCACTAGCCCCAGAATGCCTCTTCCTAGTAATAGTAATATGAGGGGAAAGAACCCCCTAACTTTTTTAAGCCACTGTTTTTCTGGACTTCATATGAGCAGCAAACAAGTGCCCCAGTGTGGTGATCCCTTCCTGCAGCCTCTGAAAAGAAAGAAAAGGATTAAAAGATATATGTGGGTATAAATAAGGTTTTTGGGGGGAGGCAAGACAATTAAGGGAAATTAAACTCAATGGCGTCAATGTTTAGGATAGAGTAAGAGGTAATGTCTACTGAAACTGAGCATGGTACAGCTTGGAGTAGGGAAACTTCTAATCACTTTAGTGGTGTGCTAAAATGAAATATCGCACCAACTGCTGATCTAATGCACTTTGCCTACTTCGGGCTATAACCTATCTTGGAAAAAAGTAGACAGCATTTGCTCCCTTTCTGAACAAAAAGGACATTTGGTTTTTGAAGTTGTGCAGACTATTTCCATTTTGGAAGCTCATCATGAACTTTCCAATTTTTCAGTGGCAAGAATAATAACCTGCAAGCTGGTTCAACCTGAAAAACAGTCTTCCTTATTCATACTTCAAAAGAGCTACTAGAACCTTACTTGACCTCAAAAAAATTTCAAAGTGGATGTGGAGGCAGTCAGATAAGCAAGTGAAACTTCTGGGTAAACATTAGCACTTATCTGAAAGAGCTTCTCCATCAGCTTAGAAGAAAGGGATTGAGATAAGATGACTTCTGGGAAAGACTCTAAGGTTTGCTAGTTTTTATTTTTATTTTTTGCCTTTATGTGGTGTTTAATTATTGGTCTTCAGTCAATTTTTCAATATTCTCATATTTTTATCACTGGCTTCTTGGCTGCGGTCCCAAAGTTGACTGCATCTTGATTTATGCACAAGCATGGGTGGCTGTGAGATGAATTTTTATTTTTATAAGGACTGGCTTTAATTACAGATTCCCATGGTGTTTTTGTTTTCCTCACTAGGATTCATATTCTTAGGAACACACCCTTTTAAGAGGGAATGTGTTTATCCTCCAAAGGGCTTTGTTAGTGATAGTTCACTCTGAAATTTTACCAAATTTTAATTTACGATGCATTGCAACAATATGCCCCAGAGACAGAGAGAGTCTCTGCAAAATCTGCAACATCATTATAAGAAGATGCCACATAAATATATACATATGGTAAAAATGGTAAATGTTAAGATTACTGAGTCCATCTCAGCTATAATTTTTCAATATTACTTATGTCTATGTTTGCTTTACTAGTCCTCGGTGAGCTACCAGAGAGTAAGGATGGTATTTCATCACATCTTTCTGCCAAGCCAGCCCAATTCCAACCACTTAGCATATCACAATTCCTTCAGCAAACTTCTCTGGCACCTCTTTGGAATGGAGTCAATGATGAAGAAGCCATACAGTAGTCAGAGCTCACACACACATGTAAATACTTACATACAACACCACATGATTGGTGCATCAATACAAGTTAATGCCAAATACCAAGGAATGATGTAGCCAGAAACAAATGGAAGTCAAATTGTTAGGATTTGGAAGGTGATAAGTTAAGGAAGTACTGGAAAAATGAAGAACCAAGAACGATTCTGAGGTTGGTGGCTTAAACTGGTAGTGACCGGTGGTGCCATTAACCAAAATACGTAATACAGAAAGAAAAGCATGGTTAATAGAAAAAAACACATTGTGTTCTTTTTTTTAAATAAAAATTTTACATATTTCAGGTGTACAACATATTTTGCCATACATATACATAAATGAATGAGTACTCAGTCAGGCTAATTAACCTATCGATCTCACATGGTTAGCATGTGTGTATGGGGGGGTATGTGTGTGGTGAGAGTACCTGAGACCTACTCTGTCAGCAAATTTCCATTATACAACACAGGATTATTAACTATAATTACCATGCTATACATTAGATCCCCAGAATTCATTCATTCTACACACTGTAACTTTGTACCCTTTGACAAGCATCACCCCTGTCCCTCACCTCCTCACCCCTGGTAACCACCATTCTACTCTCTGCTTCTGTGAACTTGACTTTTTTTAGATTCTACATATAAATCATATGTTTTTTTCTTTCTGTTTCTAGCTTATTTCACTTAGCATTCTACTCTCTGCTTCTATGAACTTGACTTTTTTTAGATTCTACATATAAATCATAGTTTTTTTCTTTCTGTTTCTAGCTTATTTCACTTAGCATAATGTCCTCCAGTGTCATCCACATTGTTGCAAATGATAGAAACTCTTTTTTTTTTTAATCTATGTACCACCATTTCTTTATCCATTAATGACAGTTAGGCTGCCCTCTTTTCTTGGCTATTGTGAATAATGCTGCAATGAACACACGAGTGTAGATGTCTGTTTGAGGTACAGATTTAATTTCCTTTAGCTCTACACCCAGAAGGGGGATTACTGGATCATATGGTGGTTCTATTTTTAATTTTTTGACGAACCTCCAAGCCGTTTTCCATAATGGCTGTACTGTTACAGTTTTTATGATAGAGATGTGCCATAGGAAGCCGAATGTGGATCTGCCTTAGAGAGAGGCCTGGGCTAGAAATATAAAGTAGGACATCATGAGCATATATAAAGCGTATTTGAAATTGTAGCAATAAAAGAGCTAATCCAGGAGGAGCAAGTAGAAATGGATGGAAAAGCAAGAAGGACACGGTCACTACCTCTCTTCTATTCTTATCTTGGAGGGTTATTCATTTCTTCAGGACTCAAATAATATCCCAGCTTCTCAATGACACCCGCATGACCACCAACCCGCAGGCTACTCTCTCTCCTCTTGGGATGGTTGTACATGCCATGAATTTTTTCACCAGATTTCTTAAAGATAGGGAGTACATTTCTTTGGGTCTCTGCATCTGACATGGTGCTCTGCACGCGTCAGCACTCAGTACGGGTTTGTGGACAAAAATGACGACGACCTGCTTTGGCCATGAGTTGACGTAAGCTAACAACAGACAAGGAGTTTTAGGAGATCTAACAACTGAAATCCCGGTCATCCCAAACACTTTGTTAATTATTAAGGAAAAAAGAGTGTTCAGAGTTATCCATGCTCTGACCTTAACCACAGCAGCAGAGCTGCATAAAAGAAACCAGACATCCTTTTTTTATGATTAATATTATAAAGGTTCCCAGCCAGGGAACAGGTTTTCCCTTAAGACAGGTTCTATTATACAAATCCAAATGTTATATGGAAATTCTGTGACTGAAGCTCTTTCTGGTTATACTTATCCAACTATCCAAACTTAATTAAACCCTCCATCACTTTCCCTGGAACTGAAATGATAAGATGAAATTCAATGATCTGTAATTTCTGGAACCTCCTTTCATTCCCCCCCTCCTTTCCCCTGATGAGTGCAGCACTAGCAATTTTTCCTCCAACCTTTGGGAAGAATTGCTGTTTATAGAGGGCATATTGTGTCCTTCCTGGCAGTGCTACTATTTCACAGTTTATTTCCTTCAGAATTCTCATATGAATACCAGTGAAAACTAGTGATTTGCGGTATATGAGTTCCTCAAAGTTACTCAAGAACTGAATCCTTAGCGACTGAGACACACTTGAGTTTTCCATAAAGAATATTTGTGCTATAAAAATAAGTATTTCAGCCTCTACCACCATGCTAGAACATATTACCAAACAAGTATTTTTTCTAAATGTGTTCTCTCCTGTCATCTTTGACCATAGTTTACAAAAATAAAATATTGGAAACATATTTTCATCTTATTTAATGGGAGATTTTACATTCACATATTATTTTAAGACCCAAATGTCCTTGTCCAGAGTTCAGACTCTTGACCAGTGCTCAGATGCTGTCCCTGAAAGCTGGTGTGGAAAACTCTTTAACTTTGGCAGCAAAAGCAGGTCTCCACGAATATTTCAATAATAGCAACCACTCTTGGTCATGTTGGATGATGGAGCGGACATGTGCTTTTGTTGTTCGTATCTACCCTGCATCCATTTGGCCTTCTGAAAACAACACCTCAGTGTGAGAGGCACCTCAGGGGCCCCTATCCCTGACTTTAGTTCATGTAGTTCAGATGGAGTTGATGCTGCCACCCGGCCTCAGGAAGTAGGGTAATCTGAGATGGGCCAATCAAAGCATCACATCACCCTAGCCACAGTGACTGATGGAGGCGTAGGCACATCACCGAAGCCAGACTAAAACTCGGAATCCTTCTTCATTGTTGGGAAATCTTCCACAGTCTCCAGAATGATCATTATGGAAAGTCAGGTTGTATTTCTTGGGTGTCTTCAAATAACTTTCACTGTGACCAGGATTAAGTCCAAACTCCCACCGTGGCCCACAAAGCCATTAATGATCTAATTCATACCTACATCATTTAGCTCATCAGCCGCTATTTCTTCGCACTGACTTCCCTCTATACCTCGAAATGAGCTATGCTGATTCCCATCTTAGAAGCGGTGCACTTGCTATTCTTTCTACTTGCAATTATTTTTTCCCTAGATTGTCACCTAGCCACCTTTTTTTCATACTGATTCATGTTTCAAGTCAAATGCTCCTTACACAAATAAGACTCCCTGGATGATAAGACAAAGTAGCCATATTTCCTTTTTATCCTATTACCTTGTATTACCATTGTCATATGAATTGCCAGGGCCCCAATTGCTTTATTTATTCACTTCTTGATCCTCTCTCTCATATCACCGGAATGTGAGTACTTTGAGGGCAAGAACATTAATTATCTAATTCACCATTGTACATATCCCGTATTCTGCGTGTATGTGGCTCTAATAACTATTTGTTGACTGACCCAGGAGCTCTCTTTTATTGGGCTTGCTGAGCTGGCAGGATATAAGCCAGGAGCTGCCAATGTCAAACAGTTAGCCAACAAGGCCAACACAGGGGAGAGGAGAGCTTACAAATGGAGAGCGACAGATACCCAATAGTGTAGCAAAAGCCAGATACTCTGAAATGTTGGTTATACAAACTAATACGTTCTCCTTTATGCTTATTGCACTTTGAGTTAGGCTTCTGTCACGTGTGACCCCCAGAGACCTGACAGAGGAGTGTGTGAAAGAACGTGGGAAGAGCAAAGTGCCATACTCACATAAACACTGTGCTCTCGTACCATATATATTTCCTGTCATGCCACATACCTAATTTTCAGTCTTTTGCCAGAATCTTAGTTATCTGAAGGGATTAGAGACCTTATTTGAGGATGCTCAGGTAATACAGCAGGGGTAAGTTATTTGCAGTTTAACGACAAAACACAACCTATATAATAAGCTTGATTAGTGAGATTATTTCATACTGTGTGTGTATATATATATATATATATATATATATATATACACACACATATATATCAGAAGCTCATGTTGTAACTTTAAATATATACATTGTTTATTTGTCAATCCTATTTCAATAAAGCTGGAAAAAAATTTAAAAGAAGGAAAAAGACAAAGACTATATAGTAAGGTAGTCAGAATAGCTGATTATGTTATGGTCTGTGATATTGTTATTGATGTGTTTACTTTAAAAGGTGACTTTTTGGTACCTCTTCTAGTCATGATAGAGTAGCTGTACCAGACTTGTTCTCAAAGTAAAAATAGTTATAAATAAAAGTCAATGATAAATAAAAATAGATAAAATATGTGAGATAGTTGTTTAGGAACTGAACAAGTAGCACATACTATAATCCTTATGAGAAAGGGAACACACAGGTGAGGGGCCATGGTTATATCCCAACCTCCCAGACTTTTTCTCCACTGCAGACGAGGGAGAGGAAGCCCATGTGGGGCAGGGCATCACTAAGCTGAGGAGGCAGAGATTGGCATTGCCAGTTTCTAAGGTTGCTGGAATTCGTAGGGCAGGATACATGAGAAAAAGAGAGGGAAAAGGGGTGGGGCATATGATACACACTGCATGGGGGTTCAAAAAGTACATGAAATATAAATGGACTAAATGCTTCAATTAAAATGTGGAGATATTCCAGTAAACGGATAAGACCTAACTATTTCCATCTACAAGAAATCTACTTGGAATATAAAGACAAAAAGAGTTTTAAAATTGAAGGATAGGCAAAGAAGTATCAGACAAACCTTAAGCATTAGAAAGCTGTAATAGCCATTTTACTATTAGGACAACACAGACTTTGAGACAAGTGATATCCCTAAATTTAAAACCATGAGTTAATGCTGAGATGTTAAATTTCAGTCCATACCCACAGGGTATCTTACATTCTCCCTCCATTCCATATTTCTAACTCCCTTCTCCAAGGGTAAGAAACCTGGTTCCCATTCCTCACCATATATTACTCATTTGCTCAAATCTACATACGGTACAGTTTCAAAATGACTAACAAATATCATTATGAAAGCAAGCCTACAGGGGCAGGAAATATACAAAATGAGCTTGGAGCATCTGGTAGTGCCAGAAAATAAGAAAGTGCTCAAAAACAAACAAAAGCCACATTAACAGGTGCATGTCAAAGGGACAGATGAGCGCCAACTGAAAGAGCTCCCAGCGGATAAAGCTAGAACCATCAGAGCAACAAAATAAACACGGTACTATTGGCTTATAACCCAAAGTGCAAAATAAATATCCATGAGGCCATAGTGATATAAATAAATGAATAAATAAGTAAATGAGGGAGAAGAGGCAAACTTCCATGAAAGAATTCCAAATAATTTATGTAAATACTGTGCCCTTAAGGAGAGGAAACATTCTGGGCTTTGGGTAGTGACCTTCCAAAGAGTAAGGATAGAAGGCCTGGGGGGAGTAACTTTATGGGGGAGAAACCTGATAAAAGCTCCTTCCACAAATCAATCAAGATCAACATCAACAGTGAAAATTATATTGCTTATATGTGCCCTTGATATGAGGTGTGATGAAGATGTCCCTTTACTTCTGTGGTCTTCCTCTAAAAACACACAATCCAATCCCAGCCTATTCATGAGAAAAAATCAGCATGTCAATAGAAAAGCATCCTATAAAATACCCGAGCAGTATTTCTCAAAACTGTCAAGGTCATAAAAAGTAAGGAAAGATTGAGAAATCATCAAGAGACATGACAACTAAATGTAATGTCTGGATGGAACCCTAAGACATAAAAAGAACATTAAGTAAGGCTAAGGAAATCTGAAAAAAAAACTGATGAATTTTAATTAACAACAATGTATCCATATTGGTTCACTAATGGTAACATGTACCATAGTAATGTCATGTTTTAATAAAAGGGGGAAATGGGTATGGAACACAAAGGTACTCTCTACTCGTCTCAAAACTTCTCAATTTTTCTGTAAATCTAAAACTGCTCTAAAAAATAGTATCTATTAAAAATAGATTTTAGGACTAATTGCTGAATAAAGTTCCTTAAACATGAAAAAAATAAAACAGTGGTTCCAATCCTTCTTATTATTTCTCCCATCTGTAAAGTGGAAATAAATACCCACCCATTTTCTATAACAATAAGCAAACTTATTAACCTAACTAATACCGTATTTGTTGAAATAAAGAAGCATATATATGTATTCTGTGCATTATATCTTAACTTTCTCTATCAAAAAGTCACAAAAGTATTACAGCAGCAGCAATCAGTGCATTGTGATGGGTTTCTAAACTACATTCTCCTCTAAAAAGCAACAGGTTTCCTTGGAGAAAAGGTTGATCTCAGGGATCAAGTACAATATAAGCCAGGTAAGTTTTCCTGCATCCCAAAATGAGGAAGTAATAAAAAATGATGGGATGTAGCAACAGGACACAGGAGTGAACTTGAAAGGACCCCTGTGGCCAAATCTGGGTCAAATTGGGACACAATATAAATGAGTATATAAATGATTTATGGTACATTGAGTAAAGTAAGAATCTATGAGTCCATATTGATATAAATAAAGAAACTACTTTTCCTTATAGTAAAATGCTAACAAATATAGAGAAAATGATGGAGTTAAAAAAAGCCATCATTGGATGCTAAAATTAGTTTGATGAGGAATAGATACTGACATAGATCAAAGTAATTTCCCACAAATTACTTACAAAAGGGAACACAGAAATTTTGCAGTGGAGAAACCTAGAAGATATCACTGTAACCAAGTGATCAAAGCTGCTATCACCAACATTGGGACAGACTGACTTGATATGCCTTCTGATATGATGACAGAGAAGGACACAACATTGCTGGTCTAGTATGCCTGTCAAAAATACTGAACTTGAATTTAATCTAGAAAAAACATCAGAAAAAGCCAAACTGAGGAACAGTCTATAAAAATGACTGGTCTTCAAAACATGTCATTGTCAAGAAAGATAAAGAAACCCTGAGGAAGTCTTCCAGATTAAAGGAATCTAAAGTACTATGACAACAAAATGCAATAGATGAATCTGGATAGGCTCCTTGGCTGGAGAAGAAAGTAACTATAATAGATTGTAAGAAATTATATAATTTTAATATAACTGTGGATGATGTGATAGTATTTTGATCAATACTAAATTTCCTGATTTTGATAATTACACTGAGGCTATGTAAGAGAATGTCCTTGTTCTGACTTCTGCCAACAATTTGAGTGAGTTTGGAAGTGGGTTCTTCTCCCAAAACTTTGATAATAAATTGGCCCATTTGAATACTTTGAATTCAGTCTCATGAGATGCTAAGCAGAGAACCCAGGAGAGCTTGCCTGTACTCCTGACCTTTACAACTGTGAACTGATCAATGAGTGTTATTTTAAGCCATTAAGTTTGTAGTAATTTGTTATGCAGCAATCAAAAAATGAATACAACCCTCCAACCACCCATACACACACACACACACACACAAATATACGCACATACACTGTTACACACACAAATAACCTACTTACAGGTATGAAATTATCTTTAACAAAGTGTCAAAATCAAGTAGTTATGGATGAAAAATCAAGCTGGCTTCAACAGATAAAAATCAGGGTGGTTAACACATTGTTCCCTTCAAGACAGATTGCTTTGGATAACCTTTAATTCAGGATGGAATTTCTGTGATGATGAAAGATAGTCTTCAAAAGGAGAAGAGCCCAGGGTCCACATCTCTTCTTGATCCTAAACACACAAAGTAAGACTTCTTGAGAGCACTTAACTAGACCAGGCATTCAAAGTCATGTTTGGAACCAGACACTTTGGGGGAAGGTGGGAGAGGGAATGGAGATGGGCCCAAGAAACCTTGAATTCAAATGAGAGGCTACTTAGTGCCACAGTCAAATGGGATACGTAAAAGAGATTTTCATTTATACTGCATTCCCTTCCAAAGGGTTCCAAATGCTTTCATAACTGTTAATCACATTTAATCTCACAATGACTCTTTGGCCCTTCAATCCTTCTTTAAAAACTAATTTTAAAACATGTTGACTCTCTCTTGATCACAGGATAAAATCCAAAGCTCTTTCCAAGGCAGAGAGATTTTATACCAACCTACCACTCATATTCCTTGTATTCCTGCCCCTACCCACCCTCACTCTGTAGATTAACACTGCAGACAAGTCCTCCAGCAATGATCTTGATAACTAATGCCTTTCTGCCTTGTTTTTGTTGATTATATATCTCTATTTTATAATCATGGTAAATCTTCATTGTATCCTCATTACGCAGCAAATAGGGGTTCCGATTTGCATCAGGCCTCCTGCAGAGTGATGGTCTAAGGATGGAATGAACTCCTCTTTGCTCCTAGTTTATTATGCTATCCATTCTAGATTAGATTGCTACTCACAGTGGGAAAGTCACACAAAAGCAGTTAGAAACCTAATCTTAACATCCTTTGAAGATTGCTAGCGAGAATGAATAAATAAGTAAATTAATCTAGTAAGGAGACAATATTGGGATAAAAACTTGATGGTAAATTGAATTTTGATCATTCAATTTTCCAGGACATTTAGAGTTAATGCTGAAATGTTAAGGATTCCTTCCAGCCTCATTTTTAGTTATTCCTTAATGCAATATGTTCTCGCAACAAGATGACTTCCTATTTCTCAGTTCACTTTTTATAAACAGCTTTATTGGGATATAGTTCACAAGCAGTAATTCACCCATTTAATGTGTACGATTCACATACCATAATTCACTCACTTAATGTGTACAAATCAATGACTTTTAGTATATTCAGAGTTGTGCAACTATCACCACAATCTAATTATAGAAGATTCTTGATTGCCTTTTATGCTTATCTTTGATCGTATTCTTTACTCCTTATTCATCCATTTAACATGTAGTTAGCCAGACAATGCAGATCCTGGGAAAACTTTGATACATAAAGAAGCAATTACAATATCCATAGATAAGTCCTATGAAGGGGGAAATGTAGATATGAAATATATCTCTAAGGGGACAGAGGTGTGGGTATCCAACCCACTGATGATAGGGAAGTGATTCTAGAAAGAAGCGAGTCCCCACAGAGACATGAGAGTGAAATGGAGACTGTCAGATGGTGGATGAGCAGGGGGGCACAGAGATGAGGCATTCAGAGAAGAGGGTTCTAGACATGAATAACGGCATCTGCTAAGACCCAGAGGAGATGGAAATGGATGCAGAGAGCTAAAAAGAATCTTTTCTGCCTGTAAAAATCCATGTCATTTTTTTTACATGAATGTTCACAGTGGCTTTATTGACAAATTGAAGAATTGACAACTCGAATGCCGTCCACAGGTTGAACAGATGAATAAACTGCCACATACTCATACAATGGAATACTACCCAGCGATGCAAAGAAACAAAGTTGTGGCACACACAGCATCTTGGAGTGAATAAACAAAGCCTCATGAAAAGAGTATACACTGCACAATTCCATCTCTATAAAATTTTAGAAAATGAACTAATCCATAGTCAGAGAGCAGATCACGGGTTGCCTGGGGACAGAGGTGAGTGGTGGGTGGAGATTACAAAGAAGTGTAAGGGAACTTTTAGATTTAACAGAAATGTTCACCATTTTGATTGCAGTTATGGCTTCAAGGGTGAAAACGTTGAAATTTACTAAATTCAATTCTTCAAACATGTATAGTTTATTGTATTTAGTTATATTCCAACAAAGTTGTTGTTTTCAAAGATATACCTGTTTGGATGATAAATTATGATGATCTCCCTATGAATAAAAGACCTGTCATCTAGGGAGCGATTAATTAGCACTGGGTATTAGTCTTACTGTTTGAGTTAAATTATTAGTATTAGTATACTAATATATAGTATACTACTGTAACAGGCGAAGGCCCAAATGAAGCTAGTTTTGGGATCTGCAGGTAGATAGACCAGACAATAGATGTAAGAGAGACGGGTTGGGGAGGCAACACAGACAGAGCTCAGAGCTTGAATTTGGTGGGGTAGTGGACAGAACTGAGTTAAAATCCTAGCTCTGCCATTTACTAGTCCAACTCATGTGTCACCTCCTTCAAGAAGCTTTAGTTGATTCCTCAGCTCAAAATTAATCATTTCCTCCTCTGTGTTCCTTTAGCATTTTGTGGACATGTCAATATAGTATTTTCCTTGTCCTAGACCACAACATCCTCAAATCAAACAGCTGTTTTTTTACACCAAACTTTGAGTAATTTACAGAGACAATAAAGTCAGGCAATAATATAGTAAGGTGAAAAAAAACCTCTATTAAATGTGAAGTGACATGCAGTCATAAGAATGAATGAAATCATGAAAAATCATTTTTATTTTTCCTTTTTATGTGAAGAATATATACTTAATCTTTGTTTTCACTACAAATCAAATCCCTACTTGTTATAACATACAGTTATAAATATTATAGGAATATCTAATATTTACAAAATTAACAGGCACCTTCCTCCTAGACGCCCAGAGTGTGGGGGATGAATCAGTGTTCAGACATTTGAGAAGATAATGTTCCAAAAAATATGTAATCTGGGAAAACGAAGGGCTCAAATATTTTATAAGAAAAACAACAACGTTTCTTATGACAATTTAAGTAAATGTTACATTGAAGTAATTACAAAGGACACAAAACACCTTTCTTGAGTTAATGACAGTAGAATTAAGAAAGCTTATTCTAATTACTGTCATCTTTTAAAAGCTCACTGTTTTTAGTTCAATAAAAATCTTTAAGATAACATCACTTTCTAAAGCTCAAATCAGGTTTTTCAATACTTTTGACAGAACTTCCTACAAATTTATAGGTGAACCATTCTACTTGGGAATTGGCTGCTTTCCTCTAGGAGATATTACATATGAATTCATTGTATTGACTTGTCTATCTCAATATAATTAAAAGTAATTTGAATTATAAAATTTTCAAGTATAGAAGAAACCACACATATTATTTAGTTTCAAGCTTCTATACAGGTAAGGAAACTAGGTCTTAGAGAGATAACAATCTAACCAAACTCACATGGCAATTAGTGGCAATATTTGGTCAAGAACCCTAGATGCCCAATACCTTGTTTCAGTGCATCTTCTCGACAAGCTGCCTCCCTCAGAGGACAGGTTTCTGAACCTGGAATGTGAGTTAAATGTTCTCTCATAAGGCCATTGTCTTCCCTGAGGGTTTCAGCCCCAGGCAAGCTCACTCTGGATTTGGTGAGAGCAAATAATAATAAAAGAACATTGTGGGTATAAAGGGGCTCATACCAAGTTTTATTTCCATGGAGGCAGGTCAAATACTAGAATGCCATCTGCCTCTGTCTCTGCCTCCAGCTCTGCCTCCACTGCACGTTCCACCCTTGCCTCCAGCATCTGCTCCCCTCTCTTCTGTTCTCATGCTCTCTTCTCTAGGCTCTGCTCTTAGCACCAGGGGAGCTCTTTTTATAGCAATACTGGCAGTAATGGCTTATTGCCCAAGGGTATACAAGTGCGCTTGCACAGCAGGCTAAGTATTACATCATTGCCCATGCACAATAGCGAGATTAGGATCAGATGAGGACCCTGGCCATGGAGCTTCCATTTTCCCCACAGCCATCTTTGATTGGGAATTGATTTAAATACAGCTGGAAACCTACTCAAGTTTTTCTTTTTAAGACTATCCCAGTTACTACAGCTGCACAACAAATATTCCTGTAATATAGTAGCATAAAACAGTCATTTTATCTTGCTCATAATGTTGCTGTCACGAATTAGGGAAGCACTTATCTGAGTAGATGGTACTTGGGAGTTTCTCATGTAATTGCAGTCAAACACAGGCTACATCTGCAGCCATCTGTTCCAAAGAAAATAAAGCCCTCTAAGAGGGCTCACTCATGTGTGGCAGTTGGTGTTGATATCTGCTGTAAACTCAAATGTCTGAGTTAACTAAACAAGAGCTGCAAAGCCTTTTCAGAATTACATAATGTCACTTCTCAGAAGTTAAGCAACTACACTTCTCTACATTCTATTCTTTACAAGCAAGTTACTAAGGCCAGCTTAGATATAAAGGAGAAGGACCTGCCACTCAGTGGTAGTTTCCAATAATTTAGAGACATGTTTTAAAATGGGCACATGGTCACAGAGGGAGAAATCTCAGGTAAGGCAGGAGATATGATATAAAGATAGAAAAATTGATCAGCCACCCTTACCCATCAAAGAAATTTTGGAAAATGTATAGTGCCCTCTAGAGCGTATACCACTCTCTTGGTTTATCATCCTAACATCTAACAATGGAAAAAGTAATTAAGAGTGATCAACCTCAACCATGCCTAGTTTCCAAGACAATGGCATTGACATTTCAGATAAAGTTCCAAAAAAAGATGACCTAGAAGGCAAAATAATAATCTTCAAAGTCAGGAATTGAGTTTCAAATCAAATGCTTCACATTTGAGTTAATAAAGGACCAAAGAGACCTTTTATTGTTCCCCCAATGAGCCTGCAGAATTAAATTTTATGCAACTTGTTTGAGAGCTGTGGCTCCTTTTAACTTGATTTGTGTGGCACTCCACTGGGCCCAATGCAGATCAATGCTTAACAAAGTTCAGGTGATAGATGATGATTTAATTGGAACAGAGTAGTCCTTAAATGTCTTAGGGATGTAGAAACACCAAGGAGACTGTAGTACAAATTTCTGTGAGTCCAAGAGTTAAGATGAGTAAAGGAATATTTTCAAGCATTCGTGATTTCAGAAAACAAACAATTGGAACAATTTCCAATGGCCACAAATACCTCCTAGCATTTCAAATTACATCAAGAAAAAAAGAGACATAAAGATTAAAGGAAACAATCAAATACTTACTAGAGAATCAGTTATGATACTGAATGTTAAAATCCTCTCCATTCCTGATTTCTTCTTAACATTGCCAAAAAGGAGATGATATTTAGTGATAGACTGAAAATACAGTGGTTGTGGTACAACATAAGAGTATGAGTTCTCATACCATCAGCAGAGGAAGTATTTGTGGAAGTCATAAAACTATTTTTCCTCTTCAAAACCTCACCCTTGCCAATAGAGATGTAAAATTTTCAGATTCCAAAAGGATGATTTACATTATTGTGAAAGTAAATTATTTAAATTAAGGTTTGAATGTTGCATGGCCCACCACCCAAAAATTTTAGGAAGTTAAAACTCAATAATTTATAATTTCTTGTAATTCTGTGGATGGCTGATGGTTCTTGCTGGTATCAGCTGGGCTCACTACATGATTGCATTCTGGACTGGGATAAAAGAGTCAAAGGACCTCATTCACATATCTGGTAGGTTGTGCTAGCTGTGGGATGAGGTTTCTTGGTTCTCTTGTACCTAGCTTTTGTGGTTGACAGAATAATGGTCCTCAAAAGTTACCTATGTGCTAATCCTTAAGACCTGTGAATGTGAGTATGTTACCTTGTATGATAAAAGGGACCTTGCAGATGTGATTAAGTTAAATATCTTGAATGGGAGGGGTAGCCTGGATTACACAGGTGAGCCTAATCTAATCACAAGGAACCTTATAAGAGGAAGGTAAAAGATCCTGCATAAATTAACTTACAGATTCAATGCAACTTGTACCATTTTTCAATGAACTAGAGCAAATAATCCTAAACTTTATGTGGAAGTACAGAAGAACCTGAGTAGCCAAAGCAATCTTGAGAAATAACAAAGTTGGGGGTATTATGCTCCCTGAATTCAAGCTATACTACAAAGTTACAGTAATCAAAACAGTATGGTAGTGGCAGAAGAACAAATAGATCAATGGAACAGAATACAGAGCCTAGAAATAAAACCATGCATATATGGTCCATTAATATATGACAAAGGAGGCAAGAATATATAATGAGGAAAAGACAGTCTCTTCAATAAATGGTGTTAGAACACTGGACAGCTACATGCAAGAGAGTGAAAGTGGATTAGTCTAACACTGTACACAAAAGTAAACTTGAAATGGATTAAAGGCCCATGCATAAGACATGGAACCATAAAACTCTTAGAAGAAAACAGGCAAAAATCTCTTGAACATAAGAATGAGTAATTTTTTTCTGGATGCATCTCCCAGGCAAAGGAAACAAGAAAAATAAACAAATGGGACTACATCAAACTGAAAAGCTTCTATACAGCAAAGGACACCATCAATAAAACAAAAAGGCAACCTACAGTATGGGAGATTATATTAATAAATGATATATCCAATAAGGGATTAATCTGCAAAATAAATAAAGAACTCATACAACTCAACACCAAAAACAAACAACCCAATTAAAAAATGGGTAGAGGACCTGAATAGACATTTTTCCAAAGAAGACATACAGATGGCAATATGCATATGAAAAGATGCTCCACATCACTAATCATCAGAGAAATGCAAATCAAAACCACAATGTGATATCACCTCACACCAGTCAGCATGGGCAGTATCCAACAGACAAGAAATAACAAGTGTTGGCGAGGATGTGGAGAAAAGGGAACCTTCTGCACTGTTGGTGGGAATGTGAATTGGTGCAGCTGCTGTGGAAAGCAGGATGGGGTCCCTCAAAAAACTAAAAATGGAAATACTGTATGGCCTAGTAATTCTGCTTCTAGAAATTTACCCAAAGAAAATAAAATCACAGATTCAAAAGGATATATGCACCACTATGTTTATTGCTCCATTATTTACAATAGCCAAGATATGAAAGCAACCAATGTGTCTATCAATAGATGAATGGATAAAGAAGATGTGACACATATATACAATTAGATATTATTCAGCCCTGAAAAAGAAAATGTGACACATATATACAATTAGATATTATTCAACCCTGAAAAAGAAAGAAATCCTGTCATTTGCAGCAACATGGATGGAGTTAAAGGGTATTATGCTCAGTGAATTGAGCCAGGATAGAAAGACAATATATAATTTCACTTACATGTGGAATCTAAAAACAAAACAAAGCAAAATGAACAAAATAGCAGTAGATTCACAGATACTGAGAAGTGACTGGTGATTACCATTGGGGAGGGATTGAGCTGAGTGTCTGGGGAGGGTGAGGGGGTTAAAAGGACACAAAAATTCTGAATTATGATATAAGTCATTCACAGGGATGGTAGTATAGCACGGAGAATATAGCCAATGATTCTGTAACATCTTCCTATGTTGACAGATAGTAACTATATTAGTTGGGGGTGAGCATTTAATAATGTATATAACTGTTGAATCACTATGTTGTTTATGTGAAAGCAATATAATACTGTTTAACAACTATACCTATACCATTATACCACTATACTAGTTGAAACATACCATTATAATAGTTGAAACCAATATAATATTGTATATCAATTATACTTACAAAAATACAAATGTAAAAAAATAAAAATTAAACTAAATTAAAAAGAGAGGGAGGCAAGAGGTACAGAGTCAGAGAAGGAAATGTGACAACAGAGCAGTGGTCAGAGGATGTGAGAAAGAAGCAGCCAGCCAGGGATGCAGCTGCTTTTAGAAGCTGAGACAGGCAAGAAATGGATTCTCCCCTAGAAGGAACTCAGCCCTTCTGACCCCTTTTAGACTTCTGACCTTGGGAACTATAAGGCAATAGACATGCATTATTTTAAGCCATTGAGTTTGTGGTAATTTGTTACAGCGGCCATAGGAAACATATACAGCCTCTAATCTTAGTCAAGTATACCAGGTCTCAAAGTAGTGTTCCCAGAAAGCCACCCCATTGCACAAATACTTTTCAAGCTTCTTGTGTGGAGTCCCATTTGTCAAAGCATGTTACATGGCCCACCCGAGTCAGTGTGAGAGAGAACTTTGACTCTACCTCTTGATGGGAATAGTGGCAAAGTCTCACTGATGGCTTATGGGGATGGGAGGAATATGTGGCTAGTAAACGATCTGTCACTTAATCTGATCACTTCTTCTAGGGGAAGACTTATATGTTTTATTTGAGTAGCTTGGATTGTGCTTTAAAGATTTTAACCTTTTGCTTCAACCTCTTAGCCTGACAATTAAGTTTAGACCTTCATTTGTCAAATATCTGTAATGCCTAACCCAATCACCACCGTGTCACAGCTGCAGTTCCGACTGATTATGACTCTCTTTCTTCTCTGTCTCTGCCTTCTCTCTTATCCTCTCAACTGTTTTCCTCTTCCTGTTCTTTTCCATCATACTTCCAAATAAACTTCTCAGATTGCTGAACTTTTGAAACATCAGTGTTTTATTGAGTCTGTAATGTTTCCAAGCTTTTCGTTCCTTTGGAAGAAATTAGTTTACCTGAACTTTAATGTGGCAACTACTTCTTGTGATACTCATTTATGAGAAATACAACGCCAATTGCCAAGGCCATGCAGCAATTGTTATTAGACTTTTCTTTTGCAGTGCAACCTGTAATGGCACTTGATGGAGGCATTAAAAGGCAGAAGGAGAACTCCTTCAATGTTCTTCAAATTTGCATTTTGCTTCATCTTTTAAGTGAGAAATAAAATACATTAGAACTCTCACATCATTAATAGAATGTGTGGGGAAACTCAAAAATTTGCATTTAAAAACATTCAAAAACAAAGATTTTTGCAAGACTTGCAAGTAGATGCCAGTGAGAAGAGAAAAATACTTCCTTGCCAAAAATCAACTGAAATTGAATTCATATATGTTTTAATTGTCACATTTGTTTATTTATAAACCTTGTATTCATCCAAATAGAATTGTGAGTTTCTTGAATAATTTGTTGTTACCAGTTTTCTGCATGGGTTTTATAAATTTTATATATTAGCTTATTTGGCTACCTGATAAAACTTCATGTGGATTTCACCAAAGTCAAAAGGAAGGTACTTTCCAGACAATGTATGTAGGCAGGCCAGGCTGAACAAAAAGAAACTTTAGGACGGCATGATCTTGGGGTGAATTAACCATAACCAGAACCAGAACCTAATCCTCAGGTTTATAATCCCAGGAACCAGATTTCAGCTTTTTCTAATGATCCCAAACTTTTCATCAACTATTTCCCTTCCTGGTATTAGTGAGATTGGCAGCTGAATCAAAAGGCCCTCCTGAGCACAGGATTTGAGCAATGAAAAGGGCTGAGATTCTCAAGGGTCTTGATGCTGCAATGAAGCCTGATCAAATATGACTGACCCTCTACAGAGTTCACCTACCTAGGGTAGATCAGGTTCTCCCAGATTCAGAAATGAGTAGTTCCTACCCTAGGCTCCTTCTCTGATCCCCATGTTTCTAGATGGTACAGCTAAACTTCTCCATGGCTTCTTTCTTTAAATATGTCATTATTACTACACCACAGTGTGGTGAAGAATGTGCAAATATGTGCCATGTGTCATACTACCCTTCATTCCTAAGCAATTGTTCATTTAAAACCAATTCCTCTTTCCCACTAAATTCTGCTTAGCATGGCACTCCAGGAAGCTAATGCCAATTAATTTGAACTGATGCAAGAGATGGAAGCTAGCACATTCGCCACCTCTGGTGCAGAGGCTCTTTCTAAGGACCCAGGAGACTCTTTGGCTCTCTTCATTAAGTGCTTATTTCGTTTGATCATAAATACAGCTGGATTCTGACCCAGGCAGTGGATCAGATCCTCATGATCCAGTTGGCTTTTCCCTGTCTCATAAGTGTAACACATTTCCTACACAAATGTGCTGTGACAAAGGAGCCAAATCTCAGTGGCTTAACACACATTCATCATATATGGGAATATACTACGTTTCTGTTTTCTTGTCTAAAATCAGTTGTCTTCACTAGATCTTAAGCATTCTGAAAGGACTGTGTCTATTTTGTTAACCCTTGTATCTGCAGCACTGACAAGTAGGAGCTCAGGAAATATTTAGGCTTGTCTAACCAGATGAATGAATAAAACAATAAAACATCTCAATATCTGAACCTCCAAACAGTAGATCATTATAGTATGTCTTTATAGGAAAGCCTCCTAGATAGTAGAGATACTACCAACAATATTTTCTATTCTCACATTACAAAGCTTAGTTATTCAACTGTTTGTTCCACTTACTTGCTTTCTTTGTTTGCAGTGTTAAGAGAATGGCACCAGAAAAAGAGGAGCTGAGATGAAACTCAATCTAGTTTTTAAATGTTTTTTTCAATTCTCATTATAATACTAGTGAAAAGGGAGTTCCAAACTATGTGCCAAAAGCAGCTTTGGGAATTAGAGTTATATTTCATCAACAAGAATTTTCAACATGCTTTTTTGTGAAACCATCAATGTTTTAGCTGCTGACCTCCCAAGCAGCCTTTCATCTAGGTGAAGTGATGAGACTTACATAAAAACAATTTTTGAAAAGTAATACAACATGTAGCCATAATCCAAAATGTGTAATAGAAGCAATAAACACAATAGGAAAAATACATCAAGAGGGACAAAATGTTCTCTATGCTTCTTACAGCTTGGAAAATATCACTTTTATTTATGTTGATATTGTACACAAGACCTGGCATACTGCCTTACGAAAACTAGGTGATCCATGAATGTTGAGTGAATGAACTGATGAATGAATACGAACACAGCTACAGTTTCATGCTCTTTAGGTTCTGACAGTGTTCTTTGCACATTACTAGGGTTCAGTATTAGCTTTTTGCCTACTTTATTTGGCTAAATGGCAACATAGTCTCTGAAGTTACCCCAGATAAAGGCTATGGGATTATTCTTGAGTGTACTGCTCTCACCCCTTATCCAAATATCTTTTCTACCTTCCTGAGTCTAACCATTTGCTTGCTTCTCTTTGTCCCCTTGCCACTCACTACCTGTTGTAACTCTCAGGAATGCTCACCTTAACTCACTCCCCTCTTGCCTACCTCCAATCCAGTCTCCAAATGCCACCAGAATGGCCTGTCTAAAGAGCAGGTATGATTGGGCCACTGCCTTTTACAGAACCTCTCATGGCTTCTCACTGATAAATAAAAGCTAAGCAAACTCTTGGCCTGGCATACAAGACCCTTCTTGTCTGCCACCCGCTCACCTTCTCCACTCTGCCATTGTCATGATCCCACTCCAGACTTTAGTCATACAACTTCTTAAGCCCGCAAGTGACAGCACTCTCTCCAGTTTAGTTGGGTTAGAGTCTTATCTCCAGTTTAGACTCAAACCTGGAATTTTCCTCCCTGCTGCCACCTGGCTCACTCCTAATTGTCCTTCAGCTCTCCCTTTAGTCTTTACTCCTCCTCGAAAGCTCATCTGTGGTGCTAAAGTGTTCCGTATTCACCCCACTGTAGCAACTATCACCTGTCTTTAATCGCCTATTAATCACCTATGTGTCTCTCATAACTGAACTTCAGGCTTCTTGCACTACCTGAATATGTCTTCCTTATGGTTGTATCCTTAGGACCTAGCTCATGGTAAGAATCAAATACACATTTAAGGAAAGAGAAAATGCATGAGCAACCACACATGTGATGGAGAACAGGGGTTATTTAGCAGAAGTGGCCTTATTGACGTATTGCCTCATTCCCAATAGAAGCTAAGAATCCTAATCCAGGCATTTTTAGGATCTTCTTCAAACAGCTGCCAGGACCACAGTGCTGGCAAAAGTTAGAAAGACTTTCAGGCCACCTTAAACTAAAGCTGCACTGTCATCTTACAGGTCTGCTTGCTGGAGTTCAGAGGACAGTCTTAAAGCCATGCATCCTGGCAGTGTAGTTGAGAACCTGGCTACAGAAAAACAGCACCCACGACTGCCATTAGAACTGAACGAGAGGAGTAGGAGACGGGGGTCGGTGCATCTGTCAATCAATGCACCTTCTTCCCCACCCCCTCGCAGCCAGTACTGGAGCCCTGCTGAGTGCAACCTAAATTGCCCTTCCGATTTTAGGCAGTGCACTTCTGCCATCTAGTGGTTCTCCTTATATTTTCCAAAATGCCTTCAGCAGGACTGGATTTCATGCACTGAAAATCCAGCAAAGGCAAAACAGAACCAGGAAGCCAGATTTAAAATAGTGCCTAAGTACCATCAACATCCAGACAGAGAACCCCGATGTCATTTCTGTCCCTTTGTCCATTTGTGATCTTTTGGGAAGAGATCATCCTGACTGATATTCAGTGGAATACAAGACTGATGGCTTGGGACACCCAGTCATTCAAACTGAAAATCACATTTGGAACTAGGTCTTATTTTAATGGGAAATAGGAAATGACTTTAGTGTATCATGGGTTGAATTTTTTTTTTCCACTTCTCCCAAATGATTCTAAACGTGTCACAAACATTGCCTAGAAATCATTTTTACCGGACAGTGAACTAGAGAATTTCAAAACTGAAAGAAAAAGCCAGGAGTGTCTTTGTTATTCTCAGCACATAAATGCCAAAAGAGCCAAAGATGTCACTGCTGAGATTTAACAAGGAAAACATTTCAGGAAGCAGGGCTGACAACGGATGAAAATGCTCCTGGTTTCTGAGTCCCTGAGGGAACCTAGTGATCTTACTTTTGTTTTTCATTGTGCCCTTAAGGTAATTCATTAAAATATTAATAGTCTCTGTTTGCTCTGGGGTGGTGAACTGGGACAGATCCAATTGTAGAGATCTAGTTGCACATCAACATGGCGAAGGTACAGATCTCATATGTACACACTTAGGCCTGAGAAATTGGTCCTGAAATGATTCTGAAGACAATAGGGCAGCAATCAGCCCAGCTCCACTGAAGCAATGAGGGTCTTCACCACCAGCTTGAGAAAAAACAGGATTTGTCAGGCAGAAATACATATACACACACACACACACACACACACATAAACTCACATCATGCCTCAACAAAATAACCAATACCTAGAGCAAGTGATGGGGGCAAAAATAAATGACCTGGTGAGAGATATGCATCTTATTTTAAAATTGTTTTCTTCTTTCTAAATGCCCCGATTTTATGTGTATCACAGCTTCCAATATTGTAATGTGACCTTCAGCTGAAACTTGCTAATCCCTGGCTAACATTTACCAACCCCACTTGGTGGGTTCACAAGATTCTTGTCTCCTCTACAGTCTGTGATGAAATATGGTTGCTGCTGAAGTGAAGATCTTCAGAAAGATGCAGCAATTGGTAAATTAACTTTAAAAAGTACATACTTCCCTGGAAAATAAAAATCAGCTAATCCAGGTATTAGATATCCCATCAGAATAATCATTTCACTTGTTCATTAAAACATTTAAATAAGCTGTTTTCCCATGGTGAAACAGCCTTATGTCATAAAGAACCACCTTTAGGTTGACAACTGCCTCAGGAATGAGCCTTATTTAGTATTGAAACCATTCTCACAGAGCGAGCTGAATGCTTCCTTTCTCGTAGGATATATGATTGCTGGATGAATTACTTTATCTTTCTGGATTAAAAAAGATGATTGATGATGTACAGGTTTAAAAAGCATTCATAGTCACAAAACTTCTTGGAGAAACTTTCATTTTTAAAAAGATAAATCAACCATGCATTTCAGGGGGAGAAAAGACTTTAAACAGCGTTACTCCTAAAGGTCTGTACTGCTTGCCACTAAGCAGGAAAGGCAGGACATGCCAGTAAGAATATAAAGATTGGGTAAAGGTTTTCAGGGAAATCCAAAAGCAACAAAAATGCTGCCTAAAATAACAAACTCCAAATATGGGAAAGCTTTAGGCTCCTCTGCTAATTCTGCATTAGCAGTTAATTAACCAGTGGCCTAAAGTTCAGTTTTATTAAAATGACATTTTCAACTATTAGGCTGTCAGGCATGAAGTCTGAATTGCTTTTGTAGCCATGGAGGCGGTCTCCAAAAAACTGACATTATTCTGCTGAGACCAACCACTCCATCCGTCCCTCAGGATATCTTAAGGCTTCTGTACCCAGGCTCCTGGGTGCCTGGTCCTGAGGTCACACTTGTGGCTAACTATGGCTAACCTAGCCAGGCTGATGTAAATTTGAGTTCCAATTCCACTACCTATTAGCAGTTTGTCTCGGGGCAAATTACTGATGTTCTCTGAGCCTGTTTTCCTGATTTGTAAAATCAAAATAACAAATGTTAGGTCAGAAAATGCAGTGTTTGTAAGTGGGGAACTATCAAACATCAGCAGTTTCATTAGTTCTACTTAGTAAGTTACAACTTTCATGGACCTGGGAAGCTAAGGAAATCAGCTGTGATCTAGACTTCAATGTCTGTTTTGAACTAGCAGATACTCAGGTAAGGAGGCTCCAGCAACAGAGGTTCACAATCAATTTATCTGTCAAAACATCTTTGTCAGCTATGTCAAAAAGTTGTGTAAGTACACAAATATGTAATTTTTTCCATATCCTGCACTGACTGGAAAGGTGAAAAATAATTATTAAGAGTTTCTAAGGAAGCAGGATGGGTAAAATCGCAGTATTTCCAGAATCTCTCACCTGGCCTACTGCATCTCCGTATCAATAGATATTTCCAAGGGGTGAAGAGAAGTAACCTATCTCCATATCAGTAGGTGACTACAAGGGGGAGCGAGGGCATATCTGGACTGGAATGGTTGGGTGGGGTCCCTTTTTGCAGCCCCATCACGAGAGACATGGGTGAGCAGAAGTGGACAACTGCTTGTAAGAAATAAACAGGTTGCTCTCATTTTATTTTTCCCTTTGATTGATTTTGGTTTCAAATGTAATTTTCCCAGGGCTGGGAACAGATTTTACCTCCAGAGTTACAAGCAGCAATTACTTTGGGATTGTAGTATAGTGGACAGAACACTGGACTTGGAATAAAATACTCTACTCTGGTGAACTAGCTGTGTGACCTCGGTATGTGGTCTAATCTCTTTGACTTTCTGCTTCCTCATCTGTACAATGGGAATAATCAGTGGAGCCCTAAGAGCCACACAGTAATGATAACAACTATTATTTGCTCAGTACTTACGGTGAGCCAGGCACCATACACTAATTACCACATTAACTCCCCACGACAATCCAATGAGGAAGGAATTGCTGCTAAAATTCCCAGTTCATAAATGAGGAAACCAGGACTCAGAAACAGGAAGGTCAAGACCACAAAGAAATTAAAAGGTAGGACTGAAATTTGAACCCCAGCAGTTTAATTCTAGAACTTACCTGCCTACCAACATGCCACACTGCTTTGAATCAGAAGGCCTAAATTTTTATCTAGGTTCTATTTCTCATTTGCTTCACTGGACCTTGATTTCCTCCTTAGCTAAATGAGGGGATTGGAATACAATCAGATTCGAAATGATTTATCTCAAATACCTACCCTGGTCATTTTTAGAGGTTTCGAGGAGCATAGTGCTCTCAAAGATTGCAAAAACCAAGTTTAGTTCAGTGGGAAATAGAGCTATGATTAGCTAGGGATGTCTGCCAAGGGTAGATAGATTGGGCATGGAGGCAGTTGTTACATATTTGCTATTTCTGGGAGAGATCAGGGACCTTCCAACTGCTGTATTTCGCTATTCTACCCTGCATCTTCTCTCGGTAGCTGCGGAGAGGGCATTAAGGATGGTCTGGTCAGGCAAGGACTACCTGTTAGGGCTGTCAGAATTTTGTGCCATGTTGAAAATGACCAAGACAGTAGTTACCTGTGGTTATTGAATACTTGAAATCTGGCCGTGTAGCTCTATTTTTAATCATTTCAAATTTGAATTAATGAGAATATAAACTTAAACAAACCCATGTAGCCAGTGGCCACTATACTGACCAGTGCAGTTCGAGAATAAAGGTCAGTGGGCTGTGGACGAGTTCCATGGGCATGAAAACTGGGGAGAATGCACCCAAGAAGCTGGAAGGCAGGGAATGGTAAGGGTTGACCAAAGGGGATGCTGAGGTGGGATTTGGATGTCAAAGCTGGTAAGTGATGCCAAATTTAGAGACAGGAAAGGAGAGCATGTGGTTGGGAAGGAACAGGAGGCAAGAGATTGATGTTCTGACTCCTTGGCTGTGTAAATCCTGCACCAGGAGCTCCCCATTAATCTTGAAACGCACAAGGCCTGGGCTTTGGTCATTTGAATGCTGTCATGCTATGCGTGGAGAAAAATTCACCCTGGCCTCCCTACAAATTCCCAGCTATCCCTCAGAACACTCCCAAATCTCCACCATTCCTTAAGATACTTCCTCATGGTCAATATCCACCACTGGCTGGATGAAGTAATTCCAAATGATCAGCGCTATGGAAACCAGGTGAATTGTTAGCATGTTTAGTTGGTAGTTCAATAGTTTGGGCTCTTTATTAACAAAACTCAAATAGAATTAGCTTAATCATAATGAATGAACAATTAATAGGAAGATAGTAGAGCATCTCATACAAGAATTGAGTATTTGAGCCACAGGAATGGAGACTGCTTTCTGCAAAAATAATTAGGATTTGGCCAGGATTTCTTGTCTTTCATTTCAAGATTTCTCACTCATCTCTGTCTCCCCACCCCTGCTTTGCCATATCACCTGGTAGGAAACATGCCTGCCAAGAACTTCATCCAGGAAAGAATGAGAGAGCTTGAGTCTCTCTGTGTTTCCAACTTTTTAAATATCAGGGAAGGAACTCTGACCCATCCTGGGCCTGGCCCATCCCTTGAGCTAGCGTGGGGAGGAGTGGGGAGCAGGGCCATGTCTGAATATGGGTATTCCTACTGGAAATCACAAGGCTGAAATGAGGTGAAGAAAGAACAGTGACAGAAAAAGGTGGGGGGGGGGGTGGGGGGTGGGGAGTGATGTCCCAAGAATAAAGGAAAGAGAAATTAGGAAAACAGAACAATAAGATTTCATTGAAGGAACAGTGGGATGACAAAACACAGACAACATATATGCATTAGCAAAGGCTTTTTTTTTTATAAAGCAGAACAAGGATGATATGGAACTTTGCCATCTGTAGAACAAGAGTGATTTTTTTTTATTAAGAAACAAAAGGAAAGCGACCCACATGCTTTAATTACTTTGAATGTGGAGGTGAAGGAGAGCCTTGCTTTTAAATGAATATTGTATTCATCCATTAACTGCATCAGGAAATTGAAGAGGTGCTTTGGCTTTCTATTTGATTATCTCAATACCTATTGAATAAAAAAAGTATTTTTGCCTCATTAGAAGTACATAGGGATTATGATGGATCATTCTAAGCATTATTTCCTTATTTCTGGTTATAATCACTATATTTAATAAGGAAGAGCCAGGTTCAATAAAGGATCCATCTGGATTCAAATGATTAATCGATTTCTATAGAACTCACATGCTGGCAACTTCTTTGGGAAACTAGATGAGATATTGTGAATTACAACTCTCTGCATGCACACCCCAGGACTCCCCACCCACTTTGCTTTTACTATGCAGCTTCAATTGACTATCTTGGGCTTTTTCACAAAGGGGCCTGTTTGTCTCTCACATCCTGAACTAACTCTGTAGATAATTAGCTTCGGAGGCTGAGGTCTCTTTCAACTGCATGCAAGTCAGCTAAAGGGTTTTGTTTCGCTGCTTGAAATATGAATCTCTTCCTTTCATTCTCTCTTGGACACTCCTCTGTGGTTACTTTAACTAGGATGTCAAACTCTATCATACCATAGGGAGCTGAACTTTTGAGATTGTTCCAGTACAGACTTCTCTTGAGTTGGGGGCGATTTTTCTTTGTAACATCATTTCCAGTTCCTCTGGAGATGAACTAGTCTTGTGCATTAACCACAAGGAGTGAGGCTATGACAGGCTGCAGATGCTGTAGACCCTGATGAAAACTTGGAATCAGTAGGAGACAAACACAAGGTCCTGCCAAATGGGTAGAGCTGGCTTGAACGACTGAAGACATCTCTTGGAAAGAGAATATAAGCCAAAAGACCTTAAATCCTTTGAATTCCTGTTGCCAGGGCATTTTAGCTGCTTAAAAACATGCATGTGTCTTACTGATTGCTGTAATTCTCAAGACTGGAAAAGGAATAGAAAATACCTGGTGTGTCTGCTGCCCCTGCTACTCATTCCTTCCTCCATGGCTGACACTGCTAATCACTCCTGACACTTCCCTGCTGAGCCCACATGTAGGCTCAAGACTGCTACATACAGTAAATGCCAATTGATCAGAGTTGGCACACAAGATGGAATGTATTTGCATCTATGGTGCAGAACATTATAGACATTTAATAAACAGCTCTTGTTGAATGCACAAAAAAGGGAAGACTTGTTTCTACAGATTATGCAATTTCACTGTTATTCTCCTCCCTTGCAGTAAGAGTGCTTTTTTTCCCCCCTCAAATAGCTTCCAAGGTCAGATTCAATTTTGTTCTTTAATTTAGGTTCATCATATTACCTTCCAATTTTATCAAAAGCAGCAATAAAAAATAGGTTGCCCTCAAACTGTGTTTTTCCTCGCATTTAGGCACATCCAGCTGTATATGGAGGCCTGGTGAAGTGGACTGAGAACTGCATCCCAAAGCATGAGATTTGAGTACCTGCATTTGGATATAAGGCGACTGGCCAGAACAGGTAAGATCATGAGCACTGAGTGTGTCCATTATAATTTGCCAGCCTGAGCCCATGCCAGCTTCTAAGGGCAACTGTGCTACAATGAAAGGTCCTTGTATAAAAAGTTACTTCAATAAGTACTCATGATATGGTACAAGTATCAAGTACTGGTCAGCAATGGGAAACACTGCCCTTATCTACATGGTCAGCAAGCTTCGTGGCTACAGAGAGTAAAGATCAGTGGTGGCTATTTTGACATTTTCCATCATTATTCTAAACAGGCACCATTCACTTAGCTGCTGCTTTGGGATTGACTCTACCAGGAGAAATCACCACAAGGAGTTGGAATAGGACTTGGGAGGCAAATAAATGGCAGACCTCAACAGAGCACATGAGAGGACAAGGTTGCTCCCTCACTGGTGAAACCCCAGTTGGGGATGTGCAGAAATACTGGAGTAGTGTGCAGGAATCCCTGCCAAGCATTTAGGACGAGATTGGAAGAAATGCTGCTACACTGTGGTTTACTTTATATGGACTGAGAAATTGAAGTTGTAGGTATTTTGAAGACTTGGCTACTTCAAGGATTTGGAGCATAAGGCACTGCAAGTGAAACACACATCTCGAAAGATAT
The DNA here is from genome assembly GCA_032199065.1 of Smutsia gigantea. NCBI lineage: Eukaryota > Metazoa > Chordata > Mammalia > Pholidota > Manidae > Smutsia > Smutsia gigantea. The sequence continues at coordinate 682,581 of JAVSCE010012668.1, forward strand.
TTCAAAAGAGGAATAGTATTTTCTTCACAGCAGCTTGATCACCAAAATGCACTAATTTAATACCTCATGGCATGCAGCATTTGGCTTGCCACAAAGGGAGCAGCACAGAATTCAAACTCAACCCTCCAGGAGTGTGTACAAATTAAGGATACCTGTATACGCTATTATCAGCCAAATGGAAACCTCAAAGCAATGCACGGGTGTTGGGGCAACATTTTTAGCACACATAGGTCATTTTGCTAAGAGGCTTGCAAGCTGCTTTTAAGCACATGAATATATTATCCAGTTTTGCGGACAAAAATAAAAGCTCAGAAATTCAAAATGACATGAGTGAGGTCTGTATGGCTGTAGGGGAATCGAAGGAGTGTACAAAATTTGATTAACTCAATTTGCCCCAGTTCCTTAGGGAAGCTTCAGAAATCAAAATTACTCCTTAATAGTCCAAGTAGTAAATTTAGATTGAAAAGACCTTTCTGACCTTGTTTTTGAGACACAGTCTTACCTGAAGGGTCAGAGCCAACAGAAGAAGAAATAAAATAGCATTTCTGAGCCTCCAAAACACAAAGAAGCTTCAATCACCTCCAAATCTCCATGCTGGTCCAAATACAAAATGCAGTAAAATCAGGGGTTTGAATAGGAAGCTTGGATGTCCTTGGATCAGCCCTAATCCTCCGTGACACCTCTGAAAAAATGAAATAATGTAAGCCACTGGGGCCCAAAGCAGTTCTCAACCTCTAATGTCCATCAGGATTGCCAGGCGAGCTTGTTATACACAATCGCTGGGCTCCACCTGTAGCACTGCTGATTTAGTAGGTTTGGGCTGGGGACCAAAATTTTCATTTTTGACATATTCCCAGGTGATGGTCAGGCTGCCCCCCCAGGAAAGCACAATATGAATGACACTTGTGAAACCACTGACTACCACTGTCTGAGTCAGTTACTTCCTTGGGCTTGTAGAATGATGACTTCCTAATTTTATCTTTTTGTTTGTATTTATTCTGTAGAAATTATTCTGTTTAGAACTTCCCTTTACAAATGAAAGCTATACGATAACTTCTGAAATACAGATCAAAATAGAAAGGCAAGGTGATTGGTTAATTCTCTTCCTTTGATTATTAAATTCCAGAGTAATTGTAAATGCTCAGCCATTCCCAGCTGTGTCAAATGAGTTCTTTCTCTCTCTCCAAAGTCACCAATTAGACAAATCATTCCTCTCCATGTGACAACAAAGGTCAGGAGTGTTCACTAATAGATATCCCTCTGTCCCTCAACAATTAGATAGCAAATCCAAGTGGATTGCCTATTTTCTTGATTTTTCTAAACAATTAGCTTTATGTTGTAGTTATTAGAGCTACTGGGCATTTTCTATTTTGTTATAAATGTCAGCTTTCACCTTTTAAACTTTCCTCCATTTTCTGTTTCATTGTTCTTTTAGCTGCTTTTTCAGAGGGATGTTTAATGTATTTTCTTTTTAATTGATTTTGGTATTTAATGCTACAAATTTTCTTCTCACTGCATACTCTAGGTGTATCCCACAGACATTGATATGTCACTTTCTATTACTTTTAGTTTCTAGAAATTCATTTATTTTTCCTTTCCCCCTTGAATTAATAGTGAATGACTTCAATAAAATACAAGAACCTTGCAAAAAAATATTATTTACCCCTTACCATTCTTTGTGCTATAGTTTTAGACTATGTTATACCAGTATGTGTTAAAATTTCTGTAATAGCAATAATTTTTGCTTTAATCATTTATCTTTTAATGTAATTATGAGAAAAAAATTATACACGCACTTTTATTTTCACATCCATTTTTACCATTTTGGGCAATCTTCTTTCCTCATATAGATTTGTATTGCCATTTGGTGTCATTTCCTTTCACCCTGAAGAATTTTCTTTATTATTTCTTTTAGGGCAGATCTTATGCCCGTGAACACTCTTTTTCATTTATATGAAAGTATCTATTTCTCTTTTATTTTTGAATAATAGTTTGGTACATAAAATTCTTGATTGGCAATTTTTGTCTCTCAAAACCGAGTGATTATGATTTTGTCTCTCACAATTGAATTCTGATGTTTTCTGGCCTCCTTTGTTTCTGATGATAAGTCATCTATTAATCACATTGTTGTTCCTCTGTGGGTAATAACATTTTACTTTTATTGCTATCAAGATATTCTGTTTTTCTTTCCATAGTTTCACTATGAAGTAATTATGATTTTCTTGTATTTTTACTGTTTGTGTTTTGGTGAGCATATGGATAAGTAAATTTAGAAAAATTTTGGGAAACTTAGATTTATTAACTCTTAAAATATTTCACTGCCCTTTTCTACTCTTGCTGGAATCCTATTATATATATGTTGGAACACTTGCTATTGTCCCAAAGTTTCAGAAGCTCTGTTATTTTTCTTCAATTTTTTTTCCTCTCGGTTCTTCAGATAAGATCATTTCTACTAATTTATCTTCAAATTCATTGACCTTTCTGCTATCTTCAAAACTACTGTTGAGCCATCTAATGAATTTTCCATTTAACTTAGTTTCAGTTCTAGAATTTCCATTTGGTTCTTTTATAGTTGCTATTTCTCTATTGAAATTCCTACCTAGTCAATCATTGAGATTATTATTTCTTTTCATTCTTCAATTATGTTTTCTTTTAATTATTTGAACATCTCTAAAAAAGGTGCTTTAATCTTCACTAAAATCAACCAGAGCCCTCTTAAGTCTATTTATGCAAACTGTCTTTTCCCTAAGTATGGCTCACACTTTCCTATTTCTTTATGTGTTTACTAATTTTAGTTGAAAACTGCACCTTTTAAGTAATATCTTGAGAAACAACTCTGAATTCTGGTATGAGCTTCTGAGGAGTTTTGTTTTTTGTTCTAATAAACAATTAATTTGCTTGGACTCAAATTATAAAGTCTATCTCTTCTATAGAGTGTTCTCTGAATAGACGATGTGATTTATTTTATTTCAGGAAAGCTTTTTGACATACAGTTGTTAATATTTATTCTGTCCCACTGGTTTTCTTGTTCATTTGAGAACTCCAATTATACATATTGGTTCTATTCTGCCTACCTTTCACATTTTCTTGAACTGTTTAATTTCTACTTCATTATTTTCACATGTCCCCCTGAATACATATTCCCCACATCATGCCTTCTGTAATGTATTCTTGTTTTTGCATTTCTTCTAATTCAGCTTTATTTTTTCCTGAAAAAGTCTGTCTGGTTCACAGTTTCTTCCATCTCCCTTTTCATCTTCTTTTGATGTCAAACTGTCTTATTTCTAAGTCTTGTTTCTGCTATACTCTCACTGTTTTGATCATATTCTTAAATTTGTTTTTATTGAATTTAAAATATCCTATAACATCTTTTCATAGCTCTTTCTTTCCTCCCTTCCTCCCTTCCTTCCTTTCTTCCTCTTCTTCCTATCTCACTCTCTTTCTCTGCCCCTCCCTCCCTTTCTTTCCTTCTTGTTCTCTTTCTCTTTCTTTTTTCTTTGTTTAATTGAAACTACTAGAAGGAAGTCCTTCTGTAGTGGTTGAAGGAAGACAAAGATGCATTCCGACATTCACAGCTCTTTTGTGATTACTGGGAAGTATTTAAAATATATAGCATTATTGTTTATCAACTTTTCTGCTTCTCTGGGCCTAGCCTGATTTGTCAAACTTCCTGTTTCTATTATTTTCTCATCTAGACATCTATGGGCTTTGCTTTCCAAAGTGTTATTCTCACCCATACTTTGCTTTTACAGATCTTTGTTCACTATGTCTTCTGATCTCTTTCTGTCTTACAAGTATTTGGATCTTCATTATCACTGAGATTAACAGTATTTCCATTTTCATTAACATGAGTTCTGTTCCCAGGAGGATAGATAGGGTCTCTGTGTTAGTGACAGAATTTTTCTGAGATTCTTGATGAATCGGCTACTACAGCACTGTTTGAATTTCTTCTTACTATTTTTTTAATGGTTCCACAGTTGTTTTCAATTACCCATGCAAAAGGGGACCTTCTGAAGATTGTGCTAATTTTTTTTGCCAGTTGTTTTCAGATTCATTTACTTAGATTTTTACTCATTATGTCATGTTTTTTCTTTTGGGAATAAATTGGCAGTTTCTGTTTTCAAGTCACCTAGGATACTTCCATGATGCTCTTTCCCTTTATCACTAATGCTGCAGAGATGCTGGCCCTCAAGGCACTGATCATTTGGATTGACAAATGAACTTATTTCTTGAAAAGTAGTAAGGAAAGACTGCAGTTAGATTCCAGTAAAAGGAAATTTCTGAGGCACACCACATGACATGCTTGGGACAAGGAAAAGAACTCCAAACATTCAAATAAGCCTTCATTTCTGTATGGTGAATCCTATACACCATTCAGAGCCCAGCACAGATGTTCCTTCAAAAAGTCTTCCTTGATTCTTGCGATTCATGTATCCATGCACCTGTCTAAATTTAATCTCCTCTGCATTCTCAGAGATCTCATTACTTACCTGTTTTTATAACTTTATCATGGACATTTCATCTTTTAATTTTTTCTATTTATATAATTATTCCTGACTAGATTTCAAGTTACTTTAAGACATATATATATTTTTTCATTTCTCAAAGGTACAGTAGGCATTCAGATGTGTAATTAAAGTCACTATCAAATATTTGTGAGTGCTTGCTATGAATTAGGCACTGTTATGGATGCTAAAAATGCAAAAATGAATAAAAATGTATCTATTTGACAGGCCTGGAGCAGTTACTGTCTCCTGCTAAGGTTTCCATTTAGATGCAAGAAAAAAGTATCCTCATGCTTTCTGTCTGATTGTGGCAGCCAAGACTGAATGGGGAAGCACAGGGGAAAAACATGATAGTACAGGGAAAAACATGGAGAGGAAATTTTTGTAACTCAAAAATAACCTTATGAGCAGTGAAAAGCCTTTTTACTCTAAAAAAGAATAAAAAATTCAAGTTTAAAAAGAAGTGAATAAAAGAGAATAAGCTCTGCCCTTACAGTGAGATAATAATAGCTAACACCTATATGATGTTTACAAAGTACCAGACACTAATATGAGTTCCTGATGTATGTTAACATATTTAATCCTCATAACAATCATACAATGTAGATATAATTATTTTCTTCCAGAAGCAGTTCCTGAAACAAGGATTTATGTGCAAGTTGTTTATTTGGGTAGTAATCTCAGGAAACACAATAGGAAAGCAAAATAGAATAGTTAGAAATAGAAGGTAAGATATAGAAGGAAAGATGATAATAAAATATGGGTTATCATAATATGTAATTGGACCTTGCTCTAAATGAGAAACAATGGGATATGAGTAGAATAAACCTCAGTCATCCCAAACTAGAGGTGAGGAAGATAATTTATCACCAATTCTACATCCATTATTGGTTGCCAAGCATATTCCCGTGGGAAAAAAAAAATATTCTCAGAAAGCGATTTGCAGTTCTACAGTAAGCAGTCACGAGCATGTATAAGCAAATGCCCAAGGGATATGGCAAGACAACAAAAGTTTCTGCTACAATTATTTTCTCCATTTCACATGAACAAACTGAGGCATATAGAGATGATATGATATACATGCCTGGGGAGAGAGACCTAATAATTGATGGAGCAAGAATTCAATCCTTGAAATCTGGCTCCAGATTATGTACTCTAAGCCATTATACTATGCCCCATTACAGTATTGAAAGGAAGGAAGAAAAGAAAGAAAGAAGGGAAAGGAAACGTGGAAAGAAAGAGTCATAACTCCTCATGAAATTTTATTTCTACTACTGGGTGCAAGCTTTCAGAGAGCAGTAATTACATTTTATTCATCTATATATACCTCCTCATCTCTACTTCAACCAACCCTATAGCCCATTCTGAATGCTACCCAAAAAATTCCTGGCACAATTCTTTGTGAATAATAAATCCCAATAAATATTTGTTAATGAGTGGGCAAACCACTGTCTAAAGAGTTACCTAAAAAGCCCTTACCACTAGGACTTTTATTATTGAAACTATATTTTTAATTCATTATACCCATTTATAGCAGGCTTTGGAGTCAATCATTTGCATGAATCATGTATTCTTAACACTTTACATTCTGTGGGTTATACTCATAATTGGTATGAGTTTTCTCATTAATAAATGGTTTCCTATTTGTAATTTTGCATGATATTTTACAAGCTACAAAAACGTTTACACATTGCTTATTCTATTTATTTCTCCGTAAGTTACTACAGATGCATAAACCTCTACTACTGCACTCTCAACTGCCCTACATTGTATGGAAGCTGCAAAAAGGTCATAGTCTATAAATGAAAACAGAAGTATGTTTTGTTGGATTATTGTTCAACAAATATTCACTCTCCCCCTTCCTTGCAGTAGAGCATATTTTCCTGGTCCACTGACATAAGTCATGTCATTTGTTTTGGCCACAGAAAAAAATATATGAGCAAAAATGAGGTGCCTGTTTCAAAGAAAGGCTTTAAAAAAACACAGCAAGTTTCTTCCAGCACTGTGGTGTTCCTTCATTTTGTTATGGGAAGAATATACCCAGGGAGATGCTGCCCCTTGATCCTGGGGAGGAAAGTTACAAGAACTGACATAAACCAGACCTTTAACCTGGAGCAGAGCTGGGCCTGGCTGACCTTTAGTACTATGAGCAAGAAATTGACTTACATAGTCACTAGTAAAATATTTACAAGTACTTGCTATTTTGTTGTTATAAGCCACCGAGATTTGGGAATTGATTTTTATGCAATGTTACTGCAACAGCTATTGACTAATACTACAGGTGTGTAGTATTTCAAGCTCTTATGTGTCTTTGATGGCAAGCCTTTCAGGGCTTGCAGAGCTCCTTAGCCTCCCCAGATATTTCCCTCTTGAGCAATGGAGTTGTATGGCTGGGAATAGCAGCTTACTTATTTCAGCCCAGGGATTCAGGACTGGCAGAGGATTCAGGACTGGTGGAAGCCACAGCGTGGCCCAAGACGTAGGTGTTCATGCTTACATACAAGTTGGTGCATCATTAACTTCAGTAGCAATACATGTATTTCATGTATTTCCCTTGATTATCATATCCTGAATGAAATGAAATTACCTTTGTAGTAATCAGCCACCAATTTCTGATGTGTTTATCTTCACCACTCTGGCTCTGCTAAATTGGAAGCCTCAAATCCATCAACCAATAAATCTTTCCTTGGGTTTCACTTTAGGGGCCAATTAAAAGTATCAACATGTTTTCTTCCACTACATTGGGAGTTTTACTTCCAGCTGTTGGGGTCTGGGCTTCTAAAAGTATGAAGCACAATTATCCAGAGAAAGGCACTTGAGGCAATTGGAAGAAAACAGATTCTGTTGAAAACTAGTTTATGAAGCTTAGTGACTCTGCCCTCCCCACCTTATTAAGAGGGTACATACTTTACTGAGCATGTGGTTAATAATACAGCTGGCACCACACCAGGGAAGGTGCTGCCCCCAACCCTGGAGGGAGAGCTCCTGGCAGATAATCCTAGGGCTAGCAATTTATCACTTATGCAGGCGTAGCTTCTCTTCAGGGCCTCTTTTTATATCTCCTGTTCTGTGATACTTGTCACTCATGACTTAGATAAATGTTTTCCAGATGGTATCAATCATGGTGCTTACCTACTAATAGGAATCAAGGAAAACTGAATTAATTAGCAAGTCAGAAGGGACAGGAAGGAGGACTGTGCATGAAAGAAGGAAAAGATGGAACCTCAGAGCTAATCATCTAGAGTCAAGGTCATTTAGGAAAAGGGCATCTTGACTGAACCTGGTCAACAGCATGGTTGCTCCAAATCACAAGCTTTGGATTCTAACAAACATACATTGGAATCTCAGTTCCATCTCAAATTATGTATACATGGTGGGCAAGTTACTTGGCCTCTCTTGGCTTAAGTTTCCTTACAGACTAAAAAAAAGAAAAGAAATGGTAAAATAATCTATACTATTTAATACCATTTTTATAGACATAGATGCATAGTTGTAAGGTGTTTAAGGAAGTGTCTGGCTACCAGTAGACCCTCAAAAAAATGTTCATTCCCATCTGTGGTCAGTTGAATGATTGGCCCCAAGTCTTCACCATTACCTGAATCCACACCATTGCTGTGGCCGCATCTTGGGAAGAGTATGCTTTCCCACCCTTTGCTTTGGGCTTGACTGCAGGACTTGCTCTAACCAACAAATGTGGGTAGATGTGACAGTCTGTACTTTCTGAGACTAAGCCTTAAGAGGGCTTAAATGTGTGTACTTGTCCTTTGCACCTCCACCTTCACCACAGAAAACCAGACTGGCTGGCCTGCTGGTCCAACAAGACAAAAGACATGTGGAAAAGGGCTGCCCCAGCTGATCTGCAAAGCCACCATGCCAACCCCAGTCTAGAAAGTCCAAAGTCCATCCAACATGAAGATAGTTGAGAGATAATAAGTAATGATTGTTTGAAGCCACTGAGTTTTGAGGTGGATTAGTTTAGGCTGCAATATTTCACAGACAAATCATCTTGTGCTCCTTCTCTGAGTTTTAATTACTTCTCTACCCAGGACTTACTGTATTACAGAAACTTCTGCCACATAATTGGTTTAAATATTAATCTCTAAACTCAGGTGTGTAAGAAAATTAACTTTGTTATGGTGAGGACTATTTTTTCTTTACTTTTATTACAAATTCCCTATCTGCTTCTGAGCAGAAAAATCTCTTGGTCAATTTAGGGTTTCTTCTCCCTGCAGGGTTATGTTTCAGTTTTGCAGGTTCCTCAGAGGGCATGATGAGGAGGTACAAGGGATTGGGAGGGACAAACTGAACATCGTTTTACTAGTTGCTGATCTTTGCAAATCTTTGCAAATCTCAGATGAAATGTCAGCAATGATCCAAGGTCTTATTCATTCTTGCCTAATCTCCTTTGAGAAGCCTATGATTATTCTCACCTAAAGGAAGCTTGGAGCTGCTCTCAGACATGCAAGAATTGTTCTGAACCATCTGTATCTTAACGGGGTGAAGAGGAAAACAATGCATTGGTCTTGGACATGTCTGTCTGGAAGCACAAGGTAGACATTTCCATTCTGGGCACTTACTGTCTCCCTAGGTTCTCACAGAGAAGAGGGTCTCTGCCATTCCTCCCTCTTCATCTTAGGTTGAGAATAGAATATGGCAGGATGCAATGTCCCCTTTCTCAGGAGCCCAAATAGCTACACAAAATATTTTTCCTCTAGCTCTCCTCATTTTGTTAACTCTGGGAGACTTTTTCTAGTGTCAGACCTTAGGAGCTTTGCTGTTTTCTTTTTCATCATCTCAGTAACCTAGACTTTTGAAACTCAAAAGCTGTGATGAACTCTCCTTTTTTCTCTTTTGTCTGGATAATCACTACCTTGACACACTGAGTACACAAAATTCTTACTATGGCTTGAGTTGGTTAAAGAGTCGAGGGACAACAGGCAATTCCAAGAAAAATAACCACAAGCATACATCAGCTGATATTTCAAAAATATTTCCCTTCACACTTTATGTATTTGCTTTGTGAAATGCAAGATATACTAAGGATTGTTTTGTGTGTACAACATGAAATATTTCTCATATAGTCTACTACTTAAGCCAAGGAGATGTTGGGTAAATAACTGAGTTAATAAACCAGAACTTCTGTATCGATTTTTGGTTCTAGCTATGTTTTGAGCATTTTTGTTTGTTTTGGTTGTTTTTTTTCTTTTTGGATGTTCATTCTTTGGCCCAGCTACAATTATGCCCAGATTAACCAGAAAAGTTGCCAGCTGTGATGTGCAGATGTGTTCCGGCTCTACAATGCCAGAAAAATTCAATTATGCATACTAAGGTTGCCTCTATAAAGCATGACCATATTGACATTTTACTGTGAATAGTGGCCATCAGAATACTTGGCCAGGAGCAGATTGTATCTACTTATATTATAATGGCCAAAATAACCAGGTGTGAAACCAGTATTTAGCTATATTTTCAGCCAAATTGAACCAGGCAATGATCCAAGCAGTGGGTTGGCACTCAGTCTAATTCATGCAGAGCAAGGGTGATTTCATACTGCAAAGTGTGAACAAAATGCAAGCCCGTTAGCATGTATTGAGAGCTCAAACAGAATAGAACCTCCCTGAGAGAGTAGATATTGAAGCGAACAAGCTGGCTTTTGAGTGTTTACCTCAATTTTCAAGTGGGTGTCAGGGACAAGATAAGACTGTCACATGCAGTATCTTCCTATGGGACATTCTGCTATTCCAGGCTATTATGTTTCTCAAAACATTAATATCCAAAGCATTTAAGGGCTTCTATTTTTGGTTATGACAGAGTATGAGAGGGAGGATTTACTCTGTTACTTTAAAAAACTTAACAGAAAAAAACATTCAAAGTAGTTTTCAGATACTGTACACCAACAGGTTGCGCAGGACAGTGATCAATGAGACAAGAGAAACAAAAATGAAGAGCCTTATGATTTCCCATCTTACAGTCTGAAGAGACCTTTTAGGTTGGTTTGCAGGGAGAGGAATCCAGACAGTGTGCCCAGAAGTCTCCCTGAAATGACAAGACAGAGTTGAGAATTTGGGCAGCCTATGGTGCTCAAAATTACAGGGGCAAGAACCAGAGGTAAGATTGCTTCATGCAGCAGAGAGGCCTGCACAAATAAGAGAGATCTGGGTGTCTGAAGAGGGCTCCTTTGGAGTGTTCAGTTGAGTACTGCTCAGTGCATGCACAGTAGGAAACTACCTGAGACCAGAAAAGGAATCAGTAGGAAGAATTCGAAGGAAGAGTCCCTGGAACTCACAAAGAGCAAAGACTAGCCTACCTGCCAGAGTTGAAAAACCTTAGTATACATGGGGGCATCAGATAAAGGATGCCAAAGGGTATTGCCTCCGAACTGGGGCAAAATGAGTCCTTGATTAAAGGCTATTCTGATTCCACCTTAAATTCAAACGCTGAAAGGATCAATGTGTTTCCAAGTAACTTAATTGTACCCCAGAACAAAGATCAACAATACTTAAATGTATACAAAACTATTAGCAACAAACCAGGTAAAATTTACAATGTCTGGCATCCAATAAAAAATTACCAGGCATGCAAAAAAGCAGATAAATATGACCTATCATGAAGAGAAGAATCAACCAATCAAAGTGGACTCATGAAAGAGATGCTAAAAATAATAGACTGCAACATTAATATATCTATTTAACTATATTGCAGATATTCAGGAAGGTAGAATAAAGATTGAGAATGTTAAACAGAGACATGGAAGGCATAAAAAATAATCCAACGCAAACCTGTCAAGATGAAAAGTACAATGTGTGCAATAAGCAGCACTTAAAGTAGGAAAAATGTTAATGAATACATAGCAATTGAAACAATACAAAATGAAAGAGAGAAAACTGAATGAAAAAAAAAACCAATATGACCCACGGGACAGCTTCAAGATGCTTAATATATATGTAATTGGAATCCCTAAAGTGAGGATGTTAGAAAAATATTTGAAGAAACATGGCTAAAATTACTACATATTTGATGAAAATTCTAAACCCGTAAATATGAGAATCCCAATGAACCCTGAGCACAATAAACTACCCAAGGGGTGCCATGAGAAAATGATTAAATCAGTGATTTAGAGAAACCTTGAAAACAGAGAGAATAGACACATTCAAAACAGAAAAAAAAAGTGAAAAAATGCCACAGAAAGAATGTTTAAGCCTGACAATAATGGGGCTACATATTCAAAGACCTAAAAGAAGTTTCAACTTAAAGCTCTATTCCCAGTGAAAATATCTTTCAAAACTGAATGTGACATAAAAGTTTTGTGAAACTGTATAGAACTGGAAGAATTCATTACCAGTAGACCTCAAATAGAAGAAATGTTAAAGAAAGTCCTTCAGGGAGAAGAAAAATGATACCAGATAGAAATCGGATCTGCACAAGGATGAGGGAAACCAGAATACATAAATACATATGCAAATATAAAACATTCTTTTTAACTTTAAAATTTTCTCTAAAAGGTAATTGATTGTTGTGGGGACAAGCTTGTAAACTTTTGTCCCAGAATAACCATGTGTCCACATGGACCCTCCTTCAGGCACCATGCTAAGTATGCACCATGTTGATGGCCAGGGGTTGCCAAATCCAGGACCACCTTATCTATGGAAACATCTTATTGGGGGGCAGACCAGTTTTGTTCATCGTGGCACTGGTCACACAGGTATGATCCCTTCTGGCAGAGCACATAGTCTTTGTCCCCTCACCCCATATAAGCAGTTTCCTCTCTGCACAACAGTGGTGCATAACCTTGTGCAGCCAGCCGCTCCTGGACTCCCTGTACGTAAGTCCCAATAAACGCTCATGCCTCATATGGTGTTTCTGGTTTTTCCTTTGGTCTCTTGAGTGCTTTTCCATCATAACTCACTCACTTGGGTGTGCAGTTGGAGTTGTGATCACACAACTGTTTACCTAAAAAATAATGAATTGTGGCATATATGACATATGCAGAAGTTAAGTGTATACCAACAATAGCACAATGCTCTTAAGAGGGGAAATGGAAATAAACTATTATAAGTTTCTTATATAAGGAAGTGGGATATTACTTGAACATAGACTGTGATAAGATAAAGTTATAACTAATAAATCCTAAAACAACTATTATAAAAACAAAAAAAGATATTAACTAATAAGGCAATAAGGAAAATGAAATGAGATAATTTTAAAAATACTCAATTACTGTAAAAGAAGGCAAAAAGAGGAAGAAAAAGTAGACAAAAAACAGATGAGAAAAGCAGAAAACAAATAACAAAATGTTCTATTTAAATTAACCATATCAAGGATCAATCATGTTAATGGAAATCATCTACACCTGCCAAATAAAAGGCAGAGATTATCATATTAAATAAAAATGCAAGACCTAACAATATGGCTCCTGAAAGTAATATGCTTTAAATATAATAACACAAACAGGCTGGAAGTAAGTAAAAGATACACTTACAAGGTTGGTTAAACATCTTAAAAAGTAATTAAGTGATTCACCATATTAAGAAACTAGAAAAGAAAAATGATAAAATAATTTCAATCAATGTAAAAAAAGCATTTGACAACATCTAATATCCATTCATGATAAGAAATCTCCACTAAATAGGATTGAAGGGAACTTACTCATCCTGAAAAAGGACTTTTACAAAAGACCTGCACTAACAGCATACTTAACAGTGAAAAAATGAAGGCTACAGGCAAGGATGTGGAGAAAGGGGAACCCTCCTACACTGCTGGTGGGAATGTAAAATAGTTCAACCACTGTAGAAAGCAATATGGAGGGTCCTCAAAACACTAAAAATAGAAATACCATTTGACCCAGGAATTCCACTCCTAGGAATTTACCCAAAGAAAACAACTTCTCAGATAGAAAAAGACATATGCATCCCTATGTTTATTGCAGCAAGATTTACAATAGCCAAGATATGGAAGCAACCTAAGTGTCCATCAGTAGATGAATGGATAAAGAAGATGTGGTACATACACACAATGGAATACTATTCAGCCATAAGAAAGAAACAAATCCTATCATTTGCAACAACATCGATGGATCTAGAGAGTATTATGCTTAGTGAAAAAAGTCAGGCAGAGAAAGACAAATACCAAATGATTTCCCTCATTTGTGGAGTACAACAATGAAGCAAAACTGAAGGAACAAAAGAGCAGCAGACTCACAGACTCCAAGAAGGGACTAGTGGTTACCAAAGGGGAGGGGTGGGGGAGGGCAGGTGGGGAGGGAGGGAAAAGGGGATTGAGAGGTATTATGATTGGTTCACATGGTGTGTGTGGGGGTCACAGGGCAGACAGTGTAGCACAGAGTAGACAAGTAGTAACTCTGTGGCATCTTACTACACTGATGGACAATGAATGAGATGGGGTATGGGGGGGACTCAATAATATGGGTGAATGTAGTAACCACATTGTTTTTCTTGTGCAACCTTGTCAGAGTGTATATCAATGATACCTTAATAATAATAATAATAAAAAATCTTAAAAAAAAAGAATGAAGGCAACAATAGAGATCAAGAAAAGGAAGGAGATCTGCTCCCACTATTTCTCACATTGTACTGGACGTTCTAGGCAGTTCAGTAAGACAAGTAAAAGATCCAAAAGTAGGAAGTAAAACTGTCTTTATTCCAATGATGTGGTCATTTATGTGGAAAATCCTAAGGATTTCACCAAAAAACTGAGTATGAATAAATGAAATAGCAAACTTTTAGAATGGAAGTCAACTGTATTTCTATGTAACAGGAATTTTAGGTAGATAGACAGACATGAGTTTGGTGGAACGGGAATAAAGGCAGTAAAGCCCACTAAAAGGGACTCCTGGAGTTAAGTAGATAAAACCAGAGAGCCAGAAAGGATTCACAGAGTTAATTATTTATTTAATTGAAGTTTCAAAGGCCAGGAGTGACTTGAAATGTCCAGATATTTCCCAGATTAAAAACACTTTCCAAGATAAAGAAAAACATCAGAGCACAGCCCATGTCTTCATTGTATCAATCAGATCAGGCCTCCAAGGCTAAAGACTGTCAATCAAGGACTTCTGTGCCTTACCCTCTGATGTAGAGCAGGGAAAGGGGACAAGGGTCATGCCATTGTAAAATCTTCTTAGCCTGTGAAAAAGGCCCAGCTTATTCTTTAATGTATCTGTATGTTGTTCTTTGTCTTCTTCCAGACCCTTAATCAATTACCTAACTTTGTTATCAGGAACGGATATAGACTTCCAAAGTGTAAATGAACCTAAGTGTATAAAGAATGCTGAGATATGGACCAACACAGTCACCTAAATAACCCTATTCTTAAGACAAAACTTCAAGGGAATTATGAATCACCTGTATACATCATGCCTTGTGCTGACTCCTACCCAAAAGGCCCTACAAAACCCCAAACCCTAAACCCCTTAAGGGTTCTTCCTCTCTGAGGTTGCCCACACTCCCCTTTCTTTGAGTGTGTACTTTTTGCCTTAAATAAAGACTTCTCACTGCTCAAACTATTGTGTTTGTCTCTGCACTCTTCCAGTGGCGTCTCTGTTAACTTGCTATTTTATTCAGTTTTCTAGACTTAAGCACAAGTCTTCATTCTCTCTCTCCTACTTTAGACAAATAGGGAGGGGCTACTGAGACCTCTGATTTAGGCCTGCAAGTTCCTGTTGCCTGGGTGACATGGACAGGACTGCAGCATTATGATCATGCTCTTTTGTAGCCTGCCTGTCTAACTTTAGGCAGACCCACACTGTTACTCTCTTACAGGATGCAATAAAATTTACTTTGCTTTCGTGACTTTATTTTCACTCTGATTTCCCTGCATCCTGAAACCAAGTTCCTTCCCAACAGGACAATTATAAAATGAAATTAAAACACAACATTTACAACGTCATCTACAATGGCATCAGAAAATATGAAATACTTGGAATAAATGTGACAAGATAATATGTACAACCTGTGTACTGAATACTACAAAACACTGGAAAGGGAAATTAATGAAGGCGTAAATAAATGAAGAGTTATATCATATTCATGGACCAGAAAACTCAGTATTATTAAGATGCCACTTCTCCCCAAATTGACTTATAGATTCAGTACAATCCTAATCAAAACTGCACTGTACAATTTTGTGCTGGAACCTAGCAAGCTGTTTCTAATGTTGATGTGGAAATGCAAACGACCAAGATTAGTCAAAACTAAAGAACAGAGTCCAGAAATAGACCCACTTAATATGACTTTTGACAAATATAGTAAATCAATTAAAAGGGAAAAGATAATCTCTTCAACAAAATGGTGTTTAGACAATTAGGGAGCTAGGCATAAATAAATAAACCTCAACCCTTACTTCCCTCCATATATTAAAATTTCCTCTAAATGAGCCATTGACCTAAATATTAGGCTAAAGTGAAAAGATTTCCAGAAGAAATCATAGGAGAAAATCTTAGTTACCTTGAATTTGGCAAAGATTTATTAAATAGCACATCAAAAGCACACCTATAAGATATCCTTAAATTAGATTTAATTAAAATTAAGTACATTTGCCCTTCAGGGCAAAAATGAAAAAGCAAACCTGGGCAAAGATATTTGCCAAATACATATCTCTCAAAGAAGTTGCAATTCTATATAAAGGTCCTTATAGCTCAATACCAAGAAGGGAAACAACCCAATACAAAATAGGAAAAGAATTGAGCAGACATTTAACCAATATAAATACATAGATGGCAAAATAGCCCATGAAAATATGCTTAGTATCATTACTCATTAGGTAAATGTAAATTAAAACCACAATGACATACTGCAACACACCCACTTAGAGTGACTCAAACTAAAAGGACTGACTATACTGAATGTTAACGAAGCTTTAGAGCAACTGAATTCTTATACACTGCTGATACGAATGGTTGGGAAATGTGTGACCATTTCTTTAAAACTTAAACACACACCTTCCATATGACCCAGCCATTTCCCTCCTGGGCATTTATTCAAGAGAATAAGAGAATATGTCCACACAAAAAGTTGTACACAAATTCATAGCAGCTTTGTTTGTAATAGCAAAGAATGGAAAGATTCCATTCATAAACAAAGGAACAGATAACAAATTGTGATATATCTATGTAATGGGATATTATTCAGCAATAAAAGAAAACAAACCGTTGATACACACAACAACATGGATGATTCTCAAATTAATTATGTTGAATGAAAGAACGCCAGAGGAAAAACCAGCATACTCTATTGCTCCATTTATATAAAATCCTAGAAATTGCAAACGAATCTCTACTGACAGAAAGCAGATCAGTTGTTCCCTGATTATGGAAATGGGGAAGAACTGGATTATGAAAAGACCCAAGGAACATATTGAAGAGATAGATATGCTCATTCTCTTGACTGTGTTGATCATTTTACAGGCATTTATATATCTCAAACTCATAACATTATGCCAGTTAAACACATGCAGTTTATTTTATGCCAAGTATACTTTAATAAAGTTGTTAAAAAAGTATTTCAATGAAAAGAAATGGTTTGCTTAGTATAGACAATTATGATCACCAAAACTCATTTTGTATTCCAATTGGATGCACAATTAGATGGTATTTCACACACACACACACACACACACACACACACACACACACACACACACACACACAGGCAGTTCTCTATAGCTAAGTTACTGAGCTCTGGTCAATGAAATCAATGAAATATGGTAGAAGAGATAAGTATCACTTCCTTGCTGGGCCAAAAAATATTTTCTGAATAATTATGCACTCTCTTGAAACCATATTTTGACTAAGTGGTGATTAATCAGAGAACTCTGGGCATGGCAGACCACAAAACGAAATAAGCTGGGATCCCTGGGTAACGGTTTGAGGCAGAACTACTTAGGAGATCCATGTGACTAGATCTAGCCTCTCTGAACTGTTCCAGGAGTGAAAAGCTTATGCTCCTTTGTTAGGGAATTACGAGTTGGAGGTTATTTTCTGTTATAACCGCTGGAATTATTTTAATCGTTAAAGAAATTCATTCCTTGATTTGGGATGGTGCTGTGGCCAATAACCAAACAAATAAACTAGAACTTGGCTTAGCAGTCAGGCGATGGGTGGTGAGGAAAAAGACATAACAGGTTATATAGCTGGAGAGTTCTGTTACGCTCATTCGGCAACAATTTGGTAAATTTTTTATCTGGGATCCCTGAGGACACCACTCTCC
Source organism: Smutsia gigantea (assembly GCA_032199065.1). Classification (NCBI taxonomy): domain Eukaryota; kingdom Metazoa; phylum Chordata; class Mammalia; order Pholidota; family Manidae; genus Smutsia; species Smutsia gigantea. Next base: position 700,306 of record JAVSCE010012668.1, read on the forward strand.
TAATGCGCCATTAGCAATCTCTGCCTTTGTCTTCATATCACCTTCTCTGTGGTGTCAAATTCCCTCTGCTTCTCTCTTATCAGATCACTTGTAACTGCATTTAGGGCCCAAGTCAATAGTCCAGCTAGACTGTCTCCCCATCTCAAGATCCTTAACCTAGTCACATCTATAAAGTCCCTTCTTTTTTCCAAAGAAGGTAAAATTTTCAGGTTTCAGGTATTAGGATCTAATATCTTTGGCTGCCATTATTCAGCCTAATAAATAGATCAAATTTTAAATCAGCTTTAAAAAATATGTTCAAATAACCAAGGGAAACTATGTCTAAAGAAGTAAGAAATATCTATATATGAGAATGATGCCTCACCAAACAGAGAATATCAACGAAGAAATACAAACTAGAAAGTTTGGAAATGAAAAGTAAAATAAATGAAAAATTCATTTCAGGTATTCTAGCACATTTGAACAGGAAGAAAAAAGGGGATCAGAAAGTCTGAGAAAATAGAGATAAAAGGATAAAGAAATATTATCAGAACTTCAGAGACCTGTGGGACACCATCACGTATAGTAACATACACATAAGGAAAGGAGAGAGAAGAGATGTATGCATTTCCTACTGTGGGCTGTGTGCACAAAGTCTGAAAAGTGCTGGCCTAAGAGGATGCTAGAATTCTTTTTGAGGACAGTGATGTTCTTGCAGAAGAGATAATTTATTGGTTCAAATTCTTACTTTGTGGGGTTGAAGCAAAGTTATTCACCATAACTTGGCCAAATTGCAAATGCCATTTGTTTTCTGTGATGGTTCTCCATGGAGTAAGGAACATCTGAGGCTCCTCTAGTAGGTTAGACTCTGTTGAAGTTGCCTTAGGAGCCAAAATCATCAACATTAGTAACTGATGAGAGTTTTGTGTTCCCATCATATAATTTAAGAAATATTAAGTGTTTGATTCATGTTATCTACTTTACTCATCATAAAATCCCCCCGTGGTTAGTAATATTGCTCCAATTTTACAGACAGAGGTGCTGGACAGCTTCATAATATGTCCAGATCTATGCAGCTAGTCAGTAGTTGAGCTGAGATTTAAATAGGTTTCATCTCATTCCCAGTGATCCAAATGCTGTACCACACTAGTCTTTCTTCTCTCCAAGATGACATATGTGCATCTATATCCTACATGCGAACATATTTTAAATGAAGATAAAAGCTCTTGTTTATTTCTGCAATTTTTAAAAATTGAGATATAATTGACATACAACATTATTAATTTCAGGTGGGTATACAATATACGTTTGATGTTTATATATACTGCAAAGTGATCCCCACAATAAGTCTAGGTTATATCCATCCCCATACACAGATACATTTTTTAAAATTTGCAGTTATTAAGAAAAATGCTGCTTAGTGATAAAAATCTCATGGCTTCAAGACCACTCATTTGTAAGGCAGTAGAACAAACCAGAGAGCCTGTCCCAGAAAGTGACTACAGATGATGATAAATACTATTCAATTAGATAAACATCTGAACAATACAACCTATTAAGAACAACTCTACACTACTGGTTTACAAACCTCTCCATTTCAGAACGCTTAACAAAGAAAAATCCTGCGGTCTGGCTTTCAGATTAAAAAAGAAAAAAAAAAAATTCAGCCACAGGCCACCGAAGCATGAGACAACAGCTCCTCCTACAGTATCTGCACAGGTTTTCTCTTTCCGTGGTGGGCTCCCAGGCATCTATCCCAGTTCCGGGAATGCTGATTGTCCTCTCGATTCCCAGGAAGCAACTCTTGAAGCCGAAACGACTGTCAGGAATAGATTTTTTTTTAACTCATTGGCACCAAGTGGAAAGTAGCTTTTAATAGCCTAATGAAAATAACTTCATAGCATGAGTTCAATCTTTAATAAAGGAGAAAACGTATGCTAGCCCGCAAGAGTGAAAGTCCAGTTCCCAGCATTGGTGGGAGGAGCCCAAAACCCTCGAAAGAGCATCCTTGGTGAGGCTGTGAGGAGGGGTCTGGCTCAGTTCATTCTTGCCTAAGCACCTGGAAACCCCAGACACTTCGAATATATTATTTTGTTTGCAATCGCTGCATTTATAGTTGGGCCACAAGATGGCGCTACTCTCCAACTGTTAATTCATTGCACCAGCCCGGCCCCAGGTTGCGCAAAGCACAGTAGGCAAGAAACTCAGGGAAGGATCCTTTTTGTTTTCCCATGAAAGATAAATTACACTAGCACCCTCTGCCTTTAGAGGAAGCTTCAGACATAAAGGAAATAATGTGCTTGAATTATGAGCTACTTCATCGTCAGTTTTAGTAAATATTTAAGCATACACCCTTAAACACATGGAAACAGAAACTTACACTATGGAAAAAAAGAATAACCACAGCCTTTTTTAAGAAAGCTTTTTATTCTTCGTTTCTGAAACACTGTCCCCGAATCAATGAAAAGTACGCAGTGATGTTTTTTTACTCGAGAAATTTCTTCAGGCTTGTGATTCATTTCATTTATTTTTCTTGCTGGGCTGGAGAGATGGGACTGGTTGGCAGTTTCTACTGTGGATTTTCGGCGGCCTGCATTGATTCAGAAAACACGCGCTCACGTACACACATGGTTACACAACCTCTTCAACAGCCTGAACGACAACCCACTGTGCTCCACTTCTCACAGCAGGGCCTGACCAGGTTTCTTCCCGACGCCTGTCTCCTGAAACATTTTTGCAGGCAAATGCTCTACCTTGGTCAAAGCCAACTCTGCTACTCCCTGGCCAGCCTCCAGTGACTCTTGGAACTTCACAGGTAAACGTCACAAAAACTTCCAATACACAGATTCAGAAAAACACATAATTCCAGTAAAAACCATTTTGCCAAAACAGCCCTTTCTTATGTGGATAAGAAACAGTAGAAAGGGTCATATGCTGGAGAACGTTATGGGCTTATTGTGGACTTCACTCCCACACCAGATCTGCGTATCCTCTCTCTCCTCTTAATGCACCTCCGCATTGTCCTTCCTTCCACCGCGGCCGGGCGGAAAGCGTGAGCAAGGGGCGCGAGCTCCGCCTGGAGACCGCTGGGAGAAAGGCAGGCTCTCTCAAGCCCGCGGGGGCCTTCACAAATTTGAAGTAGGATTTTTCTCCTAAATTTTGCCCGCGTTGTAAATACTTGCTTAAACACACAGACACACATAAATAAAAATATACTTGAAGCTTCATTTTGATGGCGCTTTTGGTTTCACCTTCTGCAAAAATATTTTCACCAAAGGATTATGCAAACATATGCAATTAAGATTAGCTTTCAATTCAATCTGTGCATGTGTCTTTAAGGGAGCTGGAAAACTATCCTGAGGCCAGGGATCTCCTCTGCTGGCTCTGATCAAGTGCATGAATCGCTTGAGGGAACCACACAGCCCTGAGTAGGTGAGAATTGGAATTCTTTCCTTGTTCTCTGTTGAGCCGACCCTGGAACTGTTGCTCTCCCTTCTTGCCTCACCATGGATTCGGTTCTGTTCTAAATTCTTGCAGTCTGTGAGACATCACTCAGAATTACCCCAGCTGTCGCTTGTGTGGAACATTCATGTGACAAATGCTTATGTGTCCAGCCTTGCTCTTAGTCAATTATAAAGCCGAAGAAGACGTGGCTGCCACCCTCAAGGCTCACAGCCCAGCAGAGGAAACAGACACGGCCTAGAGAATGGTGGGCTCAGAGAGGAGGGGTTTGCTGGATAGAGATGTAGGGCACCAGGTGATCTAATCCTTTATGATACAAAGTTGTGCGTGTGCTGCTTTTGTGTTTTGGATCGTATTCTCTTCTCAGGGGAAGCCAGCCAGCCTATGGCCGCCACCCAGCCCCTTTGGACTTTTATTCGTGTTCTCCCTGTAATGTGAATACATCACGTACATTAGATAATATCTAAGTAACTTTGTCACCATTAGACCTTACCCTGCTTTCTCAAAAACAAGTATGATCTGCTCTCATCATGACTAGCTTAAAGGCCATAATATCTTTAGGAATATGGATTTTCCAACTTCTGTAAAATCTGTTGCCTGCCAATTCACACCCATTAAAGCCATGGTATGTATCCATGCAGGGGGAGGGCACCACCACCCAGAATAAAGAAGTCATTTCCTAGGCTTTGGGTTTCAGACTGAAATTGTTTAAGGTTACAGTCAGCCAGTAGTCTGAAAGTAAGTGCTTTTACATTGTGAAAGAAAAATAAAATGTTGTGGGGGGACTGAAAGGATGTTAGAACTGCAGAAAGCCAGACAGTGCAGAACTGACACTGGAACAGGTCGCAGAGCAGGAAGAATTCAGAATAGGAGAGAGAGCCATCTAGCCCTGGGTGCCAGGAGAGGGTAGGGGCTTGTGATGGCATCCGGCACACGCGCCTCACTCCCCCGCCCCCATCCCTTCTTGGGGGCTGGAGCTCAAAAGCTGGAATGGAAATACCTAGCTGGGTCTTAGTTGGTGGGTGTTTTATGTCCAACTTCTCTGAACTTGGGAGGTTGTACAAGTCTTTCAGAACAACTTAAAATTCAGAAAGGTGCTGCACTGATTTCACCCTCAGCGGCAGTGGCCAAGGAGAGACCTGGGTGTGTGTCACAGATTAGGGCACCGCAGTGCAGGGTAGAGAGCGCCTGACAGAGTTAAAGCTGCAGAAAACAAGGACCTTACACTGGTGATGACAGACAGGGGAATGTCTGGCTGTCAGCAATACCCTTATGTATAAATCCAACAGGTAGGTGAGCCAGTGACACTCTGGGGATCCACATGACACCAGTGACCAGGAAGGACCTGGGCCCGCCCAGTGGAGGCCAGAGATGAGTGGGAGGGAAACCCCTGCTCTGAAAGGAGTGCTTGACCCATATCTAGACTCAGACGATATCTTAAGAAGGAGAAAGTGAAAGAAGAACCCCCTGAAAGGGGTGAACAGTTCTGTTAGGAAATTCAATCTTAGACTGAAAAAAAAATGTATGTGTACATACATATTTACATGTATACATATATACACATTTACAGTGGTTATTCATATATGGATACACATGTGTGTGTGCATGTGTACATATATAATATATTTTACAGTAGTTACAGAGCCAGTTTGTGCTGACTAGTCAAAGCCAATTGTAAGCATCTCTTCCCAGTTACACATTCAGCAACATGACGTTGGTAGCCTGACACTGGCCACAGTGGGCGTATTTATACCATAGAAATTGGCAAAAACTACAAATCAGAATTCTCCCTACAAAAGTTGATTGTTAAACTCTGACCAGCACACTATGCATCGTTAAATGTATGAATGTATATATATGTGTGCTTGTGTGTCTGTGTGTATGCTTTTCATTAGAGAGTGAACCAGGAGACACTAAGTTACCTTTTGAAGCATTCTCTCCCACGTTTCACCCTCCAAACACACACACACACATTATCATCATCAAAATATGAGAATTTCAGAGCAAGACTAGACCTGCTATTTAAAAGAAAAAGTTATATAGTTCCTGCACGTGTGACACAGGAAGAGTACATTTCAACTGTACTATGCCTTATAAGGAGAAATAAGTCTTTGGTCATTATTGGAAATGTCAGATTCTCCTGTCTCTGTCATGATATGACTGACAGAGTAAATCTGCATTTGACTCTCAGCTCAACCACTTACTATGTGATCACGCATAAGTTGACTTCTCAGTTTCCATTTCCTCATCTGTAAAATGAAGATAAAATGTCCTTACCTAGTAGGGTAGTTAAGAAGAGGGGAGAGATGCAAGTGCCTGTCAATATTAGGCCTAAAAGAACAAAAACTACTAATAAGGGATTAATGTGCTTAGTTAATTAGAACAAACACCTTCATTCATCTGCTGATGGGCTGAGAGCCCACTGGGAACGGGTGAGTGGGGGAATCCTCTGGAACAAAAGCAAGGCATCAACTCCCCTCTTTTTAAAAACAGCTTATGTGTGCACAGGTGATTATGTGGTAAAAGAGCTCCCCCAGGGCAGTGGGAGAGTGAGCCCATCGGACCTGCAGAAGCATGCACAGGACTGGATCACATGCATGTGCCTTCATTCTCTAGGAATAAAATTCTAAGGCTGGGCATGGAGGCTGGGTAACTGAGGAACTTGCTTAAAACAAAAGTAAAGGAGCTTGGAAAAGGCCTGCTTGCACACACAGCACCTAGAATGCAAAATATTTATGTGGCAAAGTGACAGAACAATGCCAGCCAGCAGAGGCAACAGCAAGGGCTGACACAGTATAAGACTGAATCCCTTCACACGCTTTCCCGGGGAAACAAAAAGGGAGGTGAAAAAATCACAGAGAGGTGAATGAGAGCCTGAAAGGCTTTTTTTATTCCCAATTAAGCATGGTGTGAAAGGACGTTATCCGTGTGAAAGGGAACGTGGCCGCTGATGGCAGAGGGACGAGTGTGGGGTGGTGTTTTAATATTTGCTGTCTGCACTGGGAAAGCAGACGCTGGATAATTGCCCAAATCTCATAACCTTTAATTACCCACATCCAGGAGGACAAATTAAAGAATGTGCCAAAAATACATGAAACCTAGGTTAGAAGTTCTAGAACTGTCAGAGAGCAGCTCCTTAGAAGTGGAGGAATTTTCCTTGGTATTTTCACACCCTGTGGATAGGAGAGAGCAAGCGAGTAGAGGAGAGGATTTGAGATCCCTGTCTGGCATTCTTCTCACCATTTCCCACACCCCCAACCTCCCAACCACTCCCTCACACCCCAGCTCCAAACACAGAGACATCTCAGGCTCTGAAGTGACTGGCATAACATTTTAAAAGAGAGAGAAGGGGGCCTTAGGGAAAGATTCCATGCAGTCACCCTTACAATCTGTTTAGAGGATCAAAGAAGAGTTGCAATGACCCAGCCCTCCTCCCTTCCACATTCATTGTTGGAATTCTTTGAAGATGAGACATGGTACTCCTGGGGCGGGTCTCCTTTAGTGAAGATTTCCAAAGGTGCTTGATAAGGCAGCAGTGTGGAAATGGATGCATAAAACATGAGGAATAGGAGTCTGCAGGTAAGACTGAAACTGGGATTGATGGCGGAGGAAGAGCTGGTACAATGGGGACTGTAAGCCCCACGAAGATGCACCAGAAGCAGAGAGAAGGGAGCCTCAGACCCAGAAAAGTGAGCTGCGTTTCAAGCAGCACATTTGGGCTCTAAGTGCCTCAGTGTCTCCTGTGGGAACTAAGAAGGATGCCTTTGTTTGCATGGGGGAATTAGGAAATGGAATTAGGGAAATTGGATAGAATGTTAAAAAGTCCCAAAGCAGGATTTCCACTGTTAGTACACATGTAGACATGTGTCACTGTCGTGACTGCGATTGTTGTTTAGTTAGTTGATCAATTTACTCATACATATTTATGGGAACCTGTCTTGTTTCACTGCTGCACTGAGCATAATAAGTCTTCAGGAGATGGTCCCTGGACTACAGACACCTACAGTCCAGTGGGAAAGATGAGTCTGGCATCCACAGCAAACTCCCACATATGATGAAATGCTAAATACATAAATAAATTCATGGAAACTAGTAAGAATGAAAAAAAAAAACAAGGAAGATAACCTTGAATTCACCTTCAGCACCAGTGTAACAGTATGCACAAAATAAGAATCCCATAAATGTGGCTGGAGTCGGCTAACAACTTACCACTTGTGGGGGTAAAGGAGGCCAGGAAAGTTTCTGCCACAAATGCCCTTTCTAAGTGGTGCAGGAGGCAGCGCCCAGTGTCAGAAGAACAAATGTCTGGCTTGGAACACCTAGTCCAGGGGCTTCCTACACTGTTGCTTATTGTGTGTTCTTAGTCAAGATGCTCTAACTCTCTGCCTCAGTTTCCTCAACTGTAAAATGGGAAAATATAATTTACATCGAGCTCTTTAGTGAGGATAAGATGAGAGAATGCAAGTAAGAGAGCTTTTCAAAATTAAAAAGTGGGCAAATAATGAGTTACCGTGATGATGACAGTGATCGACAACAAGCTTCCCACCTCTGGGCTAAGCACTGCTGTCTCTCAACTATAAATTACCTTGGGAAATAGGAGCAAGCAGTGTTCCCATCACCTCTGATGCAATGAGGGTAGCAAATTTCCTCTGGGAGCTGAGTGATGGTTGATCTGGTATAAGGGGCCTGAGTGCCAAAGGTTTCAGTCTTACCAAGGGACTTCCCATACCAGGTTTAGATTTATGGAGAGAAAAGTATTTAAGAAGTAAATGGAAAGAAAAATTCATGTAGTGCTGGTTGCAAACCTTAATCTTCATAACAAATGGTAAAGAAGGATCACCGAGGTGCTGCCCAGCCAAGCATGCGCCCAGCAACAGCCTCCTTGGCACATTTCTGGCATGTTCCACCTCAGCCTCTTTTCAGGCTCTTCATGGCAAGCATGCCCAAGAAAAGCCCAAGATTAGGCAGAGTGAGAGGGCACTGCAGGAAGAGAAAGGGGAGCAGGTCTTTCTTCGGTCATCACAGATACGGCCTCTATAAACCTTAGCAATAGCGGTTAGAGGGAAGGCCATCCTTTCTTACTCTTCCTCACCAAGTCTTTTATTCAAAGCAGGGCCAGGACTAGTTAAGACAACTGAGGTACCTAGGGTCAAAGTGTAAGGAGGCATTCAGCCACTCTCAAGGTCATGCATTTGCAGGGTGAAGCTTGATTTAAAAAAAGGAACATTAAATAGTGTCTTAAATAAGGAATAAAATGTAAAAGGCCAACAATCATCCTGAGGTGAGGAATGAAGAAAAAGGGGCTTACAGAAGCCACTTTCTCTTGGAAAGGTGTGCATTATATGTAAGATTCAGCCACCTATCACAAAACTAATAGAGTTGCTATGTCCTTTTCTGCTGCCCTCCCAGATTCACTGGCCATCTGTCACTGTAGATTTGTAGGATCCCAGAAGTGTTAGGGTCAGGGTGATTGTTCCACTTTGCTCTAGTCTAGAAATGCTAGAAGGGTTATCCTGTTAGTTGTTCCATCTTCTGTGTTCCCCAAAATACCTTATTCACCTTTAACAGTGAGAACCTAACTCCTTTCTGGGCACATTGACAGTGTTTAATGTGTTACATGATAAATGTCCAAATTCACTTCGAACACATACATTGAAGACATTAGTCTCTTAGTCTTGTCTTTTAGATTTCTCATCAGTTAATGTTCCTGGAGGAAATTTTTCCACTGAAAATATGATATATCTTAGAACACAAAACAATGTCATTTTGCTTTAAAAAATAAGACAAAGAAAGGAAAATGTGCAGGCAAAAAAGAGCCAAGAAAGGTGTGAAAAGGAAATTCTGCCATGCTATACACAGTCTGAGTCAGGAATTATCTTGACAGTAATTGGCTGGTTGATTTTTAAGGAACTGGTTAAGGTTAAAACAGCAACCAAAAACATCTTTGCCTTACTGGGAAGAAAATCTTTCTGGAGTTAAGGTGACAATGTTGGGAAAATAGCCCTTTCCACCACCATTCTTAGAAGGTCAAGGTACAAAACATTGCAAGAAAGCATACATGTACTTGTGTGCATGTGTGGTATTTTATGGAGGACCATAGTTTATTCAGCTTTCACAGTTTAAGAACTATTGTGCCACATTTAAGCTTGTAAAAAAATTTAGTTAAATGAGTATCACAATTTTATAGTGGGAAGAATATTACCTGAGAGCCACAGGATCCAGTGACTTTGCCAAAACCCACATGAGAGATCAAGAAAAAAGTAAATTAGATTCTTTGAAGCTCAGCTTTCTTAAGTATCATGACTTTTTTTAAGTATTACCATTAAGTGAAAAACTAAGGGCCCCAAATTTCAGAAGGATATTGACAACAATGAACAATTTTCCCCTTAATCACCAAAGAGGAAGTAGTTAGTGTACAGTTTCATTCCAGGGTCCTCATGGGTTCTCTTCATAGATGATATACAGTGAAAGAAATGTGCATCCCTTGGTAAAAATCCTTAAGAATGTTCTATCTACTCTCACCAATGCTGACACCTCTCTAAGGAGCTTCTGAAAATATTGCAAAAATTTAACAGGACAGATACCTGAAAACTCACACTTTCTTCTTTTAGAAATAAGTCTAGATAAAGAAAGACAAAGGGCAAGGTTTAAAACTTGCAATCCAAGAATTTCACATCGCACCCACCAAAATATGCTCAGGCTAAGAATATGGCCAAAAAGTATATTGACTTTCTGGTTTTAGATAAAACCGAGGATTAGTCAACTTCATAAAATTTTACCATGAGATAATAACATCAACATCTTTTATAGACTAGGAGTCACTAAAAACTGGCAGAACATGAGGTACTAAAACCTAATCTATCTACATTTCAAAATACACTGAATATTAAAAGACAGGATTATAAGGATAAGAAAATAAACATGATTTATGGGATTTGCTGTTAAGGAAAGAAAGTTTTCTATTCCATTTCTCTCTCGTTGAGAACTTAAAGAGACATCCAGCTTAAATATCTGATCTGGGACAAGGTAAGAATTAAAAACAAAAAACAAAAAACAAAACTTTCTGCTGATTCCCTGTGCTCTTTAGGGTGGAAAGATGAGGGACACAGTGATGTTGATGTGAACACCCAAAACAGTCTTTCTAATTGAGAAAAACAGGTCCCACAGGTAGAACCTCCAGCAGTGATGCGCAACTGAATGCACTTCAGAATCAACAGGGAAGCTTTAAAAATAGAAATAGAGATGCCCAGAATTCACTAGGAAGTTCTGATTTTGTTGGGTTTAGATAAAGCCTAGGAAGCACAATTTATAAAAGTTCCTGTTAGTGATTCTAATGAGTAGCTAGAATTGAAAACTGTTGTTCTAGAAGGAGGAGGTTGAGAAGAAAAATTTAACTTTCTTTAGTTAATCAAGTTATAAGAACTCTTAGTTTGCAGTTGATAGCTTGAGTGAGAGAGGGGTTAGGAATTGTGGAATTGGGTAAATAAAGAATGGCAAAGGGATTTATAAAGGAGAATGAATGGATCTCAAAGAATGGCTCAGACTAGGTTCTCTCTAGGACAGAATAAACAGTAAGAAATTCTCTGCCATGTATGGCCAAGTATTTTCAAGACTTGATGTCAAACATTCTATTTTGAGTCTCTACTTGTCCTCTGTTATAGCGTAATGTTGCTCTTTTAACCCATCTCAGTAATATGCTGTACACATAATATATTATCTTGGTGATATTTTGGGGAATGGACAAAAGAAATGACATTAAAAGGGATCAAGACATTCCTCAGGAATGAAGATAAGTGGAGAAGGAATGAAGAAAACAATTAGACTCACCAGAAAACTGGAAATTTGGGAAAAAGTGTTACACTTACCCTTTATCATGAAATGGGAACTTGAGTTTCTTTGTTCAACAATTATGCTGAGTACTTTTGCTTCTGACCATGATGAAAAACCTGGTACTGGATTACCCATTCCACCATCAATAACTAGAAAACTGGACAAAATTTTTCAAAAAACAATATTCAAACACTTATCTGAAGAACAGCATAACGTGTAATTTCCAAAGAAAGGAAACAAATAAGGTGAACCCTACTGGTAAACCAAACAACTAACGTGGTTTGCAAAGAGCTGAGAAAAATTTGAATTTTGACCAGCAAGAGTTGGGAGACCTCATGAACACACTCAGGGCATTTAATAGAGATCCCATAATGGCCACACATTAACAAAAGTTACACTGGGTCAATCCTCAATCAAGAGGATAATATTTATGCATCTAACATAGAAGCACCTAAATATATAAAGCAAATATTAAAAACCTAAATGGAGAAATTGACAGTAATACAATAATAGTAAGGGGCTTTAATGGACCACTCCCATCAATGGATAAATCATCCAGACAGAAAATCAATTAAGGAAACATTGGCTTTAATTGATACATTAGGTCAGATGGACTTAATAGATATATGCACTATTCTATTCAAAAGCAGCAGAATGCACATTCTTCTCTAGAGCACATGAAACATTTTCCAGGATGATCATATGAAAGGCTACAAATAAAGTTTTAATAAATTTAGGAAGACTGAAAGCATATCAAGCATCTTTTCTGACCACAATGATATGAAACTAGAAATCATTTATGGGAAGAAAACTGGAAAAATCATAAATATGTGGTGATTAAGCAACATGCTACTGTACAACCAATGGGTCAATAAAGAAATCAAAGGAGAAATTAAAAAAAAATGCCTGAGACAAATGAAAATGGCAACACAACAGTCCAAACAAAATCTATCAGATGCAGCAAAAGAGGTCCAAGAAGGAATTTTATAGCAATACAGGCCCTCTTCAAGAAACAAGAAAAGTCTCGAACAATCTAACCTTACCACTAAAGGAACTAGAAAAGAAGAACAAAGTCCAAAGTTAGTAGAAGGAAGGAAATAATGAACACAAGAGCAGAAGTAAATGAAATAGAGACTAAGAAGACAATAGAAAATATTGTTGAAACTAAGGGCTGGTTCTTTGAAAAGATAAACAAAACTGACAAATTTTTTAGCTAGACTTGCCAAGAAGAGAGAGGGCTCAAATAGATAAAATCATAAATGAAAAATGAGAACTTACAACTGATACCATAGAAATACAAAGGACCATAAAAGACTATTATGAACAATTACACACCAAGTTGAATAGCATAAAAGAAATGGATAAATTCCTAGAAACATACAATCTTCTAAGACTGAATCATGAAGAATAGAAAATCTGAATACCAATTACCAGCAAGGAGACTGAATCAGTAATCAAAACATCCTAACAAAAAACTAGAACCAGAAGGCTTTACTGGTAAATTCTTCCAAACATTCAAAGATGACTTGCTACTCTTCTCAAATTCTTCCAAAAAAAAAATTGGTTTAAGATGGTGGCGTGAGAGGTGAGACAGAGAATTCCTCCAAAAACCACATATAGTGTGAAAATATAATTAATACAACTAACCCTAAAACAACAACGGGAAATAAGTCTGCACCAGACTGTATACACCTGGAGAACAGAGCAGACCTCATGAAACAGGGTAACGTACCAAAGCCTTGATCCAGCGGGACACAAGCCCTTCCCCCACCCCAGCTCACCAGCAGGAGGAAGAGAAACAGAGCAGGGAGGGGGTGGAAGCCTAGAACTGCTGAACACCCAGCCCTGGAGATAAGCTTTGGAACACAAACCTACATTGTGTGGTGCTTTGGAGGTTGGTGGGGTTGGGGAGCTGGGACAGGTGGAGTGCTTGAGAAACTGAGATTCCGGCCATTTGTGGAGGACCAGGATCCACATCCAGCTGCTCTGTGACAAAGGAAAGGCGGGAAGTCTGAGAGGCTTCCTAGCAGCAAGAGGGCTGCTAAAGGGGCGGGGTTCACATGGAGCTTGCAGCATGGGAAAAGGGTTAGGTGGACAAGGTTGTCTGGGTGTGCTCTGCCCAGCAGGTTGGGAATTTTGAGGAGGTTCAGATGCTCCATCCCCCTGGCTGGCTACTCAGGGCCAAGGCCCCCCACTGTGACACACAGCCTGCGGAGCCTTCCTACTGGCCTGCCAGCACCAGCTTGCAAACCGGCAGCCATTGCGCTGGCGTCAGGTCATCCAGAGGAGGCCTGCCTACAACAGTTAGAGACACCAAGCATAGAGGCTTACACTTGTGTGCTCAGTCCACTGGCTCTGACACTAGAGACAGGTACTGCAGCCAGGAATCAAGAAACAGCTCTTTCCTTCCCCCAGGCACCAGCACCACTCCCGTGCAACCCCCAACCTCACTCCAGGAGCTGAGCAGGTCCGGAGACTAGAGCTTCTGGGCACTAGAGGGCACCACATAGAAATATGAAACATCAAAGGAACCTGGTTCAGACCAAAATCTCACAAACCCCAGAAAAAGGGCCAAATGAAACTGAACTCACCAATCTTCCTGAAAGAGAGTTCAAAATAAAAATCATAAACATACTCATGGAGGTACAGAAAAATATTCAAGAACTCAGGAATGAATTTAAGATGGAGAGTCAATCATTAAGAAATTCCATATCTGAAATGAAACATACAATGGAGGGATTTAAAAGCAGATTAGATGTAGTAGAAGAGACGGTAAATGGAATAGAAATTAGAGAAGAGCAAAACAAAGAAGCTGAGGCACAGAGAGAAAAAACGATATCTAAGAATGAAAGAATATTGAGAGAACTGTGTGACCAATCCAAACAGAACAATATTTGCATTATAGAGGTCCCAGAAGAAGAAGAGAGAGAAAAAAGGGATAGAAAGTGTCACTGAGGAAGTAATTGCTGAAAACGTCCCCAATCTGGATAAGGAGATAGTCTCTCAAACCATGGAGGTGCCCAGATCTCCCAACACAAGGGACCCAAGGAAGACAACATCAAGACATAATAATTAAAATGGTAAAGATCAAGGATAAAGACAGACTTTTAAAAGCAGCTATAGAGAGGGAAAAGATCACATACAAAGGAAAACCCATCAGGCTATCATCAGATTTCTGAACAGAAACCGTACAGGCCATAAGGGCATGGCATGATTTATTTAATGCAATGAAGCAGAAGGCCCTTGAAGCAAAAATACTCTACCCAGCAAGGTTATCATTTAAATTTGAAGGAGGGATTAAACAATTTTCAGGGAAGCAAAAGCTGAGAAAATTTACCTCCCACAAACCACCTCTACAGTGCATTTTGGAGGGACTACTATAATTGGAAGTATTCCAAAGGCTAAATAGCTGTCACCAGGGGAAATAAAACCACAGCAAAGCAGAACAATTAATTACTAAGTAGATGCAAAATCAAATCAACTACCCCCAAAGTGAATCAAGGGATAGACAAAGAGTTCAGAATATGATATCTAACATATAAAAAATGGAGGAGGAAGAAAAAGGAGGGAAAAAAAAGAAAAAAGAAAAAGAACCTTTAGGTTGTGTTTGTAATACCGTATGAAGTGAGTTGAATTAGACTGTTAGATAGAACGGGAAATACCCTTGAACCTTTGGTAACCACGAATCTAAAGCCTGTAATGCCAATAAGTACATACCTATCGATAATCACCCTAAATGTAAATGGTCTGAATGCACCAATCAAAAGACACAGAGTCATTGAATGGATAAAGAAACAGCATCTGTCTATATGCTGCCTACAAGAGACTCACTTCAAACCCAAAGACATACATAGACTGAAAGTAAAGGGATGGAAAAGATATTTCATGCAACTAATAGGGAGAAAAAAGCAGGAGTTGCAGTACTTGTATCAGACAAAATAGATGTCAAAACAAAGAAAGTAACAAGAGCCAAAGAAGGATATTACATAATGATAAAAGGGTCAGTCGAACAAGAGGATATAACTATTATAAATATCTATGCACCCAACACAGGATCACCTACATTTGTGAAAAAAATACTAACAGAATTAAAGGGGGAAATAGAATGAAATGTAATCATTTTAGGAGGCTTCAACACACCACTTACTCCAAAGAACAGATCAACTAAACAGAAAATAAGTAAAGAGACAGAGGCACTGAACAATGTATTAGAATAGATGGACCTAATGGACATCTACAGAACACTCCATCCAAAAGCAACAGGATACACATTCTTCTCAAGTGTACATGGAACATTTTCTTTTCTCTTTTTTGTAAAAATAATTTATTTTATTATCATTAATCTACAATTACATGTGCAATTTTACGGTTATTAAACTACCCCTTCATCAGGTCCCCCCGACCAACCCCATTACAGTCACTGTCCATCAGCGTAGTGAGATGCTATAGAATCACTACTTGTCTTCTCTGAGTTGTACTGCCCTCCCCGTGCCCCCCCAACATTACATCTGCTAATCGTAATGCCCCTTTTTCCCTCTTATCCCTCCCTTCCCGCCCATTTTCCCCAGTCCCTTTCCCTTTGGTAACTATTAGTCCGTTCTTGGGTTCTGTGAGTCTGCTGCTGTTTTGTTCCTTCAGTTTTTTTCTTTGTTCTTATACTCCACATATGAGTGAAATCATTTGATACTTGTCTTTTTTGGCTTGGCTTATTTCACTGAGCATAATACCCTCTAGCTCCATCCATGTTGTTGCAAATGGTAGGATTTGTTTTCTTCTTATGGCTGAATAATATTCCATTGTGTATATGTACCACCTCTTCTTTATCCATTCATCTACTGATGGACACTTAGGTTGCTTCCATTTCTTGGCTATTGTAAATAGTGCTGCAATAAACATAGGGGTACATCTGTCCTTTTCAAATTGGGCTGCTGCATTCTTAGGGTAAATTCCTAGGAGGGCAATTCCTGGGTCAAATGGTATTTCTATTTTGAGTTTTTTGAGGAACCTCCATACTGCTTTCCACAATGGTTGAACTAATTTCCAGTCACACCAGCAATGTAGGAGGGTTCCCTTTTCTCCACATCCTCGCCAACATTTGTTGTTGTTTGTGTTTTGGATGTTGGCCATCCTCACTGGTGTGAGATGATATCTCATTGTGGTTTTAATCTGCATTTCTCTGATGATTAGCGATGTGGAGCATCTTTTCATGTGCCTGTTGGCCATCTGAATTTCTTCTTTGGAGAAGTGTCTATTCATGTCCTCTGCCCATTTCTTAATTACATTATTTGCTTTCTGTTTGTTAAGGTGCATGAGTTCTTTATATATTTTGGATGTCAACCCTTTATCAGATACGTTTTTTATGAATACATTCTCCCATACTGTAGGGTGCCTTTTTGTTCCACTGATGGTGTCCTTTGCTGTACAGAAGCTTTTCAGCTTGATATAGTCCCACTTGCTCATTTTTGCTTTTGTTTCCCTTGCCCAGGGAGATATGTTCATGAAGAAGTTGCTCATGTTTACGTCCAAGAGATTTTTGCCTATGTTTTTTTCTAAGAGTTTTATGGTTTCATGACTTACATTCAAGTCTTTGATCCACCTTGAGTTTACCTTTGTGTATGGGGCTAGACAGTAGTCCAGTTTCATTCTCTTAAATGTAGCTGTCCAGTTTTTCCAACACCAGCTGCTGAAGAGGCTGTCATCTCCCCATTGTATATCCAAGGCACTTTTATCAAATATTACTTGACTGTATATGTTTGGGTTAATGTTTGGATTTTCTATTCTGTTCCACTGGTCTGTGGGTCTGTTTTTGTGCCAATACCAAATTGTCTTGATTACTGTGGCTTTGTGTAGAGCTTGAAGTCAGGGAGTGTAATTCGCCCTGTTTTATTCCTCCTTCTCAGGATTGCTTTGGCTATTCGGGGTCTTTTGTGGTTCCATATGAATTTTAGAATTATTTGTTCCAGTTCATTGAAGAAAGCTGTTGGTAGTTTGATAGGGATTGCATTGAATCTGTAGATTGCTTTAGGTAGTATAACCATTTTGACAATATTTATTCTTCCTAGCCAAGAGCATGGGATGCATTTCCATTTGTTAGTGTCCTCTTTAATTTTCTTAGGAGTGTCTTGTAGTTTTCAGAGTACAGGTCTTTCACTTCCTTCATAAGGTTTATTCCTAGGTATTTTATTCTTTTTGATGCAATTGTGAATGGAATTGTTTTTCTGATTTCTCTTTCTGTTAGTTCATCATTAGTGTATAGGAAAGCAACAGATTTCTGTGTGTTAATTTTGTATCCTGCAACTTTGCTGAATTCAAATATTAGTTCTAGTAGTTTTGGAATGGAATCTTTAGGGGTTTTTATGTACAGTATCATGTCATCCGCAAATAGTGAAAATTTGACTTCTTCTTTACCAATCTGGATGCCTTGTATGTCTTTGTTTTGTCTGATTGCCATGGCTAGGACCTCCAGTACTATGTTGAATAACAGTGGAGAGAGTGGGCATCCCTGTCTTGTTCCCGATCTTAGATGAAAAGCTTTCAGCATCTCGCCGTTAAGTATGATGTTAGCTGTGGGTTTGTCATATATAGCCTTTATGATGTTGAGGTACTTGCCGTCTATACCCATTTGTTGAGAGTTTTAATCAGGAATGGATGCTGAATTTTGTCAAATGCTTTTTCAGCATCTATGGAGATGATCATGTGGTTTTTGTTCTTCTTTTTGTTGATGTGGTGGATGATGTTGATGGATTTTCGAATGTTGTACCATCCTTGCATCCCTGGGATGAATCCCACTTGATCATGGTGTATGATCCTCTTGATGTATTTTTGAATTCGGTTTGCTAATATTTTGTTGAGTATTTTTGCATCTACGTTCATCAGGGATATTGGTCTGTAATTTTCTTTTTTGGTGAGGTCTTTGCCCGGTTTTGGTATTAGAGTGATGCTGGCTTCATAGAATGAGTTTGGAAGTATTCCCTCCTCTTCTATTTTTTGGAAAACTTTAAGGAGAATCGGTGTTATTTCTTCTCTATATGTCTGGTAGAATTCAGAGGTGAATCCATCAGGCCCGGGGGTTTTGTTCTTCTGTAGTTTTTTGATTACCCATTCGATTTCGTTGCTGGTGATAGGTCTGTTTAGTTTTTCTGTTTCTTGCTTGGTCAGTCTTGGAAGGTTGTATTTTTCTAAGAAGTTGTCCATTTCTTCTATGTTTTCCAGCTTGTTAGCATATAGATTCTCATAATATTCTCTTATGATTCTTTGTATTTCTGTGGGGTCCGTCGTGATTTTTCCTTTCTCATTTCTGATTGTGTTTATGTGTGTAGATTCTCTTTTTCTCTTAATGAGTCTGGCTAGGGGTTTATCTATTTTGTTTATTTTTTCAAAGAACCAGCTCTTGGTTTCATTGATTTTTTCTATTGTTTTATTCTTCTCAATTTTATTTATTTCTTCTCTAATCTTTATTATGTCCCTCCTTCTGGTGACTTTGGGCCTCATTTGTTCTTCTTTTTCCAATTTCAGTAATTGTGTCTTTAGACTATTCATTTGGGAATGTTCTTCCTTCTTTAAATAGGCCTGGATTGCAATATACTTTCCTCTTAGAACTGCCTTTGCTGCGTCCCACAGAAGTTGTGGCTTTGTGTTGTTGTTGTCATTAGTCTCCATATATTCTTTGATTTCTGTTTTGATTTGGTCGTTAACCCATTGATTAATTAGGAGAGTGTTGTTAAGTCTCCATGTATTTGTGAGCCTTTTTGATTTCTTTCTAAAATTTATTTCTAGTTTTATACCTTGGTGATCTGAGAAGTTGGTTGGTAGGATTTCAATATTTTTGAAATTACTGAGGTTCTTTTTGTGGCCTAGTATGTGGTCTATTCTGGAAAATGTTCCATGTGCACTTGAGAAGAATGTGTATCCTGTTGCTTTTGGGTGTAGAGTTCTGTAGATGTCTGTTAGGTCCATCTGTTCTAGTGTGTTGTTCAGTGCCTCTGTGTCTTTATTTATTTTCTGTCTGGTTGATATGTCCTCTGGAGTGAGTGGTGTGTTGAAATCTCCTAAGATGAATGCATTGCTGTCTATTTCCTCCTTTAATTCTGTTAGTATTTGTCTCACATATGCTGGCGCTCCTGTGTTGGGTGCATATATATTTATAATGGTTATATCTTCTTGTTGGACTGACCCCTTTATCATTATGTAATGTCCTTCTTTATCTTTTGCTACTTTCTTCGTTTTGAAGTCTATTTTGTCTGATACAAGTACTGCAACACCGGCTTTTTTCTCTTTGTTGTTTGCATGAAATATCTTTTTCCATCCCTTCACTTTTAGTCTGTGTATATCTTTGGATTTGAGGTGAGTTTCTTGTAGGCAGCATATAGATGGGTCTTGCTTTTTTATCCATTCTGTTACTCTGTGTCTTTTGATTGGTGCATTCAGTCCATTTACACTTAGGGTGATTATTGATAGATATGTACTTATTGCCATTGCTGGCTTTAGATTCGTGGTTACCAAGGGTTCAAGTGTTGCTTCTTTACTATCTAACAATCTAACTTAACTTTGTTTTTAAGTTATTGTAAACACAGTCTGATGTTTCTTTATTTCTCTCCCTTCTTATTCCTCCTCCTCCATTCTTTCTATAATAGGTGTTTTATTCTTTGCCTTTAGTTAGTATTTGGATGGTCTGCTTTCTTTGCTATGATTTTATTTTCTCTGGTGACATCTTTTTAGCCTTAGGTGTGCCTCCATCTAGAGCAGTCCATTTAAGATATCCTGTAGTGGTGGTTTATGAGAGACAAACTCTCTTAACTTTCGTTTGTCTGGAAATTGTTTAATCCCTTCATCATATTTAAATGATAATCGTGCTGGATACAATATTCTTGGTTCGAGGCCCTTCTGTTTCATAATGTTAAATATATCATGCCATTCTCTTCTGGCCTGTAAGGTTTCTGTTGAGAAGTCTGATGATAGTCTGATGGGTTTTCCTTTGTAGGTGATCTTTTTTCTCTCTCTAGCTGCCTTTAATACCCTGTCTTTATCTTTGATCTTTGCCATCTTAATTATTATGTGTTGGTGTTGTCTTCCTTGGGTCCCTTGTGTTGGGAGATCTATGAGCTTCGGTGGACTGCGAGACTACTTCCTTCCCCAGCGAGGGAAAGTTTTCAGCAATTATTTCTTCAAAGACACTTTCTATCCCTTTTTCTCTCTCTTCTTCCTCTGGTACTCCTATAATGCGAATATTGTTCCGTTTGGATTGGTCACACAGTTCTCTTAATATTCTTTCATTCCTAGAAATCCTTTTATCTCTCTCTGCTTCAGCTGCTCTGTACTCCTGTTCTCTGTTTTCTATTCCATTAACAGTCTCTTGCATCTCATCCATTCTGCTGTTAAGCCCGTCGATCACTTGTCTGATTTCTGCATTCTTTTTTCCTCAGTTCCCTCACTTCCTCCCTCAGCTCTTGCACATTTCTCTGTAGGTCCATCAGCATGGTTATGACTTTTATTCTGAATTCTTTTTCAGGAAGACTGTGCATTTCCATCCCTTCAGACTCCCTCTCTGGGGTTGTCTGGTTGGTTTTGGTCTGAACCATATTCCTCTGTCTTTTCATGGCTATAGAATTGGTCACTGACAGTTGCCACGTATGTCAACTGGGCTCTTTAAGACTTTAAAAAGAGAAGAAAAGAAAAGAGAAAAAAAAAGAAGAAAGAAAGAAAAAAAAAGAGAAAACAAAAACAAAACAAAAAACAAACAAAAAAAAAACGCCCACTGGACGTAGATTCTGTGGGAATGCTGTAGGTGGCGCTATTGCCCCACTATTCCACAGCTGTGGCTGCGCTGCTCTGCAGGGCCCTTTATCGCTCTGGCAGGGGTGGGAACGAATAGAAGGCTGTTGATCTCAGTGAGAAGTGTAAGTATGGCTACGCTTCCTCAGTCGCCAGCTAAGGCGTCTGAAACTCCCCAGGACTCCCAGCCTGCTGGGCTGAGTGTGCTGGGGCGATCCGGCTCCTCCGCTGGGCTCCTGTCTCTTTAAGACCGCTGAAGAAAGCGCGCGCTTTTTTTTTTCCTTCCCGGGAGCCGGCTGCAAGCACCCTGGCGCGTTCCCTGCTCAGATCCTGCCCCTCTGTCTCTCCAATCTCCACTGCACTGCGCAATGTGGGTCAGCGCTCCCCGCGCAGATCACCGGGGCTGGCTACTTCGTGGGGTGTACTTCCACTCCCTCCCGGCTCTGAATCCTCTCCTCCTGCTGGTGCGCTGGGGTGGGGGAATGCTTGGGTCCCGGCAGGTCGCAGCTCCGTATCTTACCCGCCTCTTGGGGTGCCGAGTCCTCTCGGGTGTAGCTGCACGCTGTGCGCTTTCCTGTGTATTCTCGTCTCTCTTTTAGGAATAGATGTATTTGCTGTGTTTTCATAGATAAATACAGTGTTGGGAGGAGATTTCTGCCGCCCTGTTCACACCGCCATCTTCCCGGAAGTCCATGGAACATTTTCAAAAATAGATCATATCCCAGGCCTCAAAAAGAGCCTCAGTAAATTCAAAAAGATTGAAATTGTACCAACCAGCTTCTCAGATCACAAATGTATGAAACTAGAAATTAATTACACAAAGAAAATGAAAAAGCCCACAAACACATGGAGGCTTAATAAAATGCTCCTAAATAATCAATGAATAAATATCCAATTAAAAACCCAGATCAAGCATTAAATGGAGACAAATGACAACAATAATTCAACACCCCAAAATCTGTGGGATGCAGCGAAGGCTGTCCTAAGTTGTATATTGCAATACAGGCTTACCTCAGGAAAAAAGAACAATCCCATATGAACATTCTAAACTCATAATTAATGAAACTAGAAAAAGAAAATAAAATGAGTCTCAAACTCAGTAGGAGGGACATAGTAAAGATTAGAGCAGAAATAAATAAAATTGAGAAGAATAAAACAGTAGAAAGAACCAATGAAAGTAGGAGCAGATTCTCTGAGAAAATAAACAAAATGGATAAATCCCTAGCCAAGCTTATTAAGAAAAAAAGAGCCTACACTCATAAACAGAATCAGAAATGAGAAAGGAAAAATCACTATGGACACCACAATAATACAAAGAATTATTAGACAATGCTATGAAAAATTATATGCAAACAAACTGGATAACCTAGAAGAAATGGACAACTTTCTAGAAAAATACAACCTTCCTAGGCTGACCCAGGAAGAAACAGAAAATCTGAACACGACAATTATCAGCAACAAAATTGAATTGGTAATCAAAAAACAACCTAAGAAAAAAACCACTGGACCAGATGGCTTCACCACTGATTTCTGTAAAAAATTTAGTGAAGACCTAATAGCCATCCTCACAGTTTTCCAAAAAGTAGAGGTGGGAATACTTCCAAACTCATTCTATAAGGCCAGCATAAGTCTAATAGCAAAAACAGACAAAGACACCACAAAAAAAGAAAATTATATACCAATATCCCTGATGAACATAGATGCAAAAATACTCATCAAAATATTATCAAACTGAAATCAAAAATACATCAAAAAGGTCATCTATCATGATCAAGTAGGATTTATTCCAGGGATGCAAGGATGGTACAATATTTGAAAATCCATCAACATCATATACCACATTAACAAAAAGAAAGACAAAAACCACATGATCATCTCCATAGATGCTGAAAAGGCATTTGACAAAATTCAACATCCATTCATGATAAAAACTCTCAACAAAATGAGTGTAGAGGGCAAGTACCTCAACATAATCAAGGCCATATATGAAAAACTCACAGCCAACATCAAACTTAACAGTGAGAAACTGAAAGCTTCTCCTTTAATATTTGGAGCAAGACAAGGATGTCCACTCTCCCCACTTTTATTCAACATAGTTCTAGAGGTCCTAGCTCCAGCAATCAGACAACACAAAGAAATAAAAGGCATCCAGATTAATAAGGAAGAAGTTAAACTGTCACTGTTTGCTGATGACGATATTGTACATAAAAAACCCTAAAAAATCCACTCCAAAATGACTAGAACTAATAACTAAATTCAGCAAAGTTGCAGGATACAAAATTAATATACAGAAATTTCTTACATTCCTATATACTAACTATGAACTAGCAGTAAGAGAAATCAAGAAAACAATTCCATTCACAATTGCATCAAAAAGAATAAAATACCTAGGAATAAACCTAACCAAGGGCGTGAAAGACCTATACCCTGAAAACTACAAGAACACTCATGAGGTTAATTAAAGAGGATTCCAATAAATGGAAATACATACTGTGCTCATGGATAAGATGAATTAATATTGTCAAAATGGCCATCCTGCCTAAAGCAATCTACAGATTCAATGCAATCCCTATCAAAATGTCAACAGCATTCTTCAGCAAACTAGAGCAAATAGTTCTAAAATTCATATGGAACTACAAAAGACCCCGAATAGCCAAAGCATTCCTGAGAAGGAAGAATATAAAGCTGGAGGGATTAAACTCCTCAACTTCAAGGTCTACTACAAAGCCACAGTACTCAAGACAATTTGGTACTGGCACAAGAACAGACCAATAGACCAATGGAACAGACTAGAAAGCCCAGATATAAGCCCAAGCATTAATGGTCAGTTAATATACAATAAAGGAGCCATGAATATACAGTGGGGAAATGACAGCCTCTGCAACAACTGGTGTTGGCAAAATTGGACAGCTACATGCAAGAGAACGAAACTGGATCATTGTCTAACCCCATACACAAAAGTAAACTCAAAATGGATCAAAGACCTGAATGTAAGTCATAATACCATAAAACTCTAAGAAGACAATATAGGCAAAAATTTCCTGAATATAAACATGAGCAACTTTTTCCTGAACACATCTCCTTGGGCAAGGGAAACAAAAGCAAACATGAACAAATGGGACTATATCAAGCTAAAAAGCTTCTGTACAGTGAAGGACATCATCAGCAGAACAAAAAGGCATCCTACAATATGGGGGAATATATCTGTAAATGACATATCCAACAAGGGGTTAACATCTAAAATATATAAAGAAATCACATGCCTCAACATCCAAAAGGCAAATAACCCTATTTAAAAAAGGGCAGAGGATATGAACAGACACCTCTCCAAAGAGGAAATTCACATGGCCAACAGGCATATGAAAAGATGCTCCACATCGCTAATTATGAGGGAAATGCAAATTAAAACCACAATGAAATATCACCTCACACCAGTGAGGATGGCCAATGTCGAAAAGACTAGGAACAACAATGCTGGCAAGGATGCAGAGAAACGGAAACCCTCCTACACTGCTGGTGCAAATGTAAACTAGGTCAACCATTGTGGAAAGCAATATGGAGATTCCTCAAAAAACTAAAAATAGAAATACCATTTGACCCAGGAATTCCACTTCTAGGAATTTACCCAAAGAAAACAACTCAGAGTCAAAAAGATGTATGCACCCTTATGTTTATCGCAGCACTACTTACAATAGCCAAGAAATGGAAGCAACCTAAGTGTCCACCAGTAGATGAATGGATAAAGAAGAGGTGGTACATATACACAATGCAATATTATTCAGCCACAAGAAAGAAACAAATCCTACCATTTGCAACAACATGGATGGAGCTAGAGGGTATTATGCTCAGTGAAATAAGTCAGGCAGAGAAAGACAAATACCAAATGATTTCCCTCATTTGTGGAGTATAACAATGAAGCAAAGCCGAAGAAAAAAGGAGCATCGGTCTCACAGACTCCAAGAAGGGACTAGCGGTTACAAAAGGGGAGGGGTGGGGAAGGGTGGGTAGAAGGGTGGGAGAAGGGGATTGTGGGATATGATGATTAGTGCACATGGTGTATGTGGGGTCACGGGAAGACAATGTACCACAGAGAAGAGAAGTAAGGACTCTGTGGCATCTTACTACACTGATGGACAGTAACTGCAATGGGGTATGGGGGGGACTTGATAATATGGGTGAATGTAGTAACTACATTGTTTTTCTTGTGAAACCTTCATAAGAGTATATATCAATGACACCTTAATAAAAAAAGAAGGAAATCTTGCCATTTGTGACAACATGGATGGATTTTTAGGGTATGGTGCTAAGTGAAATAAGTCAGATAGAGAAAGACAAAAACCACATGATGTCTCTTATATGTGGAATCTATAAACAAAACAAAACAAAAAAAACAAGTTCAGATCCAGAATAACAGATTGGTGGTTTCCAGAGGGGTAGGGAGTTGGGCAATGGGTAAACTGAAAAAGGGCTCAGTGTATGGTGATGGATGCTAACTAAGCTTATGGTGTTGATCACTTTGTAGTATAGACAAATATTGAATTATAACATTGTACACTGTAATTATATAATGTTATATATTATTTTTACCTCAATAAAAAAAGAATAGAGTTATACTGGCCAAAGAGTTAACACTTCTCTAGAGAAGCCCTAACAAAGCTTAAAAACAAGCTTTGAAGGATCAAGTTGACCTAGTAGCACAGTAACTGATTTCCAGAACAAAATATGACAATCTTTTTAGGAAGAAAGCAAACTTCAAGTACTCATCTAGGTAACAAGCACAATACCCGGTATCCAATAAAAAATTAGTAGGCATGTAAAGAAGCAGGAAATCAGGATCCATCATAGAAAAGCCAAAGGGATTTTGAAAAAGTGAGACAAAGTAGGACTTAAATTTCTTAATTTCAAGATTCATTACAAAGCTATAGTAATTAAAAGACTGTGGTAAGGGCATAAGCAAAGCAACATATTAACAAAGGGAAAGAATACTGATTTTGGAAAAAGTGATTCAGTTAAAAAGAACACTCTTTTCAACAAGTTGTGCTGAAAAACTGAATACTAATATAAAAAAATAACAATCTTATCTCAAATCATAAACAAAAAATAATTTGAAATTATTTACATTCTTTAAAAAACACTGAAACTATGTAATTTCTAGAAGAAAAGAGGAGAAAATCTTTGTGATCTCTGCTAGGCAGGATTTTTTAATTACAAAAATCACTCACAATAAGAATAAAAGACTGATGAATTGGAATTTCATCAAAATTAAAACCTTTTCCTTAAAAGACACTATTTTGAAAATGAAAAGGCAAGCTAAAGACAGTAAGAAAATATTCACAACATACATGCAATAACCAACATTTTCAAAATCTGTAAAGAAAGTTTCCATCTCAGTAGTAAGATAAAGAAGTCAATAAGAGTTGGCAAACGATGAAACACTTCACAAAAGAAGATATTCAAATGCCCAATATAAGAAAAGATGTTCATCATTACATTAAGGAATTGATTTCATTAAGGAAAACAAATGAAATAGTGATGACATACCACTACAATGACTAAAATGAAAAAAGACTGACAATACCATGTGTGGACAAGGATGTGGAGCAACCTGAACTCACATATTGTCAAAAGAAGCATTAAATGGTACAACTACTTTAGGAAACAACTTGGCAATTTCTTCTACAGTTAACCGTATACTTACTACATGACCCAGAAATTTCACTCCGAGAGAAATGCAAATGCATGTCCACACAAAGGTTTGCAAACAAATATTCATAGCAGCTTTATTCATAATAGCTACAAGCTGGAGGCCCATATCAAGAAGTGGTGTATTCACCTGATGCTGATAAGATATTTTATGTCAATTATGCTTCCATAAAAAAGAAGTGGTATATTCATACAACTATTATTCAGCAATTAAAAGAAACAAAATACTAATATATACAGCATACTATAATATACACAATAGATGAATCTTCAAAATGCCACATTGAGCCAGGCACAACAACACTGTGTGATTCTATTTATACAAAACTAATCCTTAGATACAGAGAACAGTTCAGTGGTTGTCTGGATTGGGTTTTGAGAAGGAAACTGACTGTAAAAAGGCATGAGGGGAAAATTAAGGGTAATGAAAATATTTTTTTATTTTTATTGTGCTGGAATAACCAAACACATTTCTCAAACCTCATTAAACTGTATGAGTAAATTTGGATCATTTTATTGTGCATAAATTTTGCCTCAATAAAATTGATAAAAGCAATTATGTGGAAAGTTTTTTGTCTATAAACTGAGTAAAAAACAGTAGAGAACCTAGTAGCTAGAGATTCTTAGAAATTCAATCAGAGAGATAATTTGCATGTGTAATAAATTGAATGGTAAGTCCCAAATGTTTTTTAATCCGTCAGTACCTTTGTTTTCTCATTGTAAAATAGGGATCATATAAATGCATCTTATATAGAATTTCTCTGAGAATCAAGTTAGTCAATATATGTCAAGCATGTAGAATAAAACCTGAAATATTAAGAATTCAATAAAGGTTATGTATAGTTATCACTGTTACCTCCAAGAGTTGGAAAGCACACCAGGCATGGGGCGGGGTATAATGATAAGCAATGTAGATATCCTTGGGGCATTTTTGAGAAAAGACTGGGCAATTCTCAATCCACAAAGAGACATGTGGACAAATTCCCCTTTATAGACATGGAAGTTCCCCAACATCTGTCACATGAATATTTATTATTTATTTTCTACCTTTCTCTTGGAAAATAAATAGGTGGTATTGGCATATTGTAGGGGTTACCTATTATTGTTACATAATTTATACTACAATCTATATGCACATTTCCCAGAGAACAATTTCTTCATGTTGAAATGAAAAGAAAATGTACTTTTTGATAACTTTTCTTCAACTTCTATTTGCTTGCTATTTTTATATTGTTCTTAGAGAAAAGCAAGGGAACTTCCTTCAAAGGAGGTAACAAAATTATGATCGGATGTTTATTATGGCTTATTATGTCAGCCTCAGGTAATATGTTCAAATGGTCAGGACTCTGACTTTGAAGAAGTCACTTGGACGTGCCCACTGGTCGTGGTTGAAGGTAAACATTTCTGTGTCTCTTTCCTAAGACTGAGGTGCCGTGCTGCAGTAGTTCCCTATAGCTACTGTGAAAAATTACCACAAACTGGTGACATAAAAACACCACAAATTTATTCTCTCGCAATTCTGGAGGCCAGAAATCCTAAATCAAGGAGTCAGCAGAGCCACATTCTCTCTGGAGGCTCTGGGAAGAGAATCCATTTCACATTTCTCTCGTAGCTTCTGGTGACTTCTAATAACTTTTGGAAGTTTTAGGACTGCATCACTCTAAACTCTGCCTCCGTCTTCACATAGTCTTCTCATCTGTGCCTTCTCTTTTGTCTCCTATAAGGAGACATTGGATTTAAGGCTTACCTGGGTAATCCAGGATGATCTCATCTCAAGATCCTTATATTAATTATATCTGCAAAGACCCTTTGTCAAAATAAGGTCATATTCACAAGTTCCATGGATTCATGGATGTATCTTTTTGGGACTTACCATTCAATTTATTACACATGCCATCTTCCTAAGTGCTCATATTTTTTAGATAATCCCCCCACCCAACAGAGGACAGAAATGTAATTCTGGGATTGCTAAATATTACTTAGCACTAACAGAATTAGGGAATAAAGGAAATAGGGGAATAACTGAATTTAAGATTCATGAGGGTAATCACTGTGTTATTCATTCTTATAGCACCTATAACAGTGACTGGCATAGAGGAGGTTTTTGATAGATGTTTATTAATTCTTAGAATTAACAGATAACTCATGAAGTGGCCTTTGTATTTTGGTGTCTTGAAAGAATCAAATTTGGTCTCACTTAATCTTTGGAATTTTGGTAAGGTCCCCAAGCAAAGACACTATAACCAGAAAAACCTGAGGCTGAGCTTGGAGACTTGGGTTGGTGGAAATGCTCCTGGTGACCTGAGCTGGGCTGGGTTCTGAGGGAGAGTGAAACCCGTCATGGAGGAACAGCTGGAGAGGCCAAGAGACAGGCAAGTCTTCATTCTGGGTTCTGGGGGAAGAGTCTCCCTCTTCCAGATATCATAAATATGTCTCTTTCCTATGACTGTTTAGCAACTCCTTTTACAATAAAGCAGCAGTTGAGAATGAGAGATTATCTTTTTTGAAGCTTTCTACTACAGGAAACCATAAATTTAAAAAAGCAAAACAAAGAAAACCCCAACTCTTCATGTGCTTTCCTGAAAAAAGAAGGTGGATAAAGGACTTCTAGGGGTATCCATTCTTCAAATTCTCATCCCCTGGGTTTGCAGACACTCTGATTAGCAGGCTTTCACCCAGAAGTTATGAGCTACAGGGAAACCCAGTGATTTGGAGCAAACAGATAACAGTCAAGAAATTCTGAGTGACACTCTTTATGGCCTTTCAACAGACCCTTGACCACTCTGTGTCTCAATTATTGGCAAATTGGGGACAGCGGTAACACTTGCTTACCTTACAGGGATGCTGTAGGAGCCAATTAACTGTGGGCAATGTCACTGGAGATTGAAGGATGAATGCTATTATGTAGTTACAAAGCATTATTACAGCAGTGTGAGTGGCAAATGGAAAGTAGAGGCTTAGCAAAGAAATTCATGGGTCTGCCTTGCAGCAGCTTCCTGATAAATTGCCAATAAAGCCTTCCTAATTTATCTCATTCTGCCTGTACGGTGACTTGTACTTCATAGTCTCTGCAGATGACAGAGAGGAAGAACAAGGAAGCCAAGTCAGGTACAAAACATCAACAACAAGAAATCAAGGACCACAGAAGAGATTTCTTCTGAAGGTGAATTTTAATTATTTTTTAGATGATTATATCTAGAATGTGGATTGAGCAAGGGCCATGGGAGGTGTCTGGCGTGATGCTGGAGAGGAAGGGATAAATTTTGAAGATACATTTCACCCGGAATCAGTTGACAGTGACCTTCAGGATTTAAGCTGGTACTCATCACCTAGACTTCAAACCCCCTTATGAGAAACAGGACACAAAATT
Source organism: Smutsia gigantea (assembly GCA_032199065.1). Taxonomy (NCBI): domain Eukaryota; kingdom Metazoa; phylum Chordata; class Mammalia; order Pholidota; family Manidae; genus Smutsia; species Smutsia gigantea. The sequence goes on from JAVSCE010012668.1 coordinate 730,421, forward strand.
GAGTTGCAAGACCAGACAATGTAGGCTGATGGCTCTATATGAGCATTTTAATAATGTATGAACCCCATTTGAGCCATACCAAAAGGTTGCATTAAGAACTGAAATAAAAATACATAAGCAATCACGGAGCTACAGGGTCAGTAATTTGGAGAGAGGGCCTAGAAAATTAAAGACTGTCTTCAAACCCAAGCCAGTACGCAGACCCCCAGCTGGAAAGTTTGGCCCGATGCCAGCCCTGATGTGTTTTATTACTTGTTCCTTGCAGAGGGCAAAAGAGACAAAAAAAAAAGGATTTGCCTTACAAAATAAAGAGAGGTCTTTAAATGTTGAAAGAACCTAGACTACTGCGACAAACAAAAAAACATCTGCTTGTGACAGAAATCTGCCAGTCAACCAAGGAGATTTAGGGATTTAGGGGATAACCCAAGAGCCTGGAATACCTCAGAGTGCTAAAACACAGTGAAGATTATTGGAGATTGAGAAACTATTTGGGCGTGGGAGGGTAGGGACAGGGTGTGGGAGGTGGTAATTCTCAGCATTGTTTGAGTACATTAATTCCTCCTGTCTTTATAATCATTACTGAGCCCTTATAATACATCAGGTGCTCTGCTAAATGGGTTAGACATATTATCATGTTTGATTGTTATGACAACTCTATAAACTAGATACTAAAATGATTTCCATTTTAGACATGAGCAATCTTTGGCTCAGAGAAGTTACACAATTTTCTCACAACCATAGAGCTAACAAGTGGTAAGTCTCAGACTCAGGCCCTGAGATTTTGACTCCAAAGCCCTTGTTTAAATACTAATATTGTTCTCTCTCCTGAAACACCTTTCTAGGCAAAAGAACAACTTCTGAGGTAAATAGAATTTAAATTTCTACCCAGGCTTATTGCTTAGACTAAATGGGATAAATGCTCTAAAAATGCTATTAAGAAGATGCTATGGGATTCTGTTGAAAGAAGAGATAAACTCTATTGGGCTGAGGGAAATGGACGAGGCAAAACATGAGAAAGGGAGGCAGCACGGCTGCAGAGAGAACTCTCCACTGGCCTTTTCAGCATTAAGTAATTGCCAACTCATAAAATCTTCATAGCTGTCCTATGACATGTACAGTATTTTACCTATTTTCCAATGGGGAAATTGAAGCAAAGAAATGTGTCATAACCAATCCTTAGTTATATATCCAATGGAAAGAGTAAGCACTAGAGCCCCACATTAGAGTCCTGAACTCTGAAGACCTCATTCTTTCTATGACATTACATTGCATCATACACAGGAAGTGCCAGGTAAGGTGGAACTTGGCAACATGACTAGGGTTTCCATCGTAAGAATAGGAAAAATGTTGTAGGTAAAAGAGATGGTGAGTTTGAAGGTGCAGATGCACTATAATGCAGAAGATGCACCAGTGGAGTGAAATTTTGGAAAACTACACATAGTCTAATTTAGATGATGGTGAAGAGTCAGAAGAGGCTGGAAATGAATGGCTTACAAAGTCATGAATTTTACCTTGCTCAAGGAGTATGAACCTTCATTCTGAAGACAGAGTTACTGAAGATGAACTGAACTTATTGTGGTAATTATTGTTTCATATGTGTAAGTTAAATCATTATGTTGTACACCTTAAGCTTATGCAATGCCTTAAGTCACTTAAATCTCAGTAAAACTGGACAGAAATTGAAATAATAAAAACTTTAAAAAGAAGGATTTTTTTTTAGTGTAAGAGAATGTGATCAGACCTGTGCAGTAACATCAGCGTATATGTTGTGTAAAATGGAAAGCTGGCAACTGAAAAGTTACTGCTTCATGTTTCCTTCCCTGAATCCAGCCTTGGTGGTGCCACAGAAGCTAAAGGATGACTGAGGAATCTATCAAAATTAAAAAAAAAATGGAGAAAAACCAGGGACAAGGGAGAACAGTGGGTTAGATCTTTGCACATGTTTTGGGTGGGGTGGGGTGGAATAATCAACCCAGCATATCTGGATATGGGGCATCGAGGCAGATTTCTATGCGCTATTTTCTCTCCCCACTATTGCCTTGAGATGAGAAAACCACAAAGCAGAACAAGAGAAACCAAGGCCAGCCCCTGCGGTGAGGGTGGGAAGACAGGGTGGTGCTAAGGCCCTCCTGGAATGTGAGCAGCTGACCGCAGCTCAGCAGGCCCGCTTGGCCTTGCTGTGTTCTCACTCACACTTCTCCACACCCAGTGCTAAGTGACTACAACTAAGGTTAAGAGTTCTGATCAAGAGCAGTGACAAGGTCACAACAAATGCTGGTGAGGATGAGGAGAAAGGGGAAGCCTCCTACACTGTTGGTGGGAATGTAAAGTAGTTCAACCATTGTGGAAAGCAATATGGAGGTTCCTCAAAAAGCTAAAAATATAAATACCATTTGACCCAGAAATTCCACTCCTAGGAATTTACCCAAAGAAAACAAGATACCTGATTCAAAAAGACATATGCACCCCTATGCTTATTGCAGCACTATTTACAGCAGCCAATACATGGAAGCAACCTAAGTGTCCATCAGTAGATGAATGGATAAAGAAGAGGTGGTACATATACACAATGGAATATTATTCAGCCATAAGTAGAAAACAAATCCTACCATTTGCCACAACATGGATGGAGCTAGAGGGTATTATGCTCAGTGAAATAAGCCAGGTGGAGAAAGACAAGTACCAAATGATTTTACTAATTTGTGGAGTATAACAACAAAGCAAAACTGAAGGAACAAAGCAGCACACTCACAGATTCCAAGAAGGGACTAGTGGTTACCAAAGGGGAGGGGTTTCCTCCTTTATTCTATTAATGTGGTGAGTTAAAATGATATTCAAATAGTATGCCAACCTTGTATTCCTAGGATAAACCTCACTTGTTAACGTACAATCCTTTTTTTACATGGCTAGATTTGATTTGTGGATATTTTGTGAAGGATTTCTGCATCTGTGTTCAAGAGGGATATTAATCTGTGGTTATGTTTATTTATTTTTGTTTTCATTTTGTAATTTTTTTGACAGATTTTGGTACTAGACTTTGGTAGAAGTTTAGAAGTATTCTCTTTTCTATTTTCTGAAAGAGATTTCTTAAATTTGGTAATAATTCTTCCTTAAGCATTTGACATCATTTCCTAAAAAACCAACTGGGCCAGGAATTTTCTATATGGTAAGATTGTTAACAAATTCAGCTTTTTTAATAAATGTAGAACTACTGATATTTTTTTTTGTTTGATCTTGTGTTAGTTTCGGTAAATTTTATTTTCAAGGAATGTGTTTGTTTCAAATAAATTGTGACCTAAGGTTGTGTATAGTATTCTCTTATTGTTCCCATAGTGTCAGTAGACTCGGTAGTGACAATCCCTCTATCATTTCTGGAAACATATTAGGACATGATACTGCTTTTTCTGCTCTCTAGTCTAGCTAGGGGGTTAGTAATTCATTAATCTTTTCAAAGAACCATCATTTCACTTAGTTTAGTTTCCCTTTTGTCTGCTTTCTACTTCATGGACATTTACTCTGATATTTATTAGGAAATTTTCCTTCTTTGTGTTTACTTTGCTTCTCTTTTTCTTATTTCTTTAAGTAAAACTTGAGCAATTTTAGACCTTTAGTTTCTAAGATAGGCATTTTAGACTACATTTATTTTTAAACAAATCAAAAATTTTAATTTGTTGTATTTATTATCATCCAGTTCAATTAATTTTTAATTTCCTTTGTGTTTTCCTTATTAATCTGTAAATTACTTAGAAGTGTCTCATTTTATTTTCAAACATTCAGAGTTTTCCTAGATTATTTTCTGCTTCAGTTACACACTTTATATAATTTCAATTACACTCTATAATTTCAATGATTTTAAATTTGTTAGAATCTGTTTTATGGCACAAGACATGGTTTACCTTGCTGACTATGGCATATGCACTTGGAGGGAATATGTATTCTGTACATCTCCAGTGTACTGTACTATAAATACCACTTATGTCAAAATAGTTGATAGTGTTTGTCATATTACCTATGTCTTCACTAATTTTTTGTTGTTCATTAATCAATTGCTAAGAGACTGTTGTTAACATTCCCAAATTTTAAAATTCTCTCTCCCTTTAATTTTGTTAATTTTTGCTTCATCTATTTTGAAGCTCTATTATTAAGTGAATACACATTTAGAATTGCTATGTTTTCATGATAAATATATTCCCTAATTATTATGAAATGTACCTCTTTATCACTTTGTCTTGAAGTCTTTCTTTAATATTAGTATAGCCACTAACCATCCTTATGGTTGCTGTTGGGATGTTAATTTTTTCTGTCCCTTTATTTTCAATCTATCTCTTTATATATTAAATGCATCTATTATACAGCATATAGCCAGAGGGGATGCTATTGTTTTCTTTCCTATTCTGATAATATCTTTCAGGTGTTTAGTTCATATTAACTAATATAATTACTGATACGAGTTACAAGTTATGTCTGCCATCTTATTATCTGTTTTCTTTTTTTTTCTTTATTTTTATCCTTGCTCTTCATTTCTTATCTTCTTTTGGACTCAATATTTTATTACAACTCCATTTCAATTTATCTACTGGCTTTGTGATTATAACTTTTTATAATTTTTTAAGTGGGTACTCTGTGAATTATAAGATATATCTTTAATTTCTCACAGTCTACTTTGAGTTAATACTGTACCCTTCATGTAAAATGTGAAAATATACCACCCGACCCTGTTCTTGATGCTACAGTTATCATATGTAATACATATACTTCAATATAAAACTGATAAGAAAATGTTATGGTTTTTGCTTTCAATGGTCAAATGCACTCTAAAGAAATTAGTAAGAAAGAGTATATTGGTACAATATTAACCTTTTTTTATTCTAATGCTTTTTGTTTGTTATGAGAGACCTGAGTTTTCTTCAGGTGTAATCTTCCTACAGCCTGAAGAATTTCTTTTAGCATTCCTTGTAGTCTATGTCTGCTGGCTAAGAATATTCTCAGCCTTATTTCATCTGGATGTTCTATACCTGGCACAGTAGGCACCTACTTAAGATAGATAATAAATGCTTAGATGATGAATGAGTGATGATAAGTAGACATATCTTATTATAAAAAAAGGGACAGCCCCTGAGGGAGCATGACATAGGCATCCAAGATTAACAAATGGATCTCTGATAGGGAAATTAAACCAACTTAAGTTCATTTTTCAGTATTGTATAGACCTGACCTGACCCTGATCTGGATGCAGTGAAAGAGACACTCATTTGTGGATAGACTCGTTGCAAATTTGCTCACCTTCAGTAATAAAAATAAAGTGGTGATAATGTGTGCTTATTTTTAATTTATTGCTGCTAAGTGTTCCATTCCAAAAAGAAAGCAGTTTGGTAGTGTTTAATGCCCTTTTTCCTAATAGCTTCACCTCGGCATGCTCTGCTCTCTCTGTCGGGCCCCTGAGAAGAAGGCTGTTGCTGGGGGATATGTTGTTCACAATGTGGGAAGTCTCATGCACAGGGTCTGTTTTCAGTAGCATTTACAGCATAGGGAACACCATAACCAGGGAGTATGTGAAAGCTCCTTTCTAATATCTTGCCAAGAATTCAATCTGTTTCTGGTTCCCGCAGACTGACAAAAGCTGTTGCTATGTTATCACTCTAAAAGATGAAGCCACAGAGTCATATGTAAGTTTCCCTTTATATGGTAAATGTCACCTACTGATAGACCAAGAGCTTAGAAACGATTCCTGAATGGTTAACATGTCTGTCAGCAGCATGTTGACAGGCTTCAGTGCAAGCTGACTACCTGCTTGGTGATCTCTAACCTATTCTGTATCCTTCCATTGATGTCAGCAATAGCTTCTTGAGAAATTTCACCTGCTTTGATTGATCCAAGACTCAAATCCAATAGCAGAAACTGCATAAGCACAACTTTACCAGAAATAAAATGTGGGTGTAAAAAACTGTAACTGTGGTATGATGGATATGTTTCAAATATATAAATAACTCACAAAAATTAGTAAGAACAATCCACCAAGGATCTCAGAAGAGTATCGAGGGATAAGGAGATAAAAATTCTATCAGAAGAAATGAGATAAGTGGAATCTACATGAAAAAATATTCAACTTAATAAAGTAGTATAAATTAGGAGATATAATTTATTTATTTGCAAAGATGTGGAACGGAAGTTATTGATGGGATTAGAGTGAGAGTAGCATTTCTTATCTCAGTAGGTGGGCATGCAAAAATAGAACCTTTCTGGAAAAAAATAGCAAAATTTTGTGTTCTGTATATTCATACATTACTTTGTTCCAAAAAAGCATTTCAAGTTGATTAAATAAATACATAAATAAAAAAAGACTGGAAGAAGAAGAAAAAAGAAGGGGGTGGAGACAATGTTGGAGAGAACATAGAGCTGAAAGTAAGACTGAAAATGAATGCCCTGAAGAACTCCACCAAGCTTTTCATCTTATCTACCAGTCAATGGACAAGGAAAATCATTCTGAAGAACAGTTTTCCTTCTCATCACTGTTCACTGGGTCTTTTTCTAGAAGGTTTGTGCAGGTGCCTCAGTGCAACTGCATGGAAATCACCTCGCTTGCCCTTCAGAGCTTTGGAGATGGACACTGACTGTCTCCCAGAGATGCACACAAGTGGGAACTTTGCAGTGAGGGCATCTTTGTTTGGACAGAGATAATTACATCTTCTTCAGTGGTAGCATAAAGCTGTTCGTCGTATTGAAATTTGACTACGTGTCAAAGGGTGTATAGAGATTCTTAATGCCCAAAGGGGTCGAGGGTGTAGATTATTAAAATGTTGTCTCTCCACTTTTCCACTCTGTTTTCTGATGGTGGAGTTGGAGCTCTGTAAGTCAGTTTCTCCTTTGCCAGCTGGATTTCCACTAGGCTCTGCTCACAGCCATGCTGGAGGGAAGACTGGGAGGCTGGAGGGGGAAGCAGCATGTGCTTCCCCCCACTTTGTTCTGTTCCTGCCTGTCGCTGAAGCGATGGGTCTGCAATAACCACAGCACCAGCATCGAGCATTGATTCCAGTCTGCCGTTCTCCCAGCTCCTAGAATCATCCCCAAGCAGCATCCCCTCCACAGAGCTCTCGGTCTCAGATCCACAGGGCCCCTCCTTCAAACTCTCAAGTGTTAATAATTCCAACGTCTTCCCTTCCCTCTTCTCCACAGCCTTAGAGATGCAGGTATTACCTTTGTAATAGCTCAGTGTTACCTTTTTGAAGTGCTACCTTATATTACATTTTCCCTGTCATAATAAGTAGCTCCCCTGAGTGGACCCAGACTGATACAATGGGGACAATGATAACGCCTGTTTCGTAGAATTGTCAGTGTGTGTGTATATGTATATCCCTGAATAATTCTATATATAATTATGTTATATAATCACATCAATAAATATATTTTTATATATTGTACTTACAGAATACTATATGACACAGTGTATACTCAAATATTGGCTTCTTTTATTAGTAGTAATACTATAATATGAACAGTACTTCATTGAAAACTGTCATCTTGGTGGAGAAAAACTCTAGCTAACCCCAGCCGATGGAGTACATTCTAACTGGAAGATGCAAGACGCCAAAAATGTGAGAAATACATATGGAGAAGGCAGGTGAGTCTACCTAAATTTTTTGAAATGAGAAATATCAAAGTATTTTTTTAAACTGAACAATCCTATGTAAGCATCCTGTTTAGACCATATGGAATATGGAAGTCCAGAATCTTGTATTCCCAGGAGAGACACAGGACAAAGAGAAGAGGAACTACTATGTGTTGACCTCTTTCTATGCACCAGCTCATTTCCAATGTTATCTCATCTACCTTTACCATCAATGTGGTGAATTAGGTATTAATTATCCTCATTTTACATCACTGGAAGGAAAACTACAGGGTGTCTGCACATGTGTGTGGGAGACTGCAGCAGATAAAAGGAGTCAAGAGTTAAACTCCACATGATGTTAAAGACTTTTTACAATCAAATGAGAAAAAAAATCTAGGCAGCCCAAAAAAGAAAGAGACTTGATCGAAGTCACTTAGCAAGACTGTTCTAGGATCAGGCGTCTAACTCAACACTGAGAAGCAGACAATGCTCTCCCTTCTAAAACACATTTCTCATGGAGTCACCCTCTACACTGCTCCCTTAAAAGAGTGACCCAACTCCAGCCATAAAATCTATGGGATGATACACATTGTGAACTCTGTGGGATTTTAACAAATCACCTTCATCTACTAGAAGAATGAAACACATTGCTTACTGAGCACCTTTGTATGAAAAGACTAGAAAGAAAAGATTAAATTTGGGAGTGCATGGAATGATGTCACCAGAAGAGCTGTGGTAAGGAAGTTGTGTTAATGGTCTTTGTATGCAAGGAAAAGGAATAGTGTCTTCTTATAGGAAGGTTTATCCATAAGGTTTTTAAATATCTTACTGAAGTAAAGAAACCCTACACAGGCAAACGTTACTTGGGAATCTACCATCTAATGCTGATGGGCTGTGTCAGTGAGGGTTTTCATGGAAGCATGCCAATGCTAAGTGTGAGGAAGTATTCCTACATGGGACTGGGTTTGGGACCTGTTGACATAGGTGCTTCCCAGTCTAGAGGTCCCAGGAAATGCAAGTTTTACCTACTTTTTAAACTATCCATTTTGGAGTGTTTGCTCTTAGACTCCACTAAACCCTATAGTAGCCTAGACCAGGTTGTGCTGTGGTAACAGATAAACCCACAATTCCAGAAGCTAAAGACAACAAAGGTTTATTTCCTGTCCATACAAAGTCTTCTCTGGGCTTCTTAGTTTTCTAGGTTACTTTACCCTCATGGCACCATCATACTAACAAGTGCTTCTGCCCAGAAATGGGCAGACTGGAAAGCCCAGCGCCAGCAATTAAATATTTCTACCAGAAAGTGACACACTATTTATGCTCCTCTTCCACTTGACCACTCCTAATTTCAGCCATGGTAAAGTGCAAACCTCTGTGCTTAGACACAGAAAACTAGATAGTGGTGAAGAATAGCAATGCCTACACAGAGCCCTCTACACACATTTCTCATTTAAACCTAACTCAACCCAGTAATGTAAGTACAATATTACCTTCCTTTTACAAAGAGGGAACTTGAGTCTTGAGTCTTTAAATTGTGCAGTGCCACATGGCTGCAAAGGTCCCAAAGCTAAGGTTCTAACCCAGGTCTGCTCACCGCAAAGACATGTTCTAATTACTATGCCATCTTACTTTCTTGTATGAAGATGGGCATCTGAATGGACATCTACTTTCTGCCATGATAAGTTCTCTCAGGAAACATTTCCCCCAAGAATAAAGGTTGAGGAAAGCCTGAGGAAACCTGGGGGTCTCTAACCTTAGCAAGAGAGAGGACTAACCCATCAGAGATCACACTAAAATGCTGCAACAGACTACTTCAGGTTCTTAATTTCTTCACATTTTTTTCTTGTATGACCTATATTCTCCACAATAATAATTAGGAAAACCTTTAAAGGGAAAAGATACTGTGAGCTGGTCTTGGGGTGCAGCAAAGGGGTTAGTGTCTAAGGAGGTGATAAAGTAAAATCCAGCCCTCCCTGAACGGAGAAATGCTCTGCTGCTCTGTCCCATCAACATCAGGACTTGGCTTTGTTTCCTGGGCATTTTAACAGGAAGGCAAAGTTTTCTGCTGCTCTCTCATCACCTGTGTGGCTCATTTGCCAACTCGTGAGCTGGAGTCTTCCTCATCAATTCAGCAGTTATCAGGTCCCTACTATGTCTAAGGGACAGCATTGGCTTTCAGAAATTTATAATCTAGTAAAGAAGATAAGACAGAATCACAAATAAGGATAAAACACAGATTCAAGTGAGGCCCAAGCAAAGTAAATATGAAAAATTTATTTCATCTGGACAGAAAAATCCAGAAGCATTCATGGAAGCATTAGTACTTAAAGTTGCCTTAGAGATAAGGGCAGGGTTTGCAATGATAGAGATTAAAAAGCAAAAAACATAAAATAGGGTAAAAAGCATTAGAAAAATGAATGGACATGAAAAGGCCTAAGATGGATTTGAGAAAAAGTCTGTAACCCACTTTGGAAAAAGCATCCAATTTCACATGAGATTTATAACAGACAAGTTTGGAAAGCTATGTTGGGACTAAATCATAGAGAATCTCTGAGAAGTTTTTCTTGTGAGAATCTAACTGACCCCTTGAGTTAACACATTAAGTTCTAGATGTTTTCAATAATAATGATTCTAGATGTTTCCAATAATAATGATAATAATAATAATAATGATGATGATGATGATGAGTTAGGCTGTGAAGCCAGGTTACCTGGGTTTGAATTATAACTTTATCCCTGAAGCACTATTTAATTGTGAAAAAGTTATTTAAATTCCTGGCTTTTCATTTTCTTACCTTTAAAATGGGTAATGTTAATTAGGGATGTTGAGAATTGAACAGAATTCATTGTATGTAAAGAGCTTGAAACAATACCTGGAAGAAAGTAATCAGTCAAATAATGCTAATCTTATTAACTGCTTTTATTCCTTGACACATACTATCTGCTTCATTAGGGAAATGGCAATAAGTGATACATTAATTTCCCTGTAGGAAGGGTTGGTACTCAGTACAAATGCTAAATTCACTAACTCCCTGAATCTGAAGTAAATTACTGAGCCATTTCAAATCTGCCAAAGACATAGAAATCACCTAAGGGCTAAAAATGGGCAAAGATGGTCTGCAAAAACCCAATATAAGGGCTTGAAACACAGTGTGGCTCACTAAAGTGTTGTGTCTCAGAATGTTTTTACTCTTATTTTACAACATCCTAACTAACACCATGATAAACTGAATCTGCCTTATGACAGCCTCTAGAGAGCTGGTGACTATGTGGAGCATCGACAAGGCAGAATAGGATAAAAAACCATTCTTGTTGTCATAGGTGTTTTGATTGGTGCAAAGGTTGGCTGAAGATTTTGTCTCTACTCTAGAACACACATGGATGTGCACATGAGTGTGCACACACACAAATGCGCACAAACATGCATGTGCACGCACACATGCACACTCACCCACATTCTCATGCCCCTTTCCATTGTGAGCCGGGAACTAGGAAGACCACAGTTTTCTGGACTCATAACACATTTCTAGATCCTCTGTGACCCCAATTTAGGAGGCAGCATGAATAGTTATCTAAATGACTTAAATGTAGAATTCAAACAATACATTTTGTTGTTGTTATTTAGAGAAAAGATGGTTAGTTCAGGTCTCCCAAATGTAATGTCTTTAGCCAACACTAATTAACTTCCTTGAAATGTGACCACCTGTGTAGCTTTATTTAGATTTTGACTACAAAGAGGTGAGTCACCAAAAAACACTGAAAACTGTCTTAATTTCTTTTTGATTATGCAACTTCCCAGTGACTAGGACAAAAAAAAAAGTAGTTCAGGATAGAATAGTAGAATAATAAGAGTGATGGGGATTTGGAAGAATATTTTACAGGAATTGTTTGGTTACAGAGGAGAAATCTGAGGGGGCACACAATAATCATTCCAAAAATTTTTTTTCTTTTTATGAGAGAAAACAGTAACATATATTGAGTTTCTACTGCATTTTTTGTACCATGCCACAGGCTTTATGTGCATTCTCTCATTTTATCATCATAAGAATCACATTTAACAAGTGAGGGAAATGGGGTTGGGAGCAGTTAAATTACTTACCTAAGATTAATCACTTAGAAGAGGGCAGAATCAGAATTCAGTTGACTAAACATTAGCTTGTCATCAGATAAAACATATTTGATTAAAAAGTTGTATTACTAAAAAAATAAGTTGCTCCTTGATATTTATTGTAATAGTATTTGGCATTTACAAAACCAACCATAAACAGAAAACTTCTTTTATCATGACATTTGAATTAGCCACAAATACATCATAAGGTAATACAAAGTATGTAAAATACCTCTCATATTCTATTTCCTGATATAAAGCTGCATATGAAGGACAAGAATCCAAAGCCTTGAAATAACATGGGAGAAAAAAACTGTTTTTCCAGGTCGTTGCCAACACAATGCTTAGAGAATTGTTTAAACTGAAATTTCAAAATTGCTGTGGTTTGGCTCACTCTCTTCCCTAAATCTTTTTGATTCTGTACTCACTAGCCAAACACATCACTTCAAGCAAAAATAGTAAAAATCCATTTTCTATGTTTATGTGAAGTTTAACTTCTGTTCTCACCATCACATTCCCAATGTGGTGGAAGTGCTGTCATGAGCTTTCCTATCAGGGGAAATGGTTTCATAAATGGAGTTCAGCTAAACCAAGTTGATAATTCACCGACTTTAGTGCAGGCATTCTTTCTTATGTAGTTCCTAAGATTATTTCTGAATTATGACCCATGGCTGCAACCACTGTTCACGCGTTACTCTCTCCTCCCTCCCTGGTCATGGAGACAAGTTTGTCCTAGAATCAATTCCACACAACCAACACTAATGGAGTAACTTTTACATGCTGGTTCTGTGTTAGACACTCAAGATAGTGAACAGACCCTCTTCTCAAGCGGCTCACAGTCCCTGAGTAACAACTATATGATACCCTGTAATATGTAAAACAATAGAAAGTAGTCCAGAAAAAAGCGAAAAGCTGGGATCATGGGAGATGGTCTTAAAATGGAGAAACTCTTAAAAGAAGAAAATAGATCATTGGATTAACAGCAGAGAAAGGGACTTGCTGATCTGCAGAAGAAAAGGCTTAAATGTGACCGTTTGAGAAGATTTAGGCTCTTGTTTGTAAAATACTATCTGGGAATATTTTTAAACTTCCAAATGAAATCAGAGAGTAATTTAATTATACCTTGAAGAAGCAGCAATAGAGGGCATATTTTGATTTATAAAATTTTTCTTGAGACATACATTTTGTGAGAGCGTGAAAAATAAGACAGGTTGCCACTTACATAGGGAACAGCCCTTTGTATGTGTTATTTTAATTGTGCGATTTGGCATGTATACCTGAGATAACAGATGGACCTTACAGGAGAAAGCAAACCTCATGGATACATATTTTTCCTTCTTCTTTCAAAAGAATAGTTTCCAAATAAATCTTAGTAGGTTCTAAAAAGACCATTTAGCCATCAAGAAGATCCCCTTTCTCTTACCATTGGCTGGAGGACCCTTAAGCACACTCATTAATTTTCTTTTGCTACTGTGAAGCAGCCACATTTCTTTAGGGAATTCAAGTCCAATTTTCCAATTATGCGTGTGCCTCAAGGTATGCCCGTCCATGGAACAGAGTTGGACTGTTTCCCAGAGGAGGAAACCAGGAGGCAGAGGAGAACAAGAAGAAAACAAATGGAAAAGGCTCCAAACCACGAAGTCGTTCTGAGTTGAGACCAGCCTTGGAGGGAGGCTCCTTGCATATCAATTCACCTTTACCATTTACTGCTTAATCAACTGTGTGCCACTTTCTGAAGGCCTCCTTCTCTCATATGAGTAGTGCTAATAAAAACACCTACTCTAAGAAGTTGTCATGAAAAATAAAAGAAAAAGTACATAATGGAACTTAGTACAGTACCTGGCATAAAGTGAATAATAGGTGTTAATTTTTCTTGTATTATTTCAAAAAAGCCCCATATTCAAATTGAGTGCCTTTGGATGAATGAATCTTTTTCTCTAAGGTGGAGAGACTGACAATTATTCAAGTCTCTTTATGCCCTTAGCATACCTAGGTTTCTTCCTCCATCTGCCAATGCTCCTGTTTTCATCTCCTTTAAAGGTTCATTCTTTAATGACTATATTTTTCTATTTAATCTGGAGTCATTTAGAAAACATGGGTTTTTCTATAGAGAGGGGAATCATTTTTTTCAGATTAAAGGATTAAAAATGGCCAAGGAAAGATAATTTAAAAAATTTTGTACAATCTTTGTGGATTGATGCAGGGTACCAGGCAATTTATCAAAGATAGAGTTTACATATGCAAATATGCAAGGGTAAAAATATTCCTAGAGCAGGATACATGGCGTAAGCAAAAGTGTAGAGTCATAGTCATAAAATTTGAGGATCTGAAGTGCTCTTAAGCAATATCAAGTCCAGTGTCTTCATTTTACAGTCCAGTAAGTGAAAATCCAGAAAGACTAAGGATCCAAGGCCAGTTATGAGCTACAGGACTCCCTCACAAGTTGTCTGATGTGCCGCTGAGTGGCCTTCTGCTGGCCCTAGAATGGGCTAATTAAACCCCATATAGTCCCAGCATTCTAGGAAAAACCAGAGTAACGGAAGGACAAGAGCCATGTTTCTAAGGCTATAGCCCAGAGAACAGACCGCTGAAACAGTGGGTACATTGGGGCTGGTCTATTGTGCCCTCATCCCAAGTGGTTCTGGAATGACTGTAAATCAGAGGGGATAGGCTTAGTGATCCAAATCTGTTCACACTGATTAGTCCAGGATCATACGACCCATTTGGGACCAATTAAATTTGGAGCAGAGAGTTTCTGTCCTCAATAGCATGAGTGACAGTAATGCCTGTGTGGGCGGTGCCTACAGCCAATTTTTCCATCACACACATTCTTTCCATAGCAGGAAAGAATGAAGGTTCTTCCAAGAAAACAAAGATGAAACTCTAAATTCTTCATGAGGACACCAATCTAACAACACGCGGGAAGCTATTTTAAAATAATTAAGTGCTAAATTAGTGCAAAGAAAGTTTAATAGGGAAGGACACTGCTCCTTAACAAAAAGCAGAAAATCGAATGGGCTTAGCATAATGAAACATTTCTAAAAACCTCACTATAGCCTTCTTTATTTCGAAAGCATCTTCACTGGTACAGTTTTCATGCATCTTTCAATGAAAAATTTAAAGTTAAGAGGCAACCTTCCTTTGAAAGGCAAGACACCAGTGGTTTGGGATGAAAAGATGCCCCATGCCCTGACATGTTTCTCAAAGATGACTGAAGAAAGTGTGAATTTCCAGCTCTCATCATATCACATGCATGACACACAGAACAGAATTCCAAAGCTTCTAAATAAACTGGAGACTCCAGGAGTGATAAGCACTATGTTTGTCTCACTGCCTTCCTCCTATTGACAGCCCTTCTCCTTGTTAATAAGCAATTTTTGACTCTTAACCTTGTGACAAGCCTTGTTTCTCAGATCACTTAATTATTACCCCAGCTCTGCAGTGACATGCTCAACCAACAGGTCCCTTTGGATCCTGAAAAACTTGTGAAAATGAAACAACACCAGATTTTCTCACTGACATCATCCTGCTTCTAGTGACAGATCTGCAATGCCTGTGCATGTTAAATTTGGTGTAAAAAAAACTTTAGTTGGTGTTCAAACTGTCAGAAATGCTGTGAGGGCCCTGCCTTGTAAGAAAGTGTAGTTTCTTGTTTTGACAATTATGGTTTTTCCTCCTTCTAAAACCTGCAGGGTTTTAAAAACATAGATGATGTTAGAGTAAAAGATTTTTCATTCTCCTTTTGGGTCAACAATTCCCACCCTTTGGGGCACTCTCATTTTGCTTTATTCTGAGACACACCTTCCCTTTCACCTTCTGAAGATATTTTATGGCAGGCATTTATTGTTTCAATTTCAATTAATTTTGTTTTGACAATTTCTTGACACTGCTTTATGGCTGACAACACCCTGGGGTGTGGCAAAATCAAGACTGTGGATTCCTCCTCAGTATGTTCAAAGCAAATGGAGTTGCTCCTTTATGAGAGGGTCTAGACAGAAAAGAGTAGAAGGCAGTGTTTTGAGACAGCAAATTCTCCAGGAGGACCACAAACTGGTTATGGGTTTTACCTTCCAAAGTGGAAACTTCGGAAATGAAAATTATGGCTGATGGGGAAAGATGTAAAGGCCTGGAAAAACTTGGGGAAATGCTTGTATACTTTTGATCTTTGAAAGAATATTTTATTTCCTTTTCCATAATAAAAACAAAAGAAAGGAAAGAAGATTTCCGATTTAAAAAAATTATGGTGGGGGATGGCAGGACGATGTTTATATTTATTTAATCTCAAAGCTACATGGCATAGTAAAGTGGTTTTCAACTGCCCTTTGGGACCTCTTAGCCAAGTAGAAAATGCTAAGGGTTTTAAAGGGGAGGCCATCATCTGGCCTAACCTGATAAGAAAATAGACAGACAGACAGACAGATTTAGATTTAGTCTTAAACTTAGACATTCAGAAAGAACACAAAAGCTTGACTTTGGAAACCGATTTTACTACACATTCTGCCATTCACAAGTTCAATAATCAAGAGCAAGTCAGTATTTGTCGAATGAGAAGGTTAGCTGATCACAAGGCCCCTTTGAGTCCTGAATTCTACATCTCAGTGACTCTTACAGTCTCAGTTATCTCTAGGGAAGAGGAAAGGAACAGATTTCTGAATTCTAAAAATTACAATGAACTTGAATAAAAGCAAGTAGCCCTTCACTATCAAATACTCTTCTGAAATTCAATTAAAGATTAAGTGAAGGAAGGCAGAAAACTAGGCTACATGAATGCATTCTGCTTCTGACTGAAGAGAATATTTCTTTCTTCCGACTTTGGGGGTAGATTTACTCTTCCTGTTTAGCTTTACAGAGAGAAAAGATTTCATTTGTGTGTTCAAAATGAGACCTGGCTGGAGATGAGAATTGAATGGGAATCACTTGAGGGCTCAGTCAGCAAAATGTTCCATGTTTCCAAGCTGTGAAGGAGGTCTGGTAAGTACTTAATGTCCAAGTAGCCCTGGAGCCAAAAACATAAGCCTAAGAAACTGTTCTGTAGAGACCAGTGACCCTCCATTCATAATAAAGCAAAAGAGTTGGGTAAACCTTTTCCCATTGGCTGGGGCCATGCAGAATGTAAGCCATTCTAAAGCAGTTTCATTCACTTCTTTATCCATTAACTCATTCCACCAATGTTCCCTGAGCATTCGCTAAACGTGAGCTTTTTTGTGAAAGGCATTAGGGAAATGCAAAAATGCAGGATCATGAAGCATCCATACTTCTTAAATGGAGGCACACTCACAAGCAGAATAACGCATCGAGTTCACTGATGTGGACGTGTGTCGTTTGTTCTAGAGGAAACACCACACTGAGGAAAGACCCATAATCCAGCTGGCAGTAAGTCACAGAAGGATTCCTGAAAGGGCTGGTGCTTTAAGAGAATCTTAAAGTGAGCAGAAATCTGCCATTCAAAGAGCCTAAGAAAACCGGAAGTAATATTAGTCCAGGAAGAGAAAAAGTCTACAGGTGAGAAATTAGAGTTGGGCATAAGAACAGCAGAAGTACTATTACTCATGAAAACCCTACCAGTGATTGATTCTCTGCCTCACTGTCCATGAGCCGCAGTGCAGTTAGAGGGATGTGCAGAGGCAGCGTAGGTGCCCTGGAGGATTGCTGCACCCGAACAAAGACGAAAGCAGCTCTTCCTTTCTTTCCTTTATCTGAGAAGTTCAAATGGATAGTCAAACACATTTCTAAGCTCTGTCACAAGCTTTATCTTTCCAAATCTTAGTTTTGACATCCTTTTGCTTAAATTCCAATCATCTGGCCATTTGGGTTTGACATAGAATAATAGTGGCTTCCTAAATTTATCTTCAGACATTCCCCCAAAAAACTCTTCTGGATAAATAGCAGCAAATTAGAACAACCCAAATCTATGCTTTCTGCATATGCAAGGAACAGAAAATACAAAGCTATGAGCTTAAAACATTGGTAAGTAGAAAAAAAAATTTTTAAGTCCAGTTTTGGAGCAGAGCGAAACACAGCTACTAAAGAAATCAAAGAAAAGAGGAAAGGGGCAAGGACCATAGGGGAGACAGAATCCACATAAACCCTGCCCCAAAGAAACTCCCACCATGAGCTGGGAAACACTGAGAACAAATTTAAAATCTAGTAGATTAGAATGTTGGCTATAAGAAAACCAAAAGGAAGGGGTTTGGATGTAAGCAGGACCCAAAGCATCAATCCTGAAAAGCAACCCTTCTGGATGGGGAACAGAGCAACTTGAGAAGGAGACATTCCCCCTGGGTACTTGGTGATGAAGGGGAAAAGGAAATAAGAGTAGGACCTTGAGGCCCCTGCTGTGTATGTGTGTGTGAGAGAAAGAGAGAGACAGAGAGAATCACAAAACAGAATAAACATAAATCCTCCCCATGCAAAGAAACAAAATTGATTGGGAAACTGCATTTCACCATGGCAACAGAAGAGGGTAGTCTTGAACTAAAGAACCTGGTAAGCCTCTCAAGACTCATTTTTGTGTGCGTACACCTGCCACTGCTGGTCTGACAAATTAGACATTCTAAACAAACAGAAAATATAAATGGCATCCATAGACTAAAAAGAAACAAAATAAAAATAAAAATATATCAGCTGTTGAAAAACTCAAAATGCCGACCACTAAGAAAAGGTGAGGATGTGTAATATATCTCCACTTGTAGAAAAAGTCAAATTCATTTTAGAAGTAAAGACAACATTACAAATTGCCTAAGCAAGAATACATTGCGTTGACATTTAATAAAGGCCATTAGACAGTCAAGGGAATGAAAATACAATAAAGAAGTAAAAAGAATTAAGAGAAAGTATTTAGTATAGGCAAAGATCTAATATATATAGAATTGAAGTCACTGAAGAAGAAAAACAAAACAATGTAACAGAACATAATTTAGACCATAATTTAAGAAATTTTTTATAAAGGAAGGCCTATTTCTACTTACTGAAAGGACCCACTGTATAGTGAAATTAATCTGATCTCAATTAGTCATCTCTGACATATATACTATAAAACTATTAGAGCTTAAAAACAAAGTCTACAACCAAATCAAACAAAAACATGTCATTTACAAAGGAAAGACAATTAAATTGGCATAAGATTTCCAAATCTACAGCAACATTTAAAGCCAGACAATGGTAGAAAATATTTTCAAATGAACTTGAGAAGAAAGTAAGAATCAAATACTTGATAGCCAGCCAAGCTGCCCTTCAAGTACCAAAGTTATGGAAACATATTTTTAGACATATATCTAAAATACCAAGGGATACCATACATATATGCTTTATAAAGACTCTACCAGAGGAAAAAATCATCCAACAAGGAATAGTTGGGGAAACTTTTTAAAAGTCAGAGAAGTGAAAAAATAGGCTGGGAATCAAAGTATATCAGTTAAAACTCAGAAACCAAATAGTTGAAAGCCAAATAACAAAAAGGGGGAGAACCCTTCAAACATAGTAGTATATTGGTAACACCTAGAACTTAAATAAGAGTCTCCCTATGTACTAGAAGACATAACAAAGATAAAATAAGGAAAAGAGTAAACATGGTCTGGTGGAGGTAATGGCAGCACCGAAATCCTCCTTCACTGATTGATGAGAGAGTATAAAATCCCAGTTCCTGTTACCCCCAACTCGGGATAACTCTAAAGGGACCTCTCAGTTCCAGAGCTTTCTGTAGGGTTGGCCGGAGCCTTCATTAGGTCTGCATCACAGTACAATTCCTTTTTCTGCCAAATCCTGCTTCCTGTACCTCTCTTCCATAGGTGTTGATCAAAGAGTATCCCCCAATAAATATCTAGTATGCTTATCTCCATCTCAGAGTCTGCTTCCTAGAGAATATGACCTGTGATGGTTGGCAAGAAGTGATCTTGGAGCTGGATCACCTGCCAGCCGGTTAGCTGGCAATGAGGACCCCACCGGTTGGCTGGAGGAGCACCAGGTAGCAGGGCAAAACTTCCACTGGTAGTGAGCTGGGTGGTATATTAGTTGATGAGAATACGTTAATTGCTACAAGATATCCGGCATTTGAGAAATAATGAGGGGGGCAATGGACAGAAGAATTGCGTGGCTACTGCTAAGCTATTGCTAAACTTGATTGATGCTCTGGAAAAAGAAAATTATGAAATCATCATCATTAATCACCAAATAAAATCTAAATGTGAATGCCAGAGAGTCTCCTTGATAGTGAAACAAAAACTCCCTTATTGTCTGCTTATAGAGGGTAGTGAAAGTTGAGATTGTAATAATAAAAGTAGCTGAGTTTCAAAGATTAAACTCTCAACACATAGGGTAGAGAAATCTGAGTTGATGGACCTGAAAATACTGAATACCCAAATACCCTTTACTCTTCTGAGCCTGCAGAAGTAGGCTGCCTATTCCTCCCATTGGGATTCAGCACATCCCCTCCACTCTTGTTTGAGAGACAGAGGGAGAGAATGAGAGAGAGAGAGAGAGAGAGAGAATCATAAAACAGAATACACATAATTCCTCCCATACAAAAATAGCAATATTAGAGAAACCTCTTCCTCATACCAACAGAAAAGGCTGGCCTTTCCCTGATTGAGGTGTGTTTCCTCTGCACAATGTGCACAGTGTGCTGAACCTGTAAAAGGAGAACCATGGAGCCGCATGACCTGGACAATGTATACCAGAGCAACTAGCAGGGTGTACATGAGACTGCATTCTGAAGGTGCTGCATAAAAAGGTTCATCAGCATGGGTGCACTCTCCCAAATTATAGAATTTAACACCCTGGGAAGATGGTGCACACACACTGCTAGGATGACAACTAGGAGAAAGCAATGACTCAAGTGAAGTGAGGAAGAAAATTCCAGAATTGCTATGGCAGGTAGTGGAAGGAAGAGTTAAAAGACTCACAGAAGTGGATGTGTTAGAGCCGAAATACTATGTTAAGTTGGAACACTCACCAGATAATGATGTTCAATGACTGGCCCTGGGGGGATACAGAATTTGTCTGAGGACTGAGGAATGGGCTTATAAGAGGCACACAAGTTTGACCAAGAATTTCACTGGTGTTTTTCTCTTTAATGTAGGGCTGACAGTAGAAGATGCTATTATAGAACTGAGGTTCACTAATAGTAATGGGGATGATAAGATCCTGAAACAAGAGGCTGGATAGAAATGTTCAGGCTTAATGAGAAGACTGGAGAGTGAAACTGTTATTAACAAGTGGCAAGACTGGAGGCAAGTCAGCCAAGGAGGACTGACATGTAGAGTTATGGAGATGGTATTCCTAGGGACAAAATAGATGGTTAGCCAATAAGAGAATTGTTCAATGTGTATAATCAAAAGAATTCAAGGGCAGATAATTATAAGGCAGTTCCCAACCCCCACCTCCAAAATAAAGAAAGTCATGATTACAAGTGAGTGTCCTGACCTAGGTAAGTTACAAACCCAGAACCCATTCACCAAAAGAGAGGTCAGGTCCCCAGGAGAAACGCCCCTGCAAGACCATCACAAGCAAAAATAGTAATGACTTCTCCAAAATAGTATCTTTCTCCTTAAGACTAATTTGAACTGTAGGGGATGGGAAACACTCAAACATTTCAGGGACTGTGGACAAGTTGTTTTTGATACCCAATGTGTTATTACACCCACTTCTATTAGTGTGCTGGCTCAAGGGCAGCTCATGTGGGTCCATGACTCCAGGGAGCCTCTTGGTGGTCATTTCTCTAATCTCTGAATGTATAACTGAAATAAAACATCCTTGGTAGTTGCCACAACCCCTACATTAGGTCTTTGGCCTGCGGCACAAAAGTTATGGTAGTGAAGAAAGCTAAGTGAATAGAAATACCTGAAAACAGGATGATTCAGAAAAGCTTTAAAAAAAGTGATAGGGCAGATAAGAGTATACTGGCCCTCAATAGAATAGAGAAGATACCTTCCTTCTATCAGGTGTGTCAAGGATTCAGGCACTAAAATATAAATGCAAAAAAAGAATGCCTCTTAAGAGGCATTATTGTATGAAAATTCATACTTTACAATGAATATAAAACAGCTATAAATATTTTTGTATCAAATAGAACAGAAGTCACCTTCATAATGCAGAAATTACTGGAGATACCAAACAAAGAGAAATAAGCAGAAACTAGCAGTATCAAGAGAATTTAACCCAGCACTTTCAGTCCAGAGATCAAGTAACCAGAAAATAAGTAAAGGTATAGAAAATGGAAACATAATCAATTAATCAATAACCACATATACATCCAAATATATCCAACATTTGCAAAAATTAACTGTATATTATGATAAAAAGAAAGTATAAAATATGTTCCATAAAGTAGATACAGTATTAACCACAATCACCATGCAAAACCAGAAATTTACAACAAAATCAGGAGATAAAACAAAAATCCTATCTGGAAATTAAAACAAACAGAAAGAACCTCTCTGTTGTACAACTTTTGGGTAAAAGGGAAATGCAAACCAAATTTACAGAATTTGTAAGATTAATGATGATGAAAACACTTTACATAGCAAAATGTGTGGAATACATTTAAAGTAGTACCCAGAGGAGGGAAAAATTCATAACCTTAAATATTTTTATCAATAAAATGAAAATAAGGAAACAGGTGATTTAAATTCCTAACAAAAGGGAAAAAACATCAATAAACCAAAGAAAACTAAAGGGAGGGACTAATAAACATAAAACACAGATATTAATGAAAGAGAAGGTAACAATCATCAGTAAAAACAATTAATGAAACAAAATCCTGAATCTCTATAAATTTAATAAAACAGACAAACCAACTGTATCAGTCAGGATTCAGACTAAAAAAACAAATCAATAGGTGATATACATTAAGAGATTTATTGCCAAGAAGTTGCCTTATGCAATTGTGGTAGCTAAGTAAACAAGTCCAAAATTCATGGGCCAGGCTACAGGGAGGACAGGGTGGAACTCCAGGCATGAGCTGCTGTCCAAAAGATTTTTTTTTCTTCCCTAGGGAAGCCTCAGATGTGCTCTTAACATACTTCAACTGATTGAGTCAGGGCCACCCTGATAATCTAAATAATCTCCTTTACTTAGAATCAAGTGTATTAGTCTTCTCAGGCTGTCTAAACAAAATATCATAGACTGTGTATCTTAAACAACAGAAACTTATTTTCTCACAATTCTGGTGGCTGGGAAGTCCAGGGTCAAGGACAGCAGGGTCTGGGTTCTTGTGAAAACTCTCTTCCTGGCCAGCGATGGCTCCCTTCTCTCAGTGTACTCACACAGAAGACAGAAAGAGAGAGCAAGCTCTTGGATGTATCTGCTTATAAGGACACTAATCCTATGGTATCTGAGCCCCACCCTTATGACATCATTTGGGTTTCATTAGCTCCCTAGAGGGCCAATTTCGAATAAGCCACACTAGGGATTAGGACTTCAACATGAATTTTGAGGAGACATAATTAAGACCATAGCATCAGGAGATTACGTAGATTAATCATGTCTAGAAATTGTCTTCACAGCAACACATGGCTTAGTGTTTGATTGAATAACTAGGACTGTACTAAACCAAGTTGACACATAAAACTAACCATCATACCAACAGATAATCTAATCAGGTTTCTAGATGAAACAGCAATCAAAGTGAAATTCTGAGGTAACTACAGAGTCCCAATGTACCATTTAATTTGCCTAATAACCCACATACTCTGCCAATAATGTCCTCTACAGCAGTAAGAATCACCTGTTCAAATGCAGATTCTGAGCAGGTTGGGTGGGTTAGGGTCTGAGATTCAGTATTTCTAATGAGTTCCCAGGTGAAGCTGATGCTGCAGAGCTAAGAACCAGACTTCGAAGGGCATGCCCTTAAATTGCTGAGACCCCCAAATACCCAAATGGTTTTCCTCGATCCTTTCGTAAATACTTCATTTCCATATGTGTCCAAGAATCCACTGAAGAGCTTACTTGTGGTTAGGAAGTAATGAACATTCTTGATGCTGGACTTGAAAACTCAGATGTGCCCTTCCCTGAGCATTACAGCTGGGCATTAGTGTCTTACGCCAGGTTCAATCTGGCTTCTCAGCATCTTGGCTTTTAAATTTACTCAGAGAGCTCCTCCCTCAGGCCATGCATCTGTCACCTGGATGGTTGGGCCAGAGCCTCATGGATCCAGAACCACTTTTTAGTTTTTATCAAACCCTCATGGTTTAGGGCACACTCATCTTATTCCTTCCCACTGTGATGATACTGAAAGCTCAGAGGCCACAGTGACATTCCATTATGAGACCCAGTCAGGGCTCCCTGTGTTCACTAAAAGAGATTTGAATAACTTTTAATACAGGGAAAAAAGAGCTAGAGACTTTGTATTTATTTATTTCCTTTATTTTGCTATTATTAATATACAATTATATGAGCGACATTATGGTTACTAGACTCCCCCTATTATCAAGTCTCCACCACATACCCCATTGCACTCACTGTCCATCAGTGTAGTAAGATGTTATAGAATCACTACTTGTCTTCTCTGTGTTATACTGCCTTCCCTGTGTCCCCCACCCCACCCCCACCCCCGCTACATTATGGGTGCTAATTATAATAGCCCTTTTTCCCGCTTATCCCCCCTTCCCACCTATCATCCCCAGTCCCTTTCCCTTTGGTAACTGTTAGTCATTCTTGGATTCTGTGAGTCTGCTGCTGTTTTGTTCCTTCAGTTTTTGCTTTGTTCTTATACTCCACAGATGAGTGAAATCATTTGATACTTGCCTCTCTCTGCCTGGCTTATTTCACTGAGCATAATACCCTCTAGCTCCATCCATGTTGTTGCAAATGGTAGGATTTGTTTTCTTCTTATGGCTGAATAATATTGTGCATATATACCACACCTTCTTTATCCAGTCATCTACTGATGGACACATAGGTTGCTTCCATTTCTTGGCTATTGTAAATAGTGCTGCGATAAACATAGGGGTGCATATGTCTTTTTCAAACTGTGCTGCTGCTTTCTTAGGGTAAATTCCAAGGAGTGGAATTCCTGGGTCAGATGGTATTTCCATATTTAGTTTTTGACGAACCTCCACACTGCTTCCCACAATGGTTGAACTAATTTGCATTCCCACCAGCAGTATAGGAGAGCTCCCCTTTCTCCACATCTTTTGTTGTTTGTCTTTTGGATGGTGGCCATTCTAACTGGTGTGAGGTGATATCTCATTGCGGTTTTAATTTGCATTTCTCTGATGACTAGTGATGTGGAGCATCTTTTCATGTGCCTGTTGGCCATCTGAATTTCTTCTTTGGACAAGTGTCTATTCAGCTCCTCTGCCCATTTTTTAATTGGCCTATTTGCTTTTTGTTTGTTGAGATCCATGAGCTCTTTATATAATTTGGATCTCAACCCCTTATCGGATATGGAATTTATGAATATATTCTCCCATGCTGTAGGATGTCTTTTTGTTCTATCAATGGTATCCTTTGCTGTACAGAAGGTTTTTAGTTTGAGGTAGTCACACTTGTTCATTTTTGCTTTTGTTTCCCTTGCCCAGGGAGATATGTTCATGAAAAAGTTGCTCATGTTTATATTCAAGAGATTTTTTTGCCTGTTTTTTTCTAAGAGTTTTATTGTTTCCTGACTTACATTCAGGTCTTTGATCCATTGTGAGTTTACTTTTATGTATGGGGTTAGACAGTAATCCAGTTTCATTCTCTTACATGTAGCTGTCCAGTTTTGCCAACACCAGCTGTTGAAGAGGCTGTCATTTCCCCATTGTATATCCATGGCTCCTTTATTGTATATTAATTGACCATATATGCTTGGGTTTATATCTGGGCTCTCTATTCTCTTCCACTGGCCCATGGGTCTGTTCTTGTGCTGTTACCAAATTGTCTTGATTACTGTAGCTTTGTAGTAGAGCTTGAAGTCAGGGAGCATAATTCTCCCTGCTTTATTCTTCCTTCTCAGGATTGCTTTGGCTATTTGGGGTCTTTTGTGGTTCCATATGAATTTTAGAACTATTTGCTCTAGTTCATTGAAGAATGCTGTTGGTATTTTGATAGGGATTGCATTGAATCTGTAGATTGCTTTAGGCAGGATGGCCATTTTGACAATATTTATTCTTCCTATACATGAGCACAGGATGTGTTTCCATTTATTAGTGCCCTCTTTAATTTCTCTTAAGAGTGTCTTGTAGTTTTCAGGGTATAGGTCTTTCACTTCCTTGGTTAGGTTTATTCCTAGGTATTTTATTCTTTTGGATGTGATTGTGAATGGAATTGTTTCCTGATTTCTCTTTCTGCTAGTCCATCGTTAGTGTATAGGAATGGAACAGATTTCTGTGTATTAATATTGTATCCCACAACTTTTCTGAATTCAGATATTAGATCTAATAGTTTTGGAGTGGATTCTTCAGGGTTTTTTGTATACAATATCTTGTCATCAGCAAACAGGGACAGTTTGAGTTCTTCCTTGCCAGTCTGGATGCCTTTTATTTCTTTGTGGTGTCTGATTGCTGTGGCTAGGACCTCCAGAACTCTGTTGAATAAAAGTGGTGAGAGTGGGCATCCTTGTCTTGTTCCCGATCTTAAAGGAAAAGTTTTCAGCTTCTCGCTGTTAAGTATAATGTTGGCTGTGGGTTTGTCATATAGGGCCTTTATTATGTTGAGGTACTTGCCCTCTATACCCATTTTGTTGAGAGTATTTATCATGAATGAATGTTGAATTTTGTCGAATGATTTTTCAGCATCTATGAAGATGATCATGTGGTTTTTGTTCTTCTTTTTGTTGATGTGGTGGATGATGTTGATGGATTTTCGAATGTTGTACCATCCTTGCATCCCTGGGATGAATCCCACTTGATCATGGTGTATGATCCTCTTGATGTATTTTTGAATTCGGTTTGCTAATATTTTGTTGAGTATTTTTGCATCTACGTTCATCAGGGATATTGGTCTGTAATTTTTTTTTTTTTGGTGAGGTCTTTGCCCGGTTTGGTATTAGAGTGATTCTGGCTTCATAGGATGAGTTTGGAAGTATTCCCTCCTCTTCTATTTTTTGGAAAACTTTAATGAGGATAGGTATTAGGTCTTCACTAAATGTTTGATAAAATTCAGCAGTGAAACCATCTGGTCCAAGTGTTTTGTTCTTAGGTAGTTTTTTGATTACAAGTTCAATTTCTTTGCTGGTAATTGGTCTACTCAGATTTTCTGTTTCTTCCTGGGTCAGCCTTGGAAGGTTGTATTTTTCTAGGAAGTTGTTCATTTCTTCTAGGTTATCCAATTTGTTACCATATAATTTTTCATAGTATTCTCTTATAATTCTTTGTATTTCTGTGGTGTCCGTAGTGATTTTTCCTTTCTCATTTCTGATTCTGTTTGTGGGTGTAGACTCTCTTTTTTTCTTGATAAGTCTGGCTAGGGGTTTATCTATTTTGTTTATTTTCTCAAAGAACCAGCTCCTGCTTTCATTGATTCTTTCTATTGTTTTATTCTCAATTTTATTTATTTCTTCTCTAATCTTTATTATGTCCCTCCTTCTACTGTCTTTGAGCCTCATTTGTTCTTCCTTTACCAGTTTCATTAATTGTGAGTTTACACTGTTCATTTGGGATTGTTCTTCTTTCCTGAGGTTGGCCTGTATAGCAATATATTTCCCTCTTAGCATGGCCTTCGCTGCATCCCACAGATTTTGTGGTGTTGAATTATTGTTGTTATTTGTCTCCATATATTGCTTGGTCTCTGTTTTTATTTGGTCATTGATCCATTAATTATTTAGGAGCATGTTATTAAGCCTCCATGTTTTTGTGGGATTTTTTGTTTTCTTTGTGTAATTAATTTCTAGTTTCATACCTTTGTGATCTGAGAAGCTGGTTGGTACAATTTCAATCTTTTTGAATTTACTGAGGTTCATTTCGTGGCCTAATATATGATCTGTTCTTGAAAATGATCCATGTGCACTTGAGAAGAATGTGTATCCTGTTGCTTTTGGATGGAGTGTTCTGTTGACATCCATTAGGTCCATCTGTCCTAATACATTGTTCAGTGTCTCTGTCTCTTTACTTAATTTCTGTCTGGTTAATCTGTCCTTTGGAGTGAGTGGTGTGTTGAAGTCTCCTAAAATTAATGCATTGCATTCTATTTCCCCTTTTGTGTTATTTGTTTCACATATGTAGGTGATCCTGTGTTGGGTGCATAGATATTTATAATAGTTATATCCTCTTGTTGGACTGACGCTTTTATCATTATGTAATGTCCTTCTTTGTCTCTTGTGACTTTCTTTGTTTTGAAGTCTATTTTGTCTGATACAAGTACTGCAACTCCTGCATGAAACAAGAAGGCAAGAAGGAAGGTGCAGCAGGCTGCGTGTCCCAGTAGGGGGCCTCGGAGCTGAGTAGGCAACCAGGGGGATGGAGCATCTGAAGCTCTTCAAAGTTCCCAACAATTAGTTGCATGAAATATCTTTTTCCATCCCTTTACTTTCAGTCTGTGTATGTCTTTGGGTTTGAAGTGAGTCTCTTGTAGGTAGCATATGGATGGGTTTTGTTTTTTTATCCATTCAGTAACTCTATGTCTTTTGATTGGTGCATTCAGACCATTTACATTTAGGGTGATTATCGATAGGTATGTACTTATTGCCATTGCAGGCTTTAGATTCATGGTTACCAAAGGTTCAAGGGCAATTCCCTTACTATCTAACAGTCTAATTTAACTTACTTTGTATACTATTACAAACACAACCTATACATTCTTTTATTTTCCTCCTTTTTCTTCCTCCTCCATTTTTTGTATGTTATGAGTCATATTTTGTACTCTTTGCCTTCCCTTGGGTGACATCTATTTAGCCTTAGGAATACTTCCATCTATAGCAGTCCCTCCAAAATGCACTGTAGAGGTGGTTTATGGGAGGTAAATTCTCTCAGCTCTTGCTTATCTGAAAATTGTTTAATCCCTCCTTCAAATTTAAATGATAACCTTGTTGGGTAGCATATTCTTGCTTCAAGGCCCTTCTGCTTCATTGCATTATATATATATCATGCCTTCTGGCCTGTAAGGTTTCTGTTGAGAAGTCTGATGATAGCCTGATGGGTTTTCCTTTGTATGCGATCTTTTCTCTCTCTCTAGCTGCTTTTAAAAGTCTGTCTTTATCCTTGGTCTTTGCCATTTTAATTATTATATGTCTTGATGTTGTCTTCCTTGGGTCCCTTGTGTTGGGAGATCTGTGCACCTCCATCGTTTGAGAGACTATCTCCTTCCCCAGATTGGGGAAGTTTTCAGCAATTACCTCCTCAATCACACTTTCTATTCCTTTTTCTCTCTTCTTCTTCTGGTACCCCTATAATGCGAATATTGTTCCTTTTGGATTGGTCACACAGTTCTCTCAATATTTTTTCATTCTTAGAGATCCTTTTTTCTCTCTGTGCCTCAGCTTCTTTGTATTCCTCTTCTCTAATTTCTATTCCATTTACTGTCTCTTCTACCACATCTAATCTTCTTTTAAATCCCTCCATTGTATGTTTCATTTCAGATATGGAATTTCTTAACGATTGAATCTCCAACTTAAATTCGTTCCTGAATTCTTGAATATTTTTCTGTACCTCCATTAGAATGTTTATAATTTTTAGTTTGAACTCTCTTTCAGGAAGATTGGTGAGTTCAGTTTCATTTGGCCCTTTTTCTGGGGTTTGTGAGATTTTGGTCTGAACATGTTCTTTGACGTTTCATATCTCTGTGTGGTGCCCACTTGTGTACAGAAGCTCCAGTCTCTGGAGCTTCTCAGCCCCTAGATTGAGGTTGGGGTCATAGGGGAGTGGAGCTGGTGCCTGGGGAGAGGAAA
Organism: Smutsia gigantea; assembly: GCA_032199065.1. Classification (NCBI taxonomy): domain Eukaryota; kingdom Metazoa; phylum Chordata; class Mammalia; order Pholidota; family Manidae; genus Smutsia; species Smutsia gigantea. Next base: position 759,934 of record JAVSCE010012668.1, read on the forward strand.
GGTCTGTTTCCTTATTCCTGTCTATGGTGCTTGTCTCCAGTGTTAGAGCTGGTGGGCCAAGCACGTAGGTGTAAGGCTCTGTGCTTTGTGTCTCTAGCTGTTGTAGGTAGAGCCTCCCTTTGGCTGGCCTGATGCCAGCACAGTTACTGCCAGTTTGCAAACCTGTACCGGCAGGCAAGAAGGAAGGTGCAGCAGGCTGCGTGTCCCAGTAGGGGGCCTCGGAGCTGAGTAGGCAGCCAGGGGGATGGAGCATCTGAAGCTCTTCAAAGTTCCCAACCAGCTGGGCAGAGCACACCCAGACAACCTTAACCTGTCTACCTCTCCGTTCTCCCGTGCAGCAAGCTCTGCCCAAACCCCGCCCCTGTGGTAGCCCTCTCACTGCTAGGAAGCCTCTCAGACTGCCTGCCTTTCCTCTGACACAGAACTGCCAGGTGTGGATCTTCTCCTCCACACACGGCCGGAATGTCAATTTCTCAAGCCTTCTGCCTGTTCAAGCTCCCCAACGTCCAAAGCACCACACAGTATAGGTTTCTGCTCACAAAGCAGATCTACAGGGCTAGGCGCTCAGCAGTCTTTCGCTTCCACCCCCTCCCCTGCTCCATTTCTCTTCCTCTGCCTGTGAGCTGCGGTGGGGGTAGGGCTTGGGTCCTGCCAGATTAAGGCTCTTGTATGTTACCCTGTTTCATGCAGTGTGCTCTATTCATGAGGTGTGTATGCAGTCTTCTTTCTTGTGGCTGTTTTAAGGTTAGTTGTATTATTTAACTATATTTTTGTACTGTTTGTGTTTTTGGGAGGAGCTCTCCGTCTCACCTCTCATGCCACCATCTTGAATTCCTGAGACTTTGTATGTTTAAGTCACCTTGGCTCCTTAGGCAAACTGGCTCCTCCCACTTGTATTGGTTAGCTGTTTTTGTGTAACAAAGAACACAAAATCTCAGAGGCGTATTTTTATGGACGGAATTGTGTCCTACCAAAATTCAAATGTTGAAGCCCTGATCCCTAATACCTCAGATGTGACTGTATTTGGAGACAGAGTCTAATTTAAAGAGCTAATTAAGGTAAAATAAGGTCATCAAGCTGGACTCTAATTCAATACCATTAGTGTCCTTATAAGAGGGGATCGGGGCACAGACATAGCATTAGGAGTGTGCACACAGAGGAGATATCATATGAGAGACAGTAAGAAGGAAGCCATCTGCATGCCATGGAGAGAGGTCTTAGAAAAAGCCAAACCTGCTGACACTTTGATCCTCAACTTCTAGCTTCCAGAACTGTGAGAAAATAAATTTTTGTTGTTTAAGTCACCCAGTCCACAATATTTTGTTATGGAAGCCCTAGAAAACTAATGCACATACCATTAGTATTTATTTCTCATGTTTCTGTAGGTTGGCCAGGATGGTTTTGCTGATATCAGTTTCATTTCTTTTGGTGTCTGTGTATAGGCTGGAGGTCAGCTGACCTAGACTAGGCTCATCTCAGCTCACCTAGGTATCTTTGTTTCAAACTGTATGGCTGCTTAGTCAGCAAGGTAGTTATTCTCTGTGTCTCTCTCTTCCTCTTTGGACCAGAGGGTTAGTCAGGATATAGTCTTCTCACGGAGAAGGCAGAGGCACAAGAAAGCAAGCAGAAACCTTCTGTGATGCTTAAGGCTTAGAACTGGACATGTCACCATTGGCCAAGGCAAGCCTTATGGCCAAAGTCAAGGTGTGGGAAATATACTCAGCATACACAAGGCCATAGAAAAATATGACTTCAGGGGCTAGTAACTCAGTCTACCACAACGGAAAACATTATGGAGGTTTCTCATAAAATTAAAAGCAGAACTAACATATGGGCCAGTAACCTCACTCTTGGGCATATATTTAAAAGAATTGCAATCAGTATCTCAGATATCTGCAGCATATTCAACAATGACCAACTCATTGTTGGTCAAACTCATATAAGTAGAGAATAGCATGATGGTTGCCAGGGGATGGGAGGAGGGGAAATGGGCAGTTCACTAGGTACAAAGTTACAGTTATATAAGATGACTAAGTTCTAGAGATCTGCTAAACAATATTGTGCCTATAGTTTTCAACACTGTGTTTTGCACTTAAAAACTTGTTAAGATGGTAGATCTCATGTTAAGTGTTCTTAACACACACACACACACACACACACACACAAAGCAAGAGGACACAGAAATCTTTTGGAGGAGATGGGTATATTTCTTACCCGTTTGTAGTGGTAGTATCCTGGGTGTATGCATTAGGCCCAAACTCATCAAAAAGTATATATTAAGAATGTGCAACTTTTTGTATCATAAGTATGCCTCAATAAAGTTTTAAAAATAAGGAATGAATGGAATATCTTATTTATCTTTGATCCCAAAGAGGCTAGCATAGTTCCTAGTACTTGCCACACAGAAAGGTAATATAATATGGTGACAAGAGTATGCACTATTGCATCAGACTGTGGATTCAAATTCTACCCCTTACTGGCTGGGTGATTTTGGAAAGCTTATTTAACTTGTCTATACCTCTTTTCATCATCTGTATATGGGGACAAAATATTACCAACCTCAAAGGTTGTTATAAGACCAAAAAGAGTCAATATTCATAAAGCTATTCAATAGCACTTATTACATAGCAGGAATTCAATAAATGTCAGTCATTCACATTGTACATATTTGGTTACTTTCTTTCCTCTCCCCTCCCACACCTTATCCCGTTCCCCTTGAGGTCAAGTACTCTGCCTATATGAGGTACCACGGAAGGAGCATAGACTTGGAGTCACACAGGCTGGATGTGAATATTATTCTGTTACTAATTAGAAGTTACTTAACTCCTCTTAATCTTAGCCTCTGCATTCACTTATTCATTCACCAAACGTATTATCTCCTCTACTACAATGTAAGTTCTACAAAGGTAGCACATCCATCTTTACTTAGCTTCATCCCCAGTGGCCAATGCAGAGGTTCATGGAAGGTAAGTGATATGTTTTTGATAAATGCATATATGAATAAATAAGTATCTGCTGTTTGCCAGGCACTGGGTGTAGCCATCCTGGATAGGATGAGGAAGAAGGCATGATCTTAGCCTCCAGAGTTTGTAGTAAGGAAACAAAGAATAATAATGACTTCTCATAATAAGGTTATTGTGGAAATCAAGGAGATCCCATAAGAAAAGCTGGGCAGAGTACCTGGGACATAGTAAGTTGGTAACAGTTAGGATTGCAACAATGGCCCAATAAAAAGCAAATGTATTTCATATTTCAATATGACACATTAATAACTTAATGTATGAAAAAGATGTAAGATGCAGAAATGCACCATTTAGTTTGTGTGCCCAGCTGTAAGCAAAATGGCAAATCAAGTAACAACTGAGTAACGTAAGAATGAAATAATCTGGAATTGTTTAATGTTGAACTCTAATTAAAAGAGTAAACAATTGCATAAAAGTGAATGAAAGAATGAATGAATGAATAAATGCAAAGTTGCAATGGCGGAACATAATAGCAAAGAAAGACATGTTGTTGCAGTCTGCGGTGTGCTTTTTCAGCTAAAACTAAATCATTTTCATGATTTACACAGCCTGCACCTCATCCAGAAACAACTTTCCCTGGAGAATTCACAGCCTCTGAGAGCAGATATTCTCAGTGGAAGTAAGATGATTCATGAGATGACTCCTAGGAAGACTGTCAGGAATAAAATCTCTCATAAAAAAAAAAGAGAGAGAGAGAAAGAGATCAACGTGTTCAGCAGATGTATTTGCTGTTAATCACTCATTTGATACTATTTCTAGGCAGTGTCTAGTCTAAAGAGAGGTAAAGTGATGTTTACATGAAAAGTTATAAAGCTGGATAGTTGGGCATATGAAAGGGAGACTGTCTTGAGATGATGCAGGGGAAGTAAGTTTGGCTTCAACAATCCCTGAGGTTTTGGGTTTGGGCCTTCTAGAATCCTCTTCTTGGCAAAACTGCTGTAGTTGCACAATTTGGAGAGTTCTGTGCCACCTCTTTTTGAACCATCCAATAGATTTTTTTTTAAAGCATCACAATTTGCTCCTGAATGGGTAATATGGCCTCTCTTATCCTGGTATGAATCATGAAAACTAATAAGATTTTATCTGGTCACAGGAATCACAGAATCATAGAATTTTGGAGTTGGCAGGGTGCTAAAGGTCACATAGTCCTCATTCTACACTGAGCATTTTGGCACTTGGGAATTTTATGTGTTTCTCAACCTGTGAGAATCTTACGACAGCCCAGGAGAATAGATTTAGGATGAAAGAGACGTTTACTAGCCAGGCAATTAATTGATTAAATTAAATATAAGAGCATTATAATAAGTGAGCTATGGGCTGACTTTAACAGCTGATATTTTAGAAAATGCTTGTCTAGATATCTACTAGAGTTACTGGCACTTTGCCCTGCAAAATTTTTCTTGAAATTTTTGAATTTTTCAAAGTTCAAGCAGAAGCATTTCCTAAGAAAGGATCCAAGATCCTGTCTTCACTTCCAGGGCCAGCATTTTTAAACTATGTTATCAATGTTAAAATTTGATTTGAGAGATGAACATCAAGATCTCTTCCCACCATACAAAGCCCAGAGAACTAATAGAGCTGGGTCAGGAAATGTGAGTGTGAAGGCTTTTTCTGTGTACTTCTGGCTCCTGTAAAACAGTCATTTCTCTAACAATTTAGAGCTTCAGAAACCTCACTTTGCAATAAGCTGCTGCTGGACTCTGGTTGAGGTCAAGGGTAATGTGCAGAGGGTATTTATTCATTCAATTAGAATTTATTGAACAACTCTCATAGGTTAGTCCCTGTAGCAGACATTCTCATCAGCAGTATAGAAATATGAACAATAGTGTCACAGCTAGGAAAGGTGATGAAGTTTACTTGTGGGGGAAGCAGAGCAAAACAATTTTGAATGGTCTTGGAGAATAAAAGGAAGGTTTCCTGGTGGAGAAATAGGCATAGGTATTATGAGCGGATTTTTATTGTTATCATTAACAGCTACCATTTACTGAGTGCTTTCTATGGCCATATACTGTTCTAAGGGCATTATGTGCATCTGTTCATCTGACAATCTCATGAAGTAGATATTATTTTTACTCAGTTCTTTTAATAGATGATGGAATTGAAAATTCACAAGGTGAAATCTTATATTCAAGTACATATAACTAATGAGTGGCAGTCTGGATTGGAACTATTTTGACCATGAATGAAATATCCCTAAAATGATAAAACATTCCCTTTTCTGATTTGATGTTTATTCAACAATCCAAAGATCATTCAATTTCCTGTTAATAGTTAGAGCCAAAAGTCTAAGGGAGGTGAGAATGTTAGAGAATCATTAGCAGGTCAGGGTTGTCTCTGAATGTGAACCTCAGCATTCCAGCTACTACATGGGTATTACAAATTTAAAATGCACATCTAACTGGAAGATTGTACCTTTTAATCCCTTCACCTATTTAATCCTGACCCCCACCCACCCTGGCCAACCATGAGTTTGTTCTGTGTATCTGTGAATCTGTTTCTGTTTTATTTCTTTATTTTGTTTTGTTTTTTACATTCTACATGTAAGTGAGATTACATGGTATTTATCTTTCCCTGTCTGACTTATTTCACTTAAGGTAGTACCCTCTAGATGCATTCGTGACAACTTTATATGGCGATAGATGGTAACCAAACTTACTGTGATGACCATTGCATAATGTATATAATGTGCATGCTGTACACCTGAAACAAAAACAATATTACATGTCAATTATTCATAAACAAAAAAGTACTATGAAACCAAGCATCAGAGGCTGGACTGGGATTGCAGCTAGATTATGAGGCTGGGGTAACTCCTCATTCAAGATTTCTATGGGATTTCAAAGGCAGTCATGAAGCACATGGTGTGGGGCCAAGTTCTAAATCAAGTCAAAGCAAGAATTGAAGAGAAAACCAATAAAGAAAGCTAAAAGTACCAATAATTTCAAAGGAGGTGTGAAGGGTTTTTAAAAATAAGGCACAGAAGAACACTCTGAGCCAATTAACATGCAACTTAAATTTTGTATTTCATTCCTGTGGCCAAGGACGATGCTGCCACCTGTTAAAGGACAACACACCTCAACACTTTCCCAGAGGAAGGAATAAATGAAGAGTTGGTGCCATGCCCCTGAAAGGCTGCTTTTCTTTATTAAGTTTCTGAATTTTTGTCTATACATTTGGCAATACTATCACTGACAAATTGCTCAGTATTTTGTCATGTCTAAAAAGAAGTGTGTGTAGTAAAGGATAAGGTCTATTCACATTCTGTGTGGTAGGCTGGTGATACTGGCTCTGGTCCACTGATGCTTTCATGTTCCCAAGGTCTTTAAGTGATCTGGTGATTCCCGGAAAGCCATACATAGCCATCAGGCAGAAAGCAATTGTTTATTTAATGGCTTTCATTTGTTCATCCAGGAAATATTTCTGGAGTGTTTCCTACGTGCCTGGCACAATTTAAGAACAAGGGACACAATGGTAAATAGAATAGATGGAGCGCCTGTCCTGAAGGTGTTTGTATTCTACTGAGGGAGTTGAACAATAAGCTTAAAAACAGACACCAAATAGTTGACGCCTGTAATGGTGTTATGCAGGACAAGATCAGGGTAATGGCGAAGAGGGTAACAGAGGAGAGGGCTGGTGTGTGCTCCTTTAGATGAGATAGTCAGAGGCAGCCTCCCTGAGGAGATGTCTCTTGAGATGATCCACGAGGGAGGAGTCCACCGTGCAGAGGGACAGAGAGAGAAACTTCCTGGCAGAAGCAATCATTAGAGCAAAGACTTGGAGTGGTAGTAAGTTTACTGTTCAAAGAACAAATTCTTAGGTTTGATTAGGGAAAACTGTAAAGACCATGGAGCTCCTTAGTGTATTTTGCCATATTAGATAAGTGTTTGTTTACTGGGCTTTGAATTTACAGAGGACAGACTTCGGATCAGTAGCTTTCTAGGCAGTGATACTCTTTTGAAACCTAAAGGTGAAGCATTCACAGATGGCTGCTGAGCTAAGCTCTGCCCTCCCTCTTAAATGGAAAAATGCTTATTCTTGTATTTTCTGTTTGATTTGCCCAGAAAAATGGTTGAGAGATGGCACCTGGAGTCAGAGAAGATAGCTTTTAATTCCAACTCTCTACCAAGTACTAGATGTATCATCTTCGACAATTTACTTAGGCCAGTCTTCCTCCACTTCTTTTTCTTCTTACTGCTTATTCTAGATGCCTTTGTACACTGTCTCACATTCTCTTGGCTTATTTATGACTGCAACTATGGTTATAATAAATACTTCTATGGTTTTTGACTTACTGGCCACATCTCATTTTAAGCACATACCACCTATTTTTCATTTGCAATCCCAGTCTTCTCTGACATGGTGGCATCACTTGGAGGAAGCATGCTCTACACTCATGAAGAGCCTGGACATGAAAGAATATTAATGCCCCCAAGATGAACCAATAAATGAAGGAAACTGTGCATCTTAAATCTCTAGGATCTCCTATACACTCCTTGCTCCCAGAAGGAACTCCCCCTTATTAGAGACGAGCAACTTCCTAATGCCTGAACACCTTTAAAAGGCCTTACCTGAGGAATATGCCTTGCAAGTTGTTCCTTTTTCTCCTCAAGATCACCTACCAAACGCAACCATTTTGGCCAAGACTGATAACTTGGGTCTTCAGCACAGCCTGAACAAAGATTTGGGATTTTCTGTCCTGGCAAGGAGAACTTGAATCAGTTTTAATCCACTGTTGGATTTCCTTGAGGTTGTATGCACTGATGGTGCACAGTAAAAGAGGTGGAGATGTCAAACTGCCTAGACAAAATAATTGAAGAAAGAGCCAAAAGTCTAAGGGAGGTGAGAATGTTAGAGTGGATTTAGTATGTGAGACCAGAAAAACCCACCAACTGTAAGGACCCTTAAGCAAGGCCATAATGAAGGCTCTACTGAAGAGTAGATTTTAGAAGCTCAGAGGAGACTTCGTCTATTGTTATGAGAGTAGAACATGCTATCTTAGTACTGAACTGCTCTGTATCAGTTATGACACAGTCTTGGAACAGTAAAGGCCAAAGGCAGTGATTATTTAGAGGCAAAACAGATGTGATTATCGTAACAGGAAGGGCCAGGATAGCATCGAGGTGCACTGATATGAAGGGTGCTCTGGTGATGGCTCACAGATTAGAGTGTTCCAGGGGACAAAACTGATGGATATCGCACAAAGGTGTTATTCAGCTTGAATTAATGCAACCCCTTTTGCCCCTACATACACAAAAAATAAAGAGCTGGCTGATACCAGGCAGCACAATGAAAACCTGTAGTTCTTAACTCAAATTCCAAGTTTAAATTAGTTCAGAGACCCAGAGGTTATGAAGGGGAGGCTTGCTTACTTTGAGGAAGGACCTTATAATACTATGATATGTATATACAATAAATATTCTCCAGAATAGATTTACTAGAGTGACTGTGCAAAAGTAAAGTATACTATCTAGACTTTTCAAAGACAATTAAATATAGGATCTAAGCTGACAATGATACAAAAGACCCAGAATTCCATCCAGGAACTCCAGATGGAGGCTAATGGAAGCCAGGTGATAAAGAGAGTTTTGAACCAAGCCCATTTCAGAGACGGCTCATCATGTCCACAAATCCATTTTCCAATTCCCATAGAGGTATAATAGGGGTAGATAGACTTAAAAGCTGACAGAACACTAATTATTCCTTGACCTATAAAGTAAGTCAAAATTGTAGGAAAATCCTGAGACTGTCTTCACCCCTGTGCCAAGAAACTGAACCTCAAGTTCTAGTGCATTCCTGGAGGAGATGGGGAGCCAGTCCTATAAAGGAGGCATGGGCAGTGGTCCCTACATTTCCTTTTTAAGTTCAGCTGTATAGACCCTGAAAAAATAAAGCCTATGAGTTGTGGTGGAAGAGAGTGGACTCATAAACTTCACCAAGTTTATGTTTATGGTCATCCTAACTCACCTACTGTACCTCACGTGAAATCTTCATGAAATAGAACAACACAGATTTCTCTATTGGATCTGAGGCTAGTGATCTTGTGAATGCATTCTTTTCTAATTCTATCAAGAAGGAGATTCAAAGGCAGTTTCCTTTTATGGAGGAAGGACAGTATTATACATTCATTTTCTTTTCTCAGGGCTATATTAAGTCTCCTGCTATCTGTCCCAACATAGTCAGCAGGAACCTTGATCATACTGACATCACTCAGGAATCATGCTAGCCTACAGTATTGATGACGGCGGGCAAACAAGACTTGGTAAACAGGAGGCAGTAAGTGCTCTGGATCCCTCGCAAGATAAATACACGTCAGAGGGTTGGAGATAAACCCTCTGAAGAATTGGCTGCCTACCATATAAGTGATGTTCTTAGGAGTCCAGTGGGCTACAATACACTGGGATATCCCTTCTAAGGATGAGGCGATTTCTTCATTTTGTACCTCTACAACTCAAAAGGATGTATAGCATTTAGTGTACCTCTCTGAGTTTTGGATTTCTGACTGCATTTGGGAGTAGTTCTCCAATGCATTTATCTGGTGACCTGAAAGGCTGATAGTTTTGAATGAGGCCCAGAGCAAGAAAAAGCTCTGTAAGAGATCTAGCTGCCTTGCTATTGAGCCATATAACCTGGCAGAACCAACAGTTTAAGAACTATCTGTGATAGGTAAGGATGCTGTCAGGAATATCTGTCAAACCCCAATATGAGAGACACCACGCAGACCTCTTCCACAGTAGAGACAACTTACCATTTAAAAAACACTTTCTGGAGTACTGCTGGGTCCAGGTAAAAACTGAGAAACTAACAACAGGTTACCAGGTAAGTGAAGCTGTCAAACATGAGCTGGATGTTATCAGATTCTCCAAATCATAATATTACATTGGCACAGCAGCAATTTACTAGAAACTGAACAACAGAAATTGCATATTTGGGACCAAGCCCAAGTAGGTCTAGAGATATGAGTAGGATACATGAAGATGTGCCTCATCCTATCAGCACTGCTTCTCCCACAGCTTATATTTGTGACCTCACATTATGGGGGAGTTCCTACGACTAAAAGATGGAGGCAGAAAAAACCTGAAGCCTGGTTCATGATGTGATTTTTGGTCCCACAACATTGGTTCAAGCTGAAAACAGACTGGTACTTCAGTATAGTGCCATTCAGGCATAGAACTAATGGAGAGTAGTTGAGGTAAACTCTCCAAATGAACAGAGATGAGATCAGTACATACGACCATTCATTTTGTATGCACTGAGAAGTAACCTGAAATAAGAATATACACAGATCTTTGAGCAATGGTGAAAGCTTATTTGATCTTGAAGGAACAGGTTAGATCAGAGACATATACATGTACCAACGGAAGTAGGCAAACACAAAAAGATCTTTTAATTTCATGTTAATGTCTACCAGAAGTGGAAGAGGGAGAGCTTAATTGGGCACAACGCATCATCAAGTGGTTATCAGCCAGCCTCTCTCCTTCGCTATCTTGTTCTTGTGCAATGGACCCGCAAACTGAGTAGCCACGTTGGCAGACACAAAGACTATGCATGGGATCAAAGTTTGAGGTCTCTCTGATCTAGGCTGACCTAGCTTTTGACACCGCCAAGTGCCCAACATGCCAGCAAAAGGCCAACACTGCATCTCTTGATATGACACCATCTCCCTCAAATAGCTGCCACTTAGTGGCAATTTGATAACATCAGACCTCTTCCATCCTGGAGGGGTATCAATTCACCCTTAAATGAATGGACAGTTATTCCAGACAGGTCTTAGCCTTCCCTGCCTGCTGTGCTTCCCCCTAGTGCCACCACCCAGGGCATGCAAAATGCCCGATTTATAGGCCCTGTGTCCACACAGTATTCCCTGTCAAAGGGAGGCATCTTACGGCACACAAGTTACGATAATGGACCACTGCCCATGAAATCTATGAAATCTTATTCTGTATCACTCAGGAACAACCAGACTAAGAGAATGTTGGCAAAACCTATTAAAGTCTCAGGTAAGCCACGAGCCTGGGGACAATACTTTGTGGTATTGCCCTCAAGGAAGAGATAAATGTTTTAAATCAGTGGCTCATAAGTCCCTACTTTTCACACCTGAAAACACAACCACTGTTACCATTGCTTACATGTGTGGTCAAATGATTTTTTTATCCAGGAGCTGGTGCCCTGGCTTAGCAGAAAACACCCAGACTTTGAAGTGCTTGGGGGGTATTTAATGAGTATTAGGTGGTCTGTAAGGGCAGTGAACTTATCTGTTTTCTACTTGTCTGTTGTATCTATTCACTGCTGAATTTAGTGCCTAGAAGAATGTCTGGCAATTAGAAGACACTTGAAAAAATTATTGCCAGTGCAATGTACATGGAACAATTAATATATCCAATGATTAATAAAAAGTTCTCATTATTATTATTGTTCATATTGTTATTTTCATATGGTGTGCCACATGTGAAGTTTCTTTATTCTGATGGTCACCATTCTAACCTCTGATGCCATCTCAGAAGCTTCCTCATTCAATACTTGTGTTCAAAGTACTTTAGCCTAGGAAAGACAGCTGGCTTTGACACTGCTGCTGCTCATCGCAGCTTCTCACAGCTGCGCTGATCAGTATGGGATGGGCTTTAGCATGTCATTATGGGGCCTCCTCCACCCCACCCTGCTTGTGGCCTCAGCACACTGATCCACCACCGTTCAGCCTTTGCCTGGGTACCCTGCTGACTTCCGACCTCGAGAAAATCCTCAGTGTGCATGAACACCATAATTACACAGACTTAGACTTTTCCCTTCTGAGATGATTACAGAATGAATTGTGTTCCTCAAGCAAATCACACTGTATAGTTTGGGGAAGGGATTCTTGGTAGGCATAACGGATCTCAGACTTATTCTGGCTGCATGCCCAAAATCAGTGATACTGGGAGTCCTTTGCCTTAGTGGAGAAAAGCTCTGTCAGACTCCCTATGGGCAGTTTGTACAAGCAATTCTTACCCTCATAAACAGGAATCCTGCTGGCAATTCGTTCTCTAAGGAAAACAGAAAAAGTGCTGATATAGCTTCATCAGAACCTATATCCTGGGCTTCATCAAGAAAAGAAGTAATTGAAACAATTCCTGCTTTATGGCCTGAAGGGGTTTGCAGTTTTCTTGTTTTGTCTTGCACAGAGGTTCTGAGGTCCAGAAAAAAAAGGGAAATAAACCTAATGAATAAAATATTGAAGGAATTGTGATTCCAGAAAGACAAAGACAAAGAAAAAAATATCTCCTCAGTTCATTTGGGTTTGAGGGGCCAGAATTCAACTCATAACCATCTTTGAGTGGTTATGAACTTATGACCCTCTTTCTACTCTAGACCCCTATACTCAGAGACCAGTCCATTGGCAGCCCACTCTGGAAAATAAGTGTGATCACAGACAAGGTGAGGTGACATGCAAGTTGAGCCACCAACACATCTTTCGTAGGGAGGTGAGAAACCAGATTTCAATGTCACCCAGACACAGGGATGAGTGGGAACATCTCAGACACACAAACTCCAAGGGGCACTGAGAACTGAGGTGATTCAAGCAGTTTTCAGTGCCCATCCAGCCAGTGGCAGGAATGAAGATCCCAGTGGTAAATGGTGAACAGCCGTTGGCTCTAGGTTTTGTCCATGTAGATGCCTCACTATTAGGTAGAAATACACAGGGAATAGAATTCAGCTTTGGGAAAGAAAGCCTCCAAGACAGTATCCTGCCTGGAATCAGAGAACTTCCCTAAACAGAACTGAAGTACTAAACAGGAAAACTAAGCAGATACCATGAAGGAGGAGATAAAAATAAAGAACCCCTGGCTAGCATCCATTAAATAGAGAAAGAAAAAAGGCTACAGGAAAGGGGTCCCCAGGTGCTCAGAGCTTATTCCTGGCATACAGGGTCCCGAGTCATGTTGGTAGTAAGGTGACTCAGAAGGCTTGTCATATCCCATCAATTATGGCTCAGATGATGGATTTGGGGTCTAAGAATGAAACGTAGTTCCAAGGGGCATTAAGTGGGAGAGAGGGTAAGGCTACCAACATACCTCTTCCCTCCATCAAAATTATCTCAGGATCTGAGATGAGCCTGGGATCAGCAAATGAGGCTTAGTAGCTCCTATTTCCTGAGGATATACCATATATCAGGCACTGGACTAAATACATTCATCATCTCATTTTTTATTTCCCCAGGAAATGCAAGTGAGAAGCTGTAAAACACTATGGCCTTTCTGGCAATTAAATTGGAAAATTACGTACTAAAAAGCTGTAATATAGTTAAGGTACTCCTACAGCAGGATGATTTCATCTAATTAAGAGAACAGAAATTTTGTTTATGCAACTAAATAAGAGTGACTGTATAAAGCATATATTTTCTGAATCAAACAGAGAACAAAGGCATTGAGATGCATAGCAATGCCCTTATAATGACACACCTGTCACATGTAATTGTGTGTTATTTCATGTGTCCGCTCCATCTGAATGAGCCATAAGACTATCTTGGAGAAGAATAAATTATTCTCTGATCATGATATTTCTCTGGGACATCTTATGCTCTCAGACATGTTACTTGTGATTTTCAGTTAAACTGGACACATTGGCTTGCTAATACTTTAAATCTACTAAATTTTTCCAGGTCTCTTTTCTGTGTCTCTTCACTCTCTTTTACCTTCTATAGCAAAACAAAAAGCTATTTTCAGAAAAAAGGGGCATCTAATCCTCAGAGACTGATCTCCATAGTATTCTACAGTGAATCACTTTCCATAGTAATAGCCTCATATTTATGAGGTAGGTTGTGCCACAGATGGTTCGACCAAATGACAGTGCTCGTGTAGCCTAGAAAAGTAGGTGCATCCACTTTCCATTGGGTTTGATGTTCTGCTTTGGGATTTTGTTAATGTGGTTTTGATGTCAACAGAAAGGAATGCTTCCTGGGAAGGAGTGGAAACCAGACTCTTTAGTGCCAGTTTTCATTAGAGCTGTGATCAGACTGGGAGAATGAGATGTAATCTGGTAGCTTGGACCGTGATGTGTCCACCTCCCACTCAGTCATGTATCTTTTTGACTGGCCCTGGTGAAAGCTTCCACTCGCACCCCTTGAGCCTAATTTTCCTAAGTTTCTCTGACGCTAGTATGGTACCCTGACATTGCATGTTGTGTATAGACTGCAAACTAGGGTTTTACTGTTCAAATTCGAGGTCTAAATATCCTAACGTATGTCACAAATTATTTATATTGTTGAGTCCCTAAAAGAGGAGAGGTTTACTCTGTGGTACCTGTGCTTTGAATTCTTTGACAACTGGTGTAAAATTTTCAGACACTATCCCTGGAATGTTTGCCCTTGAAGATACATGCTTGATTCTAGGCCATCTACAGGTGTCCTTGGATGGGAAGGGCAGAGGTACGAAAGGCAATGTAAATGCTGCTCATAGCTTGCTTTACTTTACTAAGGCCAAGTGTTATTGAATGATACTGCTGTTACCCATGTTCATGTTTCCCTGAAAACGAACATTAGTGGAGCATTCTAGACCTCCTCTATACCCTCACTAACTTCTCCTCAAAGCTGGAAAATTAAACACTCTGAATCATAAATTTAGGAGCAGAAACTAAGCATGTACGGCTGACTTCCTTCCCTTCTCCTTCTCTTCTCTGGATCTATCTGATTTCAAGAGAATGCACTCCACTCTGTTCTTGGTCATTCAGTGAGCTCCCAGAAGTGGCCCTGACCTTTTTGTATGGAAGGCTGTGGTTGACCAGCAGTACCTGACATGAAGTGACTAAGACTATATTAACAAGGTTAAGGATTAGGAAGCCCATTGTCGCCTTATGTATAAACCTCCTTTTCCAATAACTCCATCAGTAATGAACCAGGCATTTTAATCTCCATCTGCCTGATTCCTTGGCTCAGTGCAGAACTCAGGCAAGAAATAAAATAACATACTCTCTCAGGCTGCCTAAACCCCCACATATGCCACCAATAAATTTCACATTATCTAGATTTATCAAGTTACCTCCTTTAGTGAACTCTCAAACAGTACCATGAATACTGCTCTAAAGGGTGATAATTACATTTTTAGCAATGTAGTCCTGTTATGGTCTTTCCTCACCTAATAACTCCTTATTTGTGTTCATCATAAGGCACCTCTTCTCTTGTCCTGGAAGTATTGATATCATACACTTTTGAGACACGTCTGACGTATAATTAAGAGGTAGGTCTAAGATAATTGGAGAATTTGGCCAAAGGTATATTTATAGAAAATAATCAAATGTGCCCCACTTCTTTACCAAATAAAATTCAGATTTTTAAAGCTGTAAGATCTTTACAGAATAAGAGGTAAAACTCCTAAGAAGCAATTAAGTATTTGTTCCAGAAATGAGAGACTTAGGGTAGGAGCAGGGAGGGAAGTCGAAATATAAGAAAGCAATCTGGAGTGAAAATCATCCCATGTCTAATTTGATGAGGCTGAGAAATTCATACACTTGGCATCTAATACAGAAACAACAGTTTAAATGGACAAAAAGCAATATCAGTAGGCTTAAACCCAGCTTTGAGGTAGATAAAGGAGCAAATAGTACAGTAATCCAAAAGTTGACCACCAGATTTTCAGAGACTTAATTTTGCTCAGCAACATTTTAAATGGCTCCTTTATCTCATTTTTTTCTTGAGAGGAAACGGAAGTTATATAACCCAAATGACATAGGTTTTAATGGTCTGTTTCAAAGAAAGCCTTTAGCTCTAAATGTGAAGACTTAAGAAATGTAATTAAAATTTGTATTAAAATCTACTAGAAAGTCACAGTAATCAAGAAAATTTGGTACTGGCACAAGAACAGACCCATAGACCAGTGGAACAGAATAGAGAGTCCATATATTAACCAAAGCATATATGGTCAATTAATATATGATAAAGGAGCCATGGATATACAATGGGGAAATAACAGCCTCTTCAACAGTTGGTGTTGGCAAAACTGGACAGCTACATGTAAGAAAATGAAACTGGATTACTGTCTAACTTCACACACAAAAGTAAACTCAAAATGGATCAAAGACCTGAATGTAAGTCATGAAACCACAAAACTCTTAGAAGAAAACATAGGCAAAAATCTCTTGAATATAAACATGAGCAACTTTTTCATGAACATATCTCCCTGGGCAAGGGAAACAAAAGCAAAAATGAACAAGTGTGGCTACATCAAACTAAAAAGCTCTGTACAGGAAAGGACACTATCAGTAGAACAAAAAGACATCCTACACTATGGGAGAATATATTCATAAATGACATATCCAACAAAAGGTTGACATCCAAAATATATAAAGAGCTCATGCTCCTCAACAAACAAAAAGCAAATAATCCAATTAAAAAATGGGCAGAGGAGCTGAACAGACACTTGTCCAAAGAAGAAATTCAGATGGCCAACAGACACATGAAAAGATGTTCCACATCACTAATCATCAGAGAAATGCAAATTAAAACCACAATGAGATATCACCTCACACCAGTTAGGATGGCCACCATCCAAAAGACAAACAACAAATGTTGGCAAGGATATGGAGAAAGGGGAATCCTCCTACACTGCTGGTGGGAAAGTAAATTAGTTCAACCATTGTGGAAAGCAGTATGAAGGTTCCTCAAAAAACTCAAAATAGAAATACCATTTGATCCAGGAATTCCACTCCTAGGAATTTACCCTAAGAATGCAGCAGCCCAGTTTGAAAAAGACAGATGCACCCTTATGTTTATTGCAGCACTATTTATAATAGCCAAGAAATGGAAGCAACCTAAGTGTCCATGAGTAGATGAATGGATAAAGAAGATGTGGTACATATACACAATGGAATATTATTCAGCCATAACAAAAAAACAAATCCTGCCATTTTCAATAACATGGATGGAGCTAGAGGGTATTATACTCAGTGAAATAAGCAGGCAGAGAAGGACAAGTATCAAATGATTTCACTCATCTGTGGAGTATAAGAACAAAGCAAAAACTGAAGGAACAAAACAGCAGCAGACTCACAGAACCCAAGAATGGACTAACTGTTGCCAAAGGGAAGGGGCCTGGGGGCAGGTGTGGGTGGGAAGGGAGGGTGAAGGGGAATAAGGGACATTATGATTAGCACACATAATGTAGCAGGGGGGCACGGGGAAGGCAGTACAGCACAGAGAAGACAAGTAATGACTCTGTAGCATCTTAGTACGCTGAAGGACAGTGACTGTAATGGGGTATGTGGTGGGGACTTGATAATAGGGGGAATCTAGTAACCACAGTGTTGCTCAGGTAACTGTATATTAATGATACCAAAATAAAAATAATAAAATAAAATATATCCCGTTAGGATGGAAATCAAACAACTTCTGTGAGTAAATTCTTAATGAGGTTTTTTTCAAAAGCACTGTTTTTTTTTAAAGAGTTTGTCATTAAATCCCTAGTCTTCCTTGTGCAGCCATTATGGAAAACAATATGGGGTTCCTCAAAAAATTAAAAATAGAAATACCATACGATCTAATAATTCTACTTCTGGCTATTTACCCAGAAAAAGATATATGTACCCCTATGTTTATTGCAGCATTATTTACAATAGCCAAGATGTGGAAGCAACCTAAGTGCCCATCAGCAGATGACTCTATAAAGAAGATGTGGTACATATATCACCATGGAATATTAGCCATAAAAAAAAAGAAATCTTGCCATTTGCAGCAATATGAATGGAAATAGAGGGTATCATGCTAAGTGAATAAGCCAGGCAGAGAAAGACAAATACCATATTATTTCACTTACATGTAGAATTTCAAAAGCAAAACAAACAAACAGAACCAGAAACAGACTCATAAATACAAAACACAAACTGGTGGTTGCCAGAGGGAAGGGACTGGGAATGACTGAAATAGGTGAGGAGGATTAAGAGCTACAAACTTGCACTTATAAAGTAAGTAAGTCGCAAGAATGGAAAGTATAGCATAAGGCATAACAGTCAGTAACTTGGTATGGTGACAGATGGTAAGTACACTTATCCTGGTGAGCATTTCCCAATATATATATAATTGTTGAATTACTATGTTATACACCTGAAATGAATGTAATATTGTATGTCAACTACACTCTAATTAAAAATGTTTTAAAAAGAAAATAAAGCTACCAGATTATAATTCTCAAATTTACATGAAAGAGAGAGACAAAGTGAATTCATGAATGTGGAGAGAAAGCAAGGCTGAGACTTAATGGAGTCTAGAAAGGATGACCAGTTCAGTAGTAGAGCATATTCTTAATGCTGAAGATGTGGCCTTGAAACAGGACATCCCACTAAAAGAGACCAGGAAAAAATGACTACTTCCAAGATGAGATGTGAGCCTGGGAAATGCTCCCCTTATATTAGCTCTTCATTCTTCTCTGCCTCACTCCCTTTTATCCCTGCCTTCTGCTTCCCAGGGATCGCACTACCCAGTAAAGTATCTGCATAAAGCTTTAACCTCAGATTCTGTTTTCTAGGGAATGTGGATTAAGACACCCCCCAAACCTCTCGCATTCCCTTTTTGTCTACCAGTAACCTTTTATGCTGTTTTCTCTGCCTGTATGCCCTGCCCCAAAGCCACCACCCAACAAAATTATGGCCATCCCTTCCAGGAAACTATTCATATTAACACAAATTAATTTTTTGATCTCTCCAATCAGAGGTGATTTTTCCTTACTAAAAAAAAAATCCCCATTTATTTTGTTTGGACTTTTCTATAATATGTAGCTCATTCTGTCATGTGCTTTATCTAATAAATCTTGCACATCCCATTGGAGGTTAAGTTTCATGAGGGCAGAGATTGTGTGCTATTAATTTGGGGTATCTTTGAATGCTGAGTGTTTGCATATGAAGTTCTCAAGATGAGGCTCTTCTGTGTATCATCTGGATCCTATGCCCCTGCTATCCTCAAAACCCCTCAAATCTTAGTCACCTATCCCAACGTATACTTCTGCCAGAACAGTGGGCAGATTCCCCAAATTCACAAGTTATTTCACAGACTGTGTTTGTCACAGTGGTTCCTAAAGCTCCAGTCTCATTTCTTCATGCCAAAAAACTCCTTTCTGTCTTTCAAAACTGAAATCAAAGGTCACATATCAACTCTTCTTTGAAGCTTTCACTAACATCCTTGACTCCTTCTCCTATAATTTACTGAACTCCAATATAATTCCATTGTAACAACCATATTTATCCAGAAGTTAGCAAACATTCTCTGTATAGAGCAAGATAATAAACATTTTACTCTTGCAGGCTAAACAGTCCCTGTCCTGATTACGTGACTGTCATCTTAATACACAAAGAGCCACAGATGATATGTAAATGAATGGGCCAATAAACTTTACAAGAACAGACAGTGGTTAGATTTGGTCCACAGGCCATAATTTGTCAACCCCTGAATTAACCATCTCTGGTCCCTTAAATACCAATGAGTCTTCATTCTTAGAATATGGGATAGTGCTTGACAGTAAAGTATTCGTTGTGTGAGTGAATTGAAATCACAAATGAAGAGTTTAAATCACAACTCTCAGATTTCTCCCTCTTGCTCCGTGTAAGCAGGAGTCTCCTGCCCCTCTTGCTAAGCATGGAATTGGCCTGGCAAAATATAATAAACAGAGGGAGCTGCACAAGTGGTAGAGTTTCATGCCAAGCCCAAAGAACTGCTACTGTTTTTGCCAGACTATTTTCTGCCAAAATCTGGAATCAATCTATTCATTGAAGGAGCCATGGCATCTATTGAAATCACAGCATTTATCTAGTCAGTAAATAATTTCATTCCTGACTCACATCCCCTCGGTCTAATAAAGTTTTCTGGCTGTGAATGCTGCTGTTAAATTGCTAAGAGCTACTGAGAGTAGAGGTGGAGTTTAGAGGCTGGGGAGGTGTAAGGCTTGTTCTTTAAGCCCTGCACTTGTATTCTTCTCTGTTGATCATTTTTCACTCTGGTGGCTACCTTCATTTTTGCCAACTGTTTCACCACCATCCCTTTTTTCCATCAGCATTTCTGAAGTTTTCCATCACTTCGGAAACTTCTTTTCCATTGTTGGATCCTCTTGTCCTCAGCCTCTCACTTCCTGTGATGCTTTCTTTCCCCTCTTTCATTTCCATTATGCTAAGACTGCCATAAACCCAAAGGTACCGGAGCTTCAAACTTTCCTTTCCTCCCCTTTTCTCTTTTAAAATCCTCTAGCCCACTTCTGCTTCTCTCCATCCAACCAACTTCTGGACTCTACAATTTTTACATTAAATCCTAATTTTCTATAAGTGCAGATTTCCAAAGGCAAGTTGGCAAGTTCTAGTGACAGTAAAATAGAAAAATAATGTAAGACCAAGTGCATTGAGAAATTTGATGGCAAATGAAACATTTGTGTGTTTGTGATTTAAAGACATATGTACTTGATTTATTAGGGCATATTAATATGCTAAAGAATTTCTAACTTTAAAAGCTGTGTTGATACCAAGAGGGAAAAAACATATGGTCATCTTTGAAATGCAGACTATGCTAAAAATAACATTCATATGAATTGCAGTAGAAGCTGGTGAGGAAACAAAATACATCACCTCATATGGGGACTGGAGCATGCAACTGAAGCAAGTTTTCACTATCTGACAGTTTTTTTTCAACCACAGGAAACTCAGTAATTTGGGGTTGATCAAAGATGCTAGTAACCAAGGTTTCAGTAGCTTGCCAAGGAAATCAGTGAATTAAAAGCTCCCTAAACAATTCTCATTGTAAAATGTTCTAAATTCATCTATAGGATTCTAGGAGCCTATAGTTGGAACTGTGATGAAACTATTTCATGGGAAGATATTGGAAAAATCAATGACTCCTGAATAGCACTATGGTAGGAGCCACAGAAACCCATTAAGAGAGAAGCTTGGGGAACAACATCCCCCTTTGGCCCATCCCAGATGCCTAAGGGAGCTCTGAGTGCTTCTAGCAGACTGCTCCCATAAAGCTTGGAGGATGGATTCAAGTGTGGTGTCTTACAATATGCTCAAGGAGATCATGGAATAAGAAGTATGAGTAATAAGTGACATTAAGATCATTAAAGATTCACTAAAGGAAGTAAATGGTGAATTGCTAAATTTGATAAAACTCACTGCCGTAGTATATATTATAAACAGTCTATCTTTTAAGGGTATCTGGTGGGGGAGAGCTCAGCATCGGACAGGAAGATGGCAAGGGTAATGGCTTCATGGAGGAGGTAATTATTTGAGACGGGTTGGAGAGTTGGGAATCGAGTTGTGGGAAAGAGGTGGGCGGGAACACAGGATTAGTGAGAAGGCCAGAATTTCAAAAGCTGAAGCCCCAGATTAAGGAAGTGTGGGAATAGAAAGGAAAAGTGGAGGGACATTTACTTGTGTACAGCAAACCGGCACCTGAAACTGCAAGTTTCATTTTTGGTTTTGTTTCTGTTTTTTTGACAAAAGCCATATTGAGAGTCTACTATATCTATGGCACAGTGTAGGTGTTGTGATTTAAAAGACAATGAGACTCAGTCTTGCTCTCAAAGATTTCACAGTATAGCAAGACAGATTGAAATATAAATAAATAGAATGTGGTAGATGCTACAGTAGAGTAGTTAGGATAAAGGTGTGAGAGTGGACATGTATGACTAAGGATTCCATGTCTCTCTCACAGAAAGGGGGCAGGCCCACACACTGCATACATTGAGTATAAGTTAGTATAATCTTTCTGAAAAGTCGTTTGACAATAAGAAGTCTCTTCAGACCCTTTGATTCAGTTACTCCTCTGTTGTAATTTTTTCATTAGGAAGTATTAAAGATGTGGACAAAGAATTCTGTCACACTTTGTCCAGAATTCTGGGCAAAGAATAAGGAGAACTTATCATGATTGCATTTATAATGGTTAACACAGGTTGTTGAGCCAGATAATCTGGGTTAGAATCGCCTACCAGCTCCATGATCTTGGATGGCGAACCCCAACTTCTAGAGACATTAGTTTGCTCATCTAAAAAATGGGTATAAGAAAAGTACCTCCCATACAGGGCTGTTAGGGGTCTTTAACATATCACTGAATATGAAAGACTCATCAGAATACCTGGCCCATAAGGAGTGCTCAGCAATTCCTGGCTCATTAATTTATACCAGTGAAAAAGTAGAAATACATAAATATTCCATAATAGGAGACTGGAGATATTATGAAATATCTCATATAATGGAATATCATGTAATCATAAATATCTTTTAAAATGACTATTAAATGGAGAAAATGATGATGACATAATATTAACCACAAAAAGCAGTTAAAAAAGATACAAAAATGTATTTGCTGGTTGTTCTGGATTATTTTAAAGCTAAGCAAATAAATATATAGATGTATAACCCCAGGAAGGAAAAACAGAATAGAATGCTGTCAGGGTTTCTCTCCACATGCTAAAATTAGAAATTATTTTTATTTTCCCTGTGTACTTTCCAAAAATTCTACAATGAATATGTATTACTTTTACTATGAGGAAAGGAAATTATTTAAAATAGTGCATTTTTTCAAAATGCCGAAGTCATTTGCCAGGATATGGTACTAATTTTTGACAAATTATCATCTCAGTCCCTTGCAAACATTTCCATATGGAAGGCTTTAGACTCACTTGGTGCTTTTTCTACCCAACAGTCATTCACTCACACAGTAAGTCACTAGATTCTATTAGATTTTCAGTACCATGTGGATGTTGCGTGGAAGACAGGGAAAATGAAGATCATGGCTTTTATCTATAGAGCACTGAGGAGAAGAGTGAGATGCATGAGTTATTTATATACCAATATAAGGTAATACAGGAATGAAGATAAAAGAGGGCACTGTAGATAGGAATAGCTGGTGGGTGGAGACTGAATTGGATCTTGAGGTTGGGTAGGGTTTGATTAGCTCAAGTATACAGTGCAGGACTTGCCCGAGAAGGATAATCAAAATGAAGCAAAGGTGCAAGTAAGTGACATGTATAAACCATAAACCACAGTCTGTGGGGAACCATGAGTGCCTGGCCTAGTGACGGCTGAAGTTTTACAAGGATGATGAATAGGTTCCATCCCATTTGCTTAGATGACTTTGTATAGGACAGTGTTGAGAAAGATCCTGGGGCTGTATGGATAAGTCTGAGGATGCATCTGAGAATATAGAGTGTTGTCATAGAGCAGCCTTATCTGTCATCGGCAAGAGAAGGGGAATTGGTTTTTGCCCTCACAGAGTTTACATCATAGAGCAATGGTTTACATCACAGAGTAGTGGTTTTGGGTGGACCAAGACAGGAGAGGAACCTAGAACCTATTTGGTTCACTTAAGATTTCTTAGTAGTGACATGATAAATGAAAAAAAGGTGGGGGGAGTACATTGGGGAGAAGCCAAGAGTGACTCAAGGAATTTTAAACTGGAACATGGCAAGGAAAATGGCCCGTGAAACAGAGATGATTAAAGGACACAAACCATCAGCTGCCATTCTGTAATTTGGGAGAAAAAGATCACTACATTCTTCACATTTATTACTACTTCTACAAAAGGACGAAGGCAAATCTGAGGATTTCTGATGTTTCTTCTAACTCTATAATTTATGATTCTAAGATTCCTAAGATGTTTAACATAAAATCAAGTTATTAAAATTCAAATCTCCTTCTTCCTTGGGTCAGAATTCCAAATGGCTGTTTATCCCTATCTTAGTGTGCTTGGTCTGCTATAGTGAAATAACGTGGATTGGGTAGCTTATACACAACAGAAATTTATTTCTTATTATTCTGGAGGCTGGGAAATCCAATATCAAGGTGCCAATATGGTCATGTTCTGTTGAGGGACCCCTCCTGGTTTATAGCTGGCACCTTCTCACTATTTCCTCACTTGGTGAAAGGGCTGGGGGGGGTCTCTCTGGAGCCTCTTTCATGAGGGCACTAATCCCACTCATGAGGGCTCCACCCTTATAACTCAAGCACCTTCCAAAGGTACCATCTCCTATCACCACTATTTTTGGGAGTTAGGATTTCAGCATATGAATTTTTGGGGAACACAAACATTCAAACAATAGCAATCCTCTTTCAGGGACTTTTTTTTTGAGTGATTAAAATATCTTGAATAGTGAATGGATACATTTATTTAGCTTTAGTAGTGAATATTGGAAATAAAAGCAATGTAACCAGAAGAGAAATGGCTAAATAAGATAGATAAATAAAATGTGGTCTATTTGGATGATAGAATAATACCATACATTAGTTAAAAGGAAAGAATTGGATCTGTATATCAATATGAATAGATTATAAAAATATATAAAATAAATATTTATGAAATATCAATATATATAAAAATATATCATTGAGTGAATAAAAGCAAATTGCAGAACAATATGTATAGCATGATCTCACATAATAAAGAAACCTACGAGCAATACTCTATGTATTCCATGAAAAGTACATACGAACATGGATATATATATACATATACATTATGCCTATGTCTATAGACATGGATATACATCTATAGACACGGATACTCAACTCATAAAAGTGGTTATATCTGAGGACAATGTAAAGAACCAAAATTAGTAATATATACACTTTATAATGTAATATTTAAAAACATAATATATGCATGAATCACTTGGGTAATCAAAAAAAATTAGAAAAAAGAGGGAAGAACAAACTAGAAAAATGAACCTAATACAAGAATATAACAGTGGAGTAAGAATCAAAAGACTAAAACTCCAGGTGTGACTTTGTTAGCAACTAATCATTTAGCATGGAAAACTCATTTGTTCTCTCCGAGCACCAGTTTCCTCCCTCACTAAAGCATAAGGGCATTGGCCAAGGGCATCACTAAAGTTCTAAGTTCTAAGATACTGAGATGTTTTTGAATTGTTGATATTTCATAGAACAGTGAGAAATAACCAATGATATTTAGCACAAATGTCAGAGCTTCGGTGGGTGAAAAATCACAGTGACCTAAACTGCCAGGATACTTCTTTACTGTTTAGTGATTTGGAAAGGCTAAGATCCCTGGGTAACACACTCAGTCAGGATTCTACAGGGGAGCTGTCCATCTGGATTTGGCTGAATCTGGCCTCTACAAGGCACAGTCTAACTACTCCAAGTATCTATATGTGATAACACCCACACTGGGGGCAGGGATTAACTCAGGATTTTCACAAGGATGACAAATGGATTTGTTGAGAATGACTACATCCATATCTGGAATGAGAGTCACCTACAGTTTAATCTATAAATTAAGTGCATGCTGACAATAGTTTGGTTTCTCCTCATCTCCCCAGAAGAGCTCATAGCAACTCTTCACCACAGTGGCTAAGAGAAGAACCTCTAGACTGGACTTATCTGCAGCCTCCTTTCTATGTTCCGTGCTGTCTTCTATGAGAAGGTCTGCTCTGGGATGTCCACTTCTCAGTGCAGAAACGTTTCACTAGGTTTTAGTCTTTACATGAGAGTTTTGATTTGAACACTTATTTGCCCATGCACCTTTGCAGATCATTTTCTTATCTGCGTATGCTATACTTACACTGTCTTTGCAATAATGCTGATTCTGGGATGAATCCAAGCTAATCCAGTGCCCATGGGAAGAGTTTTAGCCAGTTATTCTGGGTAAGTTTTTTTTTCCTACTTGGAATCTAAATTGCAATCAATCCCTCCTTTACACAATGTGTAGGCGATGACAGAGGAACGAGAAAGAAATCTGCATTACCAACATAGAATAGCCACATCAGCCTTAGTTTGCTTCTCTTCAGACTTAAGTAACACAGAAATAAAGTTCTATCTGGTTTAAGCTACATCTATTTTGGGTCTTATCAGAGATGATGCAATGCACTAATAAATACAGAATCTGGTACTTAGAAGTAGGATAATGATGTAACACAACTGAACATACATGGGTGTTACTGGGCGAAAATCAAGGTGTCAGCTTGGTTGTGTTCTATTCCATAGGCTCCAGGAGAGACTCCATTTCCTTCAATTTACCAGTTTCTAGATGTCGCCTACATTCCTTAACCCATGGTATCTTTCTCCATTTTCAAAGCCAGTGACATTCAAGTCTTTCTCACACCAAATCACTTGGATCTCCTCTTTTGCCTCCCTCATCCACATTTAAGAACTGTTGTGATTATATTGGGTCCACCAGATAATCCAGGATAATTTTTCTCTTTTAGGGTCAGCTGACTATTGACCTCAATTCCATCTGCCACCTTAATTCCCCTTTGCCATGGGAAGTGACATATTCACAGATTCAATGGATGAGGACAAGGACATCCATGAGGGGCCACTCTGCTTACCACAGTGTATCCTGTGATAACTTGGAAATCAAATCCCATGCTGAGTGTACTGTAGAAAAGTGTTGATATTTTTCAGAGTATCAGCACATGCTGAGTACTTGACATTTTTAACAAAGCCCTACAAAAGTAAGCTGAGCTCTAGGAAGAGTCAGCCTCTTTGAAAGTAGAGATGGAAGGAAATTCAGCTCTGTTTAGGAAGACGCTTTTTAAATTTGTTTTTATCTTTTATTGTCCTGGGACAGATTACAGATACTTGGAGCCTCACAGGGTTGAAAAAGGTCATAGCTTCTCTACTTCAGTGAGACTGAAGAAGCAGCCTTAGCAGGTATATCCCAAGCCTTTCTCGGGCACTTCCCAGTTAGTCTTTGCTACATGATGGGAGGGGGCCCAGCAACACAAATCAGACTAAGGAGATTTCCTTCCTACCCAAGTCTATTTTTTAATGGTCTCAGGCACCTGGCAGAAAAAGACTCGTGAATGTGGGCAGAAGACAGAAAATAAAAGGCTGAGATTTTTATGCTAAGAAGAATGTTGTATGAGACCATTGGCTGTTATTACTGTCCCACGGGATTGGCTAGAAGCAAAAGATCAGAAATTGACTAGGTCTCTGAAGAAGTTATATTACCAAATGAATGAAAACCTGGGTGGCCAAAGCCTGGTGTTGTCACATACCAAAATAACCTATAGATCTTTGAACCCGTACCAGCAGAATATGGTCTGGCCATCAAGAAAGCTAACCTTTCCAGCATCCACACTGAATGTAGTGAAAGAGGACTGTGAACAAGGCACAGTTCCCAGAAGAAAAAGCCAGGGATTGGGGGGATAAGAGTGATTCCCAGAAGAAAAAGCCAGGGATTGGGGGGATAAGAGTGAGGTGAGTGAAGCACTGAACTCAGGTGTAAGATTTAAGGGGCTGCAAAGAAGTCAGTAATCAAAATAATTAATAGTTCAAAGCAGTACTTTGAATCATAAAAATTAGTGCAAAAAGATGGACAGTGACTGTAATGGGGTTGGGGGGGACCTGATGAAGGGGGTAGTGTAATCACCATAATATTACTCATTTAATTGTAGATTAATGATATCAAAATAAACTTATAAAAAAATTAGTGCAAAAAATCCTTGATGAATAAAATATCAACATTTTTAATGACGACAGGATCAGTAACAGTGCCTTGGGAAGCCATATTGGAGCCTGAGGCAGAAGGAAAACTCAGGAATATCGATCCTGTCTTTATTAAAATACGAATACTTTGTTCATCGTGGATCTTCTGCATTCATTTTGTTTGCTTAAAATGTCTCATTAAAATATTTTTATCTTGATTGTTGAGTTTTTTTGTGCCTCCTTAAATTTTGTGTCTGCTGCAAATGCCTGCCTCTTCTCCCCCAGCTCCTTCTAATCTGGCCCTGGGGGATTCACAGAGGACATTAAGCCAGAACGTTCTGCCCAGAGAACAGAACCAGGGATGTCAGATGAGCTAAAGAAGGAATTTACTCCACGGCCAGGAAAAGGAATTACAGGCTGAATTGTCCTGTCAAGATTCATATACTGAAGCTCGAACCCCCACTATCTCACAATGTGACTGTATCTGGAGATAGGCTTTCAAAGGGGTGATTAAAATCCTTTGGGCCCTAATCCAATCTGACTGGTGTCTTTATAAGAAGAAATTTGGGCACACAAAAGAGATATGAGGGTTGTGTGCACAGAGGAAAGACCATGTGAAGCCACAACGAGAAGGCGCTCATGTGCAAGCCTAGGAGGGAAGCTTCAAAAGACACTGAGCCTACTGACACCTTGGTCTTAGACCTCTGGCCTCCAGAACTGTGAGAAAATAAATGTCTGTTGTTTAAGGCACCAGTCTGTGGCATTTTGTTATGACAGCTTTGACAAACTAACAGACATCTGGTATTCCTCTATAGCAGTATGTGTCGTTATAAAATGAATGCTGTATTATTCTGATTCTTCTCTTTCTAAATGAGAGGTTTCAGGGGTGTTTGTTTTTAATTTTTTGTAGCTAGACAGCTCCTAATCTACTGTTTTACACTGGTGAGGGGAGGGGTCAAACAACTGGTCTTTTAGGCCATGAGCACCCATACCCAGTCATGTGGGCAAGACTAGGCATCACCCTCAGATACTGGGCTTTGAGCTGATGTACTACACACCTGAGTGTAACCTTTAGAGAGGCGTGAGTATGTTCTTGGTGCAAGAAGAAGGGAGCATAAAAATATTAGAGTGCCCAGAGGAACAGACTCGGGTTAGAATTACTATTGTCTCCCAACATCTATTTTCTCTATCATCCTACAGTAATAGAACCCCAAAATCTCAGCTACACACATTGCCATCCAGACTAAAAATCCCCTTGCAGACAAATGGGACCATATACTTAACACTTGGCAATAGCATATAAATGGAAGGGATGTGTGCAAATGCAAGATCATGTTCTGAAAAGGAAGTGGCACATCGTCCCTATCTCCTTCATCAGGCTGCTCCAGATGTCAGCATGGTGCTGAGCCATTGTCCAACGTGCAGATAAGAACTGCCTGCCACTCCAATGAAAATGCAGTTATTTCAGTCACCCCATGTGCCCTGGCAAGTATAGACACAAACATGATCAGGAAATATGATGTTATCCCCAAACTGTGACAAAACTTAAGCTAGATTCTACAGTTCTCTGGGCTTAATTTGGGCAATTTGAGTGATTCAAATTATGTTGAATATAAATTTAACAGTTTGGGAGATTAGTTTGGATATCTGTTCAATTACTATTTAAGACTCCCAAATAATAATGGTCTCAACAACTGTACTTTCTTCTCATATAACATTTCACGAATAAGCAGTTAGGGTTGATGTGGTAGCACCATAATATCTAATACAAAAATCTTTTCTGTATTGCAGCTTTGCCATCCCAAATTTATATTTCTAGCCCTGACCTATCTCCTGAGATTCAGACCAATTTACCCCTTGCCTAATCAACATCTCCACTTGGATATCTGAAAAGGATCTCAAATGTATATTTCTAAAACAGAACACTTGCTTTTCTCCTCTGAACTACATTACCCCTCATCTTCCCCATGTCAGTAAATGGTAGCACTTACCCAGTTGTTCAGACTCAAGGTCTCAGAACAATCCCAGGAATTATTCAAGATAATTTTTGTCAGTTTGGAAATAAATCCCAAATATGATCATCTCCCACCACCTCTGCCATTGTCACTCTAGTCTACACCATTTTCTCTAGACTGTAAAATCAGTCACAACCTAACTGGACCCTCTACTTCTACTCATATATTAAGTTCATCTCCCACACAGAAACCAGAGTGTATTTATATTTTATTGTTGCTATAACAAATTCCCACAAACTGAGTGGTTTAAACAATACGAATTTATCACATTACTCTTCTTTAGGTCAGTAGCCCAACATGACTCATGGGTTATAAAAAAGGTGTTCAAGCACACTCGTTGCTGCAGGTTCTAGGGGAGAGGCCATATCTTTCCCCTTTCCAGTGTCTACAGGCTGCCCACACTCAGGCTGGGGACCCCATTTCTCTATCTCCAAAGCCAGGAATGGCGGAGTGAATCCTTCTAAAATCACATCACTCTGACCATGTCTTCTCCTACCTTCTTTTTCCACTTCTAAGGACCTTTGTGATTACACTGAGACCACTTGGATAAACCAGGATAATCTCCCTATTTTAAGAATAGCTGATTAGAAACCTTACTTCCATCTGCAGCTTCTTCTTTTCTTTGTCTGGGAAGGTAACATATTCACACGTTCACAGGGATTAGAACATAAACATCTTTGGAGGGCTACTATTCTGCCTACCCCACAGTGTTATCTTTAAATATGTAAATCAGATTTTATTTCCCACTTTGTATATCCTCTATTGCTTTCTTATTTACACTTACAACAAAATACAAAGCCCTTATTGCAGCAAATATACATCTTGTGAGCTTCCCATTTTTACTCTCATATCCTATCCCCATCACCTGCTTCCACAAAATTCTATGTGTCTCACCAATCTTCTTACTGTTCCCAGAATGCCAAGCTTACTCCCACCTCAGAGCCTCTGAATGTTCTCTTTCTCTCTGGTAGGAACCTCCTCCTTATATATCTACACATTCCCCTCCCTCACTTCATTCATGTCTCCACCCAAAGTCACCTCTTCAGAAGTCATCCCCGACCATTATCTGCAAAATGTCATCATGGTATCTGGTACCAGACTATGGTACCACCATAACCGCCTTAATTAGGGTTATTGTTATTCATTGCTGACATTTTGTGATATATTTATTTGCTCACTTCTACCAGAATGTAAGCTCCATGAGGATAGGAGATACATTTGTCTTGCCTCATTCTCTGCTTCATCTGTAGCACATAATAAGTGTTCAATAGATATTTGGCAAATGAGTGGTTGGATGTAGGAATAAAGTGGATGATACACTTTATATTTCTACCTAGTCTCAAACATCAAAATAACTGCTCTCCTGCAACAGATGAACCATTTAGATTCAGAACAATCCTGGCAGAAATCTACATGTAAGCCTCACTCAGTCCTATTTGCAATGCAATTGAAAGCAAGGGATTTGTTCCATTTCCTTCCTTGTGTGTCTTGGTTTTCAAATGAGGTGTTTAATTCCAGCCAGCATGCTAAGCATGTGCAGACTCTGTGTTGAGCTTCCTGCTCTACCTTGGGGATTCTTACACAAAGCAGGACAGCGTTATTAATCCACTCTCTCCAGATGCTGAGGTCTCACCTTGCAGATTGTCAGAGGAGTGACAGATGTGCAGTACCCGGCAGCCCCAGAAGTGCTCAATGGGGTTCTGGGCTAATGGCTTTGAGAAAATTCATTATTGATCAAGTAAAGTTTCCAACTCAGGGAAAGTGATGGCTGAAAGAAAACAACATTGCTTCATAACAGAACTGGCTTGATCTGATTTGCTCTTAACAACATGAACCTCATCATCTCAATTCAACAAAATGTACAGAGAATCTGCCGTGAGCCAGGGCCAACGGGTCTATGCCAGGGACCACAGCACTCAAAGAAGAAGGAAACACCACCTTTGTTCTCCGGACTCTCTCACTCATGGTGCTGAAATAATGATTTACGCTAAAGTCCATGGATGTGTCAAAGACATATCTCTTTGAAAGAGGAAAATAGCCCTGTCTTTGGATGATCATTTAAAATATTGTCAGTGATATTTGACACTTGCTATAGAAAAGGAACAGAAAAATATTCACTATCAGAAGCCTCTTATCTGTTCTTTTGTACCACGATTATGGAGGAGAATCAAATAACCAATTATATAAGCAACAAAGGAAATAAAAGCAAAGATGATTGTCACATGTTCCAGGATTAAAACAGTTTCCCATGCATAAGAGTTCTCATACTCTGCACCCTGGCCACCGGGATCTTGAATCATTGTATCTAAAGCCTGCCTCCTGTTCCAATTGACCTCTTTTTCTGAGATCTGCCTGTTTCTCCAATGCTTACTACCCCCTTCTACTCAATCATTTTTAGATTTCTGGTCACTTATAACTGGTCACTACCTCAAATCTTGAAACAAGCAGATTCCTAAACCTGAATTCCAGAACAGAGGCACAACACCTGCCTGATTTTCCACCCAAATCCTGCCTAGAGAACCACGCCGCATTGCTATCAGAATCACAGAGGCTAATGATAGAGAGAGTGAAGCAGAACAGGACATACTTGGAGGCTGACCTGGCTTTGGATTCCCTCTGCTGGACAGCTTTACATTTTCTGAATAACTGAAATTTGAGCTCTGGGGCTAGGAACCATTTTTGTTTGGATCTCTTTGAAAGAAATCATATGCAAGTGCCCATGGTAGGAATTTGTTTTCACTAAGTTGAATTTAAATAGGATATTCTCAAAGATAACTGAACAAAATGGCTAACTGGTTTGCTTTTCACTCTGAAAAACTATTTGTGAGCATTCCACACTGGTCCCAAATCAGGAAAATAATACTTGGTGTCAGTGTTAGGTAAAGGCATAGATAGGTAGGTAGGTAGGTAGGTAGAATAGGCAAAAGAGGAACTGAGCTCGCAAAGGAAGTCTAGAAGAAGCCACAAATACCAGCCAAGAAGACCCACCTAAGGGAATCCCCAGCTTGGCCTGTCTGAAAGAAGTGAAGTAGTAGAACACTAAGAACTTTCAAAAGGTAAGTCTTATTCTCTATATTATTTTTGGCAATAAAAACACCAAACTTTCTGAGATTAGCAAGAAAACCAAGCAATGGCCTGAAGTCCAAAGTCATCATCACATTAGGGCTTTTTGTTCACAGACTTCCGAGAAGCTGGACAGACAACTGATGACAGTCTCAAGACCTGCCCTTTTAAATAAACATTGCTTAAAAAGTAGGTAGCTAAGTCTATTTCAATTTATAATTAGTTTATTTTTTTCTCTTAGCCATTTGAATCTCTGTTCTCTCAAAGCAAGTAAATGTGTTTTACATTTTTTGTGTTTGGCAAAGGTAGAGAGAGCAGTGAATTGTCTTCTGAAAACACCAGAATTCAAGTGTTCACTGAATTCAAGTGTTCCTATGTACCAAATATTCTACATATTAACAAATTTAATACTTACTAGTAGCCAGTATTTATCTGGTGTTCCAATTTTAAGATAAGAAGCAAAACTCAAAGATTTTTCTAATATCATAAGCCTGAGATTGGAATCCAGGTATGTCTGACTCTTGAGGCTCTGTTATTACCAATATACTGGTTGCTAGAAAACTTGAAGTTTAAGGAAGGAATAAGGAGAATTACAGGGAGAAAGAGAGCAGAGAGCTGCAGTTACACTTCACTTGTGTCAGACATTATAGTTCAAATTCCTAACAGCATAAGATAGCCTGTCTGGCCTGTAGTGGATTGCAGGCATTAGAGAAACATGTGGAATCTTGACATGGAAAGGGTTTTGGCAATAAATGAGTTCAGAATCTTTATCTTCAGGGCCAAGGGAATCAAAATTCAAAATGGCAAAGCTCCCTGCTGAAGCTTACACTTGATTTTTGACAATTAGTCATCATTAGAGCTAATCAAGAACCCACACATCTTGATTCTCAGTTCAAAGTTCGTTGCATTATTCCATTCAATATTCTCAAGAAGGAATTCTCTGTCATGGGATCTGCATTCACTTTCTATCGAGGCAAAAACTAACTGCAGAAGACTTGAGTCTGGAACCTTAGACTACCTAGAAATCCTAACATATATACAAAGTGATAGGTTCTGTGAAGATACTGTTATTACAATAAAACTTGAATCCAAATCACCACCAACCAAGAAGAAATAGATTTACTCTTAACCCTGATTTTATCTGCTCCTTTACACAGGGAACATAAATTAGAGGAGAGCATTTACTTGCTGTGTTGCTATAAGTCACTAAACTTCTCTGAGCTGCATTATAATCATCTATAAAATGAAGATAATAATAATACAGAAGTTTCTCATAATCTCGATTTTATTCTCTGAGTCTCCATAATAATGAGAATGCACAGGAAAGCAAAAGCCATCACAATATGAAAATATTCTCTAATGGTCTAATGAGTTGATCATTTATAAAATTAGTTTGCTCTCCACATCCTTGCTCTCTTAAGATCTGTATCTATCTCTAACAATTAAATCAATATCTTTGATCATTAGTCTATAAATATAATGCAAACCTTCTGCCAAGAAAAACTATAAATCCCAGAAAAGTTTCAGAATTTCAACCAATGAATGAGAATAGTGCTGCAGAAAAGTGCAAATCACACACATAGCCACTGAGGTGGAAGAATCTGGCCTAGTGAGGGAGCTCAAAATTATAGAAGAGAGAAAGGGCATGGTTGACAACAAGACAGGCATTTTGAAAGAAAAAGGTTTGAAATTCAAAGTAATATTAAAGATATTTGGGAAAACTGATAAAACCTTGAAGATTTCCCAAAAGTGACCTTCTTTTTGATCATGCTTTGAAAGTTAATTAAACCGGAAGTCTGTCACATTGTGATCCATACAGTTTTGCCAGAAATCATGTATTTCAAAAAAAACCCTTCACAGTTTTTAATAATTATCCCTAGTTGTCATTATAACCAAAAAATATTATATGTATGACAAGAAAATTATTTTCATTACTTTAACTCCATTTTTTTAAATTTAAAGTCTCAACTGAAACCTTTTCCCCTTATACGGCATGACATTTTTGATGCAGCTTTAAGTGGATTCCCTTGCAGTGAATAATTATCCTTACATAATATGGCTCCCATTTATCTGTACCACTTCATATTGTTACAGAGAACAAATGCAATAAAACTTGCAAATGCATTTTTGGAATTCTAAAGTGCTATATTAATATTAGAATTTACTTTGTTTCTAAAAAAGGGTTTTGTTCATAGTGTGCAAGTTACTTCCAAATACATTATTTATTTTATTCCTGTAAGAACATTTGGAGGTAGGTGCACATCACCTCCAAACTATAAATTAGAAAAATGAAGAAACTTGTTCAAGGTCACATAGCTATTAGGTGGCTTAGCTATATCAGAACCCAAATTGACCATACCAAGTGCAGGGCATTCATTCTATTCATTTGAACCATACAAAGCCACTACTGTGCAGTTCAGGAATGGTTGAACATCTGCATTTCACAGGTTCTACCTAACACATTCATTCAAGAAGTATGTAGTGACCATCTACTCCTCATCAGACATTGGTCCAAATTCAGAGACATGGTGGTGATCAAAGCAAGCTAAGTCCTTGCTTTGGTGGAGGCCACAGTCAGGTAGAATATAACATATAGACAAATAAGCAAATAAATAACTTAAACAGAGCACATCATACCTTACTGTATTATGTACTATGCAAAGAATTAATAATAAGTAACATACAAAAAATATTTTCTGTGGGCCAGATAATTCAGCACTTTGCATAGGTGAACTCATTTAATCTTAAAACAATTCTGTGAAGCAGAGGTCATCAATATCCTCATTTTTAAAATGACTGAGGCACGTTGAGGTTAAGTTGCTTGTCCTATATTATACAGCCAGTAGTGGAGGAGCCAAACTTCAGACCAGGCAATCCATTTCTCAGAAGTACCCTAAAACACTATGCTGTATAACAGGTTGATAGAAAGTAATCAGAGAGCTAACAAGTAAGTAGAATTGCTTCTCAACATCACATCTTTATTTGTGATAGTATCGTGTTCACAGTCCTATACATATCTGAAATACAATGGAGTATCTCGAATAACAAGTTCTTCTAATTCTTTCACTAAATTGGAAGAATGTTCTAGGAATTGGAGCTCATCAGCCAAGAACAATTTCACCCGAAGTCTATACAACTACTAAGGTTCTCATCGTGTCCAAATGTCCCCTTGCAAGGTTCTGTTAACATGCCTAAGTACTCATTGTTTTTAGGACAATAGTTTACCACTCAATAGTAAGTGGCAACTGCTTCCAAGTAAGTAAAATTGGGAAGAAGTGTTGGAGGAACTGATAATAGCCGAATTCAGGATGATTTCATCTCTTGCCAGTTGCTTCTTTACTTACTGTTCAACTGTGATCCTTGTTCATCCCCAGATCCGAAGATCAGAGGAAATGATGATCATATTTCCAATTAGAACAAATAGTAGCTATCTTGAGCTGTATCATTAATCCTTTCAGGGACATTTGTATTGTGTTACTTATTCTGTAGCCTAATGAGGCATAAAAGAAGAATCTCTTTCCTTTTCCTGTCTCTAAATGCAGGACCAAATAATTGCTCCTGCTGCTGGAGACTAAGGTTAATTTGAAGTAAAGACCCAGCTGCGGAAATTTTCACTTGTCTAAGCAATAAAATCAAATGTGTATAGCCTCTGTCATAAAACTGTCACCTTGTGACTTTCCTTTTTACAGTTTCAGCCTCAATTCTGTAATGCCTTCACTTGGTATGTGTCTGCTATTTATGAATGTTTGTTAAGAATATTCCATCCTTACACCCCAAAGATTTCTTCTCATTAAAACTGTTTAACATAGCAATTTTAGTACTTATTGCATCCTTCACTGATTCAATAACACGTGTACCAAACCTTGTGCTAGGGTTGGAGATGTAAAGGTGTCTAGGGAACTGTCTCTCCCCTTAATGAGTTAAGAAAGTAATGGAGGAAGCAAAGATGGGATGCTAAATTTAACAGTGATACTACAGAATAAACATCCACAAAAATAAAAATACAGAAGAGAAAATTTTCCTCACTAGCCTCTAGTGTTATTTAAAACCTTTTCTAATACTAATTTTATTCAGTAGAGGCTGACATCCTAGATCTAGCTCCCCAGACACCTGATGGATATGACATATCCAATCAGTGATGGTTTTCTTAGGTAGGGGGGAATATGCATCAGTATCTTGTTCTGAGGGGTAATCTATTTTGGGGGAAAACATACCCAAGAGATTCTTGTGCACTGAGGTCTTCACCCTTAAAGTATATTAAAATTCACCTTATGAGAAGAATCAGCTGGAATGCTTGTTAAATACACAGGTTCCTGGGCCCTTTCACTGAACAGTTAGACAGGTCTGGTGTAGAATCCACAAATCTGTGTATTTAATAAACATCCAGGTGATTCTCAGTACCATGACTACTGGGGGACTAAAGCTCTAGAAAAAAAAGTTTAAAACTAGTCTTGAACTTTAAGTACTTGTGCTATTTATTCCTTCTCTGCTGGTTTGGGATTTTCTAACTACTTCTCAACATTTGATAGAAAAATACTGGCTTTCTTTCTAGAACCCCATTGATAGTTAAAAATTTCCAAAGCTGTTTTTTGTTTTTCTCTTCTACTTTTTTACATGTATTAAAAACAAAGGGATGTAACTAACCAACTGGAAAGCTAAAACTTGTTCAAGTATGTTATAAATTCACTATCTCTTTTTGTCCAATCAAAAGGGAACTTTCTTTTTTTCCCCCTTTTGCTTAGAATAGGATTAGAATAGGACCCTCTCAACAGCATTCTCAGACATAGGAAGTCATGAGCAGTTGAGGGCAACTTTAGGAAATCAGTCTGCCACTCTACTTTAGGAACTCTCTCAGTAAGATGTTTGCTATGTCTGCATCCAAATTGTTGATTTTGGATCATGCTGTAAAATGCAAAAGTGAAAAAGCATGTTTACAAAAGTAACTGAGTAAAAATATAATCCAGATTTACATTTAAAAACTTTCTACTATCAGAAGTAAAGGCACAGAGTTAAACCTACCCAAAAGATGGTATCAGGCTGGATGAAGGTAACTTTCAGCCCAATTGTGCAGTAGGAGAAATTCATCATATCACTCCAAACTTCCTTTTCCTTAACTCACTTCTTACTCAGTGGCATCCTTTCTTTTAAAAAATTCAGTCCTTGTTGCTGCTCACCTATTTCCTGCTCAAAACCTGCTCTTAGAAAAAGATCTTATATTTGCCTTAGAGATGTATGCCTGAAAACCACTTCCATGTAAAAGAAAGAATTCTATAGCTGTTATCAAAAAGACAAGAAATAACGTGTTGGCAAGCAGATAGAGAAAAGGGAACATTTGTGCACTGTTCGTGGAAATGGAAATTGGTGCAGCTAATACAGAAACAGTATAGAGGTTCTTCAAAAAATAAAAAATAGAATTACCATATAATCCAGCAATTCCACTTCTAGGTATTTATCCAAAGAAAATGAAAACACTAATTCCAAAAGACATTGGCACTCCAATGTTCATTATATTATTTACTATAGTCAATATATGGAAGCAACCTAAACATCCGTCAATAAATGAATGGATAGAGAAGATGTGGTACATGTATACAATGGAATATTACTCAGCCATAAAAACAAAACCTTGCTATTTTCAACAATATGGGCCTAGAGAATATTAAGCTAAGTGAAATAAGTTAGAGAAAGACAAAAACCACTTGATTTCACTTACATGTGGACTCTGAAAAAACAAAACAAATGAACAAACAAAACAAAAACAGAAGCTGATTCATAGATACAGAGAACAAACTGGTAGTTGCCAGAGGGAAGGTACTGTGGTGGGGGATGGACAAAATAGGGGAAAGGGATTAAGAGGCTCACTCTTCCAGTTGAAAAATAAATAAAATATGGGGATGTAAGTACAGCACAGGAATATAGTCAATAATATTATAACAACTTTAATGACAGATGGTAACTAGACTTACTGTGGTGGCCATTTCATAATGTACATAAACATTAAATTACTTTGTTATACACCTGAAACTAATACAATATTGTATGCCAATTATTCTTTAATTAAAAAAAGAAATAATTCAGATGGTAACTACTCTTATAGTGAGCAGTTAATAATGTATATAATTGGCAAATCACCAGATTATACACCTGAAACCAATATAATATTGTATATCAACTATAATTTAAGAAAAATAAAATTATAAACTTCCATCTTAAAAAAAATCATTCCAGCTGTAGTTGTAGAAATATCAAGAACCATAAAGAAAGCTATGGAAATTTTGCTGTTTTGCCTCTTAATGGTGAAGCATCCTAATATGCTGAAATCATATAATGGATGCTAGGAATATAATTATAACTAGATAAGTAATCATATTCCTATGTAGACTTTAGGAGCTTGTGATTACATTTATCAGATTATAGAGCTATTTTTAATTTTGTGCAAGTGGAAATTAACAGCATTTCATAATAGAGCTACATATATCCAATTTACGTAGTAAGTTGAAAAAAAATTAATATTTAAACTAAAATAGTTGGAATCTGCTTTAACTTACTTATAGTGTTTTCCCATCACTGGAGAACAAATCTTTCTGTGTTCCCTCTCCTCCCATACCAGTGCAGAGGCTCAGAGAAAAAAGACCACATAGAGGTAACCCATTGCTTTGACACTGAGGCCTGGGGATGAGTTTCACAATGGAAGCTGGAGAAAACTGCATGCAAATGAAATAATTTGGAATGGGTAGAATTTATTCCTCAGGAGAAGGACATGGGGGAGAGGGAAAAGAGAAAGGAGGAGAGGAGAAAGGAAAGTAACATAGTATTGGTAATAACAGGATTTGTCAAAGAAAGACAGCAAACCTCAATTTCAGTTTATTTTTACAACTACGTAAGTTATCTCCATCCTTACAAACTTTCCACAAAGCATCCAAGACTGAATCCACCAAAATATATCATTAGAATGTTTTCATTTTCACAGTTTTGGTGGAAATGGGAGGAAGAGGTTGTATTCAATATACATCTTATGGAATGGGGACAGCATACTTGGTAGAATAAGATAACTTAAACAGAAATGATTGATCAGAAGCAAGATCTCTACACCAGAGATGACTAGATTTATGCAGATAACACTCCTCTAACATCACCTCCCAATCATATATACAAATCTGTGCCACTGTTCATCAGATGGGGTTTGAGCCAACTTCACTTGAAACTCAAAGATAAGCTCACATCCAGGTTACACATATAGTATGTACATATAAGAAGACTTTAGAAATTATATATATGTGTTTAAATCTATCTATATGTAATACAGGTATCAGTATTTGTGTACTTTGATGATACCATTTGATCATTATCAATTTATCCTAAGTCTCTTAGTTGTTTTGAATTCTACTAGGCAATAGAATGGACAGATCTATAAGAAGTAGGATTCTAACAGATAACAAAAACAAGTAGGAAGGTAAACAAGGAAGTATAGTACTTCATCCTAAATAAAATTAATGTCTAAACCTAAGTGCTAGAAAGTAATATGCTTACATCCCAACTTTCTACTTTGATCCATACGTCAAAATGTATGTCATTGTATTTGGTAAAGGAACCAAACATATATGACTCAAGTGCTATCTCATTCTATTTATTCATACCCTTCCCATGAGGACTGAGCTGTGCTCTGCTCCTTGAGATAAGCACACATGTCAGGACCAAGAAATGTCTTCTAGGTGCAAATCCGTAGGTCTGTCTTCTCTCAGTGATCACTAATAGGGCTCAACAGATGTGGGGCAACAATTCTGGGTAAGTGAACCTACTTAGATGATCAAATTTTCCTTCAACTGTGCTGTTCCAATTGGGGTGAAAGTAGTACAAAGCTCAGTTGTGTCCATAAATCAAGTAACTTTTCCAAATCTATATTTGCTAAAATAAAGGCTAGAATTTTGATCCCTGTCCATCTTACTCCAAGCAAGTTTTCTCAATTGATTCCTAATTTGTACTAGGGGCAGGAGATGCATGATTAATTATTACCCTAAAACCCTAACAGTATAATTATTTCCAGTGAGAATTACGCTATAACTAACACAGAAATAATTAGGTAATTGATGGTGGCTGCCTTGCAGCTATATCTTAGATGCCATTTCTATAAAGGAAGCCAATTTTCTAAAAATGCATGTTAACTGCTGCACACAATTGATTCTGTATGTCATTAAGTCAGGGAGGCTATTACTCAAAGGGTTATTCATTTTTATTTTACTTTAACGAATGTTAAGGACCTTTTAAATCACTTACAACAATTAAAGACAATTAGCTTTTGTGTGGAGTTCTGAAGTTGGACCTCACTGTACTCTCAGTTTCTGATATTTTCTTCCTTTACCAAAATTCACTTCAATAAACCACAAGTCAGAACAGCAGTGCACTTTGCTTCCTTTTTTCATATATTGTGTATGTTCCTGTTGAATTTTGGTTCCCCTTTCAGATTTTCTGGGGAAGAGAAGAAACAGTAACCCTTCAACATATTTCACAAGGCTGAAATATTTTTATGGATTTTGACTAACTAAAGACTTTTCAGTTCTATATTTCATGTAGTTCAGTGCTGGACTTCTCTTTTATTTAGTATCCTGACAGATAACAAAAAAAAATTGGATCATGGAATATTTTAGTTAACATCAGCAATAATTTGAATGTGTGAAATTCTACTCTCTGAATAGCTTCAAAATATTTCATATATTGGCACATCAGTTTAAAATATTTTTCTAAATGTATGGGCTGGAAGCTAGTGAGATGAAAACTAACATTTATTAAGCACTTACGTTTCAGGTGTTTCATAAAATATGACTAATTTAATCTTCAGAATGGCCTTATTATGGTGTTCTCAAACAGTCTACATAAGGATCATCCCTACAGCTTGGTAAAAAGGCAAATCTCTGGGGTCCATTTGGCCAAGATTCCATTTCAGAAGATCCTAAAGGTCTAGACCTAACAACCCTCTAATGTCATATGTATTAGAATCTGGTCTGCTAATTTCCAGTATTCATTTTAGTTACATGAAGGACTCCTATCTAAAATCAGTATGTTCTCACAACAGACATTTTGTGACATGTAGTCTGAGAATAACAGAGAAAAAAAGTGCCCCGTGCAGTTGTAGTTTTACTCTGTAAACTATGAGCCTTGATTGCGTGCCCAATGAGGACAAAGTACCCCAAGTAGTCCTTCTGAATATAATTACGCGGCAGAAGACACTGGTCAAGCCTTAATCAGTTCTTAACTTCCTGGGAGATAATGCCAATTAAAGAATGGTTGGGGTTTATTACGGAATTGTATCTCCCATGTTCCCTATTCGTGTATCCTTTCTTGATGATTTAATTGATGCTGTGCAGAGTGGTACAGAAACAAATACATACCTCATTTTATTGCACCTGACCTTGATGTGCCTCACAGATGTTGTGTTTT
Source organism: Smutsia gigantea (assembly GCA_032199065.1). Classification (NCBI taxonomy): domain Eukaryota; kingdom Metazoa; phylum Chordata; class Mammalia; order Pholidota; family Manidae; genus Smutsia; species Smutsia gigantea. The sequence goes on from JAVSCE010012668.1 coordinate 801,851, forward strand.
TTACAGACTGAAGGTTTGTGGCTCTGCATTCAACAAGCCTATTTATTGGCGCTTGTCCAAGAGCATTTGCTCACTTCATCATGTCTCTGTGTCACATTTTGGTAATCCTCACAGTATTTCTAACTTTTTCATTATTACTGTATTTGTTATGGTGATCTGTGGTCAATGATCTTTGATGTTACTATTTTAATTGTTTTGAGGCACCATGAACCATGCCCACATAAGACAGCAAAACTTAATAAATTGTGTCTGACTGCTCCACTGACCAGCCATTCCCTTCCCCCGACCTCTCCCTCTCCTTGGGCCCCCCTATTACCTGAGACACAATGATATTGGAATTAAGTCAGTGAATGACCTTATAATGGTCTGTAAGCACTCAAGTGAAAGGAAGAGTTGCACATCTCTCGTTTTAAATCAAAAGCTAGAAATGATTAAGCTTAATGAGGAAGACATGTCAAAAGCAGAGACAGGTTGAAAACTAGGCCTCTTGCACCAGTTAGCCAAGTTATGAATAAAAAAGAAAAATGCTTGAAGGAAATTGGAAGTGCTACTCCAGTGAACAAAAGAATGATAGTAAAGTGAACCACCCTTATTGCTTCCAGGGAGAAAGTTTTAGTAGTCTGACGAGAAGATAAAAACCAGCCACAACCTTCCCTATGCCAAAGCTGAATCCAGAGCAAGACCCTAACTGACTTTAATTCTATGAAGCTGAGAAAGTTGAGGAAGCTGCAGAAGAAAAATGTGACCCCTGCAGAGGTTGGTTCATGAGGTTCATGAAAGAAGCATCTCCATAGCATGAAAGTACAAGGTGAAGCAGCAAGTGGTAGATGGATGCTGCAGTTAGCTATCCAGAAAATCTAGTGAATTAATAACAGTGACCACACTAAACAACAGATTTTCACTTTAGACAAAACAGCCTTAGATTGGAAAAAGGTGCCATCTAGGTCTCTCATAGCTAGAGAGGAAAAGTCAGTGTCAGCTTCAAAGCTTCAAAGGACACCCTGACTCTCTTGGTAAGGCCTAATGCAGCTGGTGACTTTAAGTGAAGCCCATGCTCCTTTACCATTCTGAAAATCCAAGGGCCCTAAGAATTATGCTAACTCTGCTCTGCCTGCACTCCATAAATGGAACAACAAAGCCTGGATGACAGCACATTTGTTTACAACATGGTTTACTGAATATTTTAAGCTCACTGTTGAGAACTATTGGCCAGAAAAATAAAGTTCCTTTCAAAAATTACTGCTCATTGATAATGCACCTGGGCACCCAAGAGCTCTGATGGAGATGTGCAAGATTCATGCCGTTTTCATGCCTGCTAACACTACATCCATGCTGTGGCCCATGGATCAAGGAGCAATTTCAACTTTCAAGTCTTACTATTTAAGAAATACATTTTGTAAGGCTGTAGCACCTTAGTGATTCCTCTGATGGATTTAGGCAAAGTCAACTGGAAATCTTCTTGAAAGGATTCACCATTCTAGGTGCCCTTATGAACATTCATGATTCACAAGAAGATGACAAAAATCAAGATTAACAGGAGTTCGGAAGAAGATTCCAACCCTCATGAATGACAATGAAGGGTTCAAGAGTTCAGTGGGGGAAGTCACTGCAGTTGTGGAAAGAGCAAGAGAACTAGAATCAGAAGTGGAGCTGAAGATGTGTGTGACTGAACTGCTGCCACCTCATGATAAAACATGAATGGACGAAGTTATTTCCTATGGATGAGAAGAGAAGGTGGTGTCTTGAGATGGCATCTACTCCTGATGAAGATGCTGTGAAGATTGTTAAAATGACAGAAAAGGATTTAGTATGTTACATAAACATGGCAGGTAAAGCAGCAGCAGGTTCGGGAGGATCGACTTCAATTTTGAAAGAAGGTCTACAATGGGTAAAATGCTATCAGACAGCATCAGATGCTACAGAGAAATCGTTCATGGAAGGAAGAGTCAATTGATGTGGTGAGTGTCACAGCTGTCTAATTTTAAAAATTGCCACAGCTACCCCAACCTTCAGCAGCCAGCACCCTGATCCGTCAGCAGCCATCAACATCAAGGCAAGATCCTCTACCAGCAAAAAGATTGACTCACTGAAAGCTCAGAAGATATTTACCACTTTTTGTCAATGAAGTATTTTAAGTGAAGTTATATACATTTTTTTAGACATAATGCTATTGATAGACTACAGAATAGTATAGACATAAATTTTATATGCATTGGGAAACCAAAAAATTCATTTGACTCACTTTATCTCAGTGTTCTGTAACTGAACCACAGTATCACCAAGGTATGCCTATATTAAATAGACCGAGTCCATTCTCAAAAGCTATGGTCTAATAGGAAAATAGAGAAACACAGTAACAAATAAATGCAATGAAGTGTTGTAGGTAAAATAGAAATCTAGAAGGTTGCGGTGTCACACAAAGGACAAAATGAGCAATGCATCCTGGAATGTGTCAGAAATGTGTTCATAGGGGAGGTGACATGAGTTCTAAATTTTGAAAGATGAGAGGCATTTGCCAATGGCCATGAAAGAGAAAAGTATAGCAAGCAGGCAAAGCAGAGAGGAAGGGCATGGGTTGGAGAAACAGTGTTACTAATTTGGGAGTGAAAGTGGCACTGCTTGTGAGGTGAAGCATGGTGAAAAGGATGCTGGGGAAGGTCACAGAAGACAAATGACTAAGGATAGCCCATGCCGTGTCTAAGATACAGGCTTCTATTTTGATGGCAAAAACTGCAATTACATAGTTCAGGCTTTCTTTGAATGGAAAAGTAAATGCAGCCAAGTTCTCCTAGAATGGTTCTAATCTGATAATCATGAAACACATACGGCTATTTAAATTTAAATGCAATAAAATAAAAAATTCACCTTCTTGGTCGCACTTGCCAAATCTGAAGTAATTATAAAGCAGTAGCTAGTAGCTACTGGACTTGATACTCAGTGGCTTAACACCATTAAGTTTGTCTTTCACTTTAGTAAAGGCGAAAACAGGAGTTCCAGATCAGAGACAAGAGAGGTTTGATTATCACATTTATTCAAAATCCAGGCTGACAGAATCTCTGCCATCTTCAAATGTGGCTTTCTGAATCACTCTAAGCATCAATTGCCAGACAGCAGATTGAGAAAGAGCATGAGGGGTCACTTGTAAAAGATTTTATGGGCCAGAGCTACAGGAAACATTTATCCAGCCCTTCTGCAAATATCTCATTGACTAGACCTGTCTCATGGGCACAGGAAGGCTGGAAAAGACAGTGCATCTGGGAGCCCAGGAAGAAAAGGAAGTACATATGAAGAATGGCTTACAATCTCAGTCCTTCTTCATAACTCAAGGTCTTCGTTATTAATTTCAATTATTATATTGTGCCTTGATGTGCACAGGGACCATCTTCACCTAGGGTTGTTTGTCTTTTTCCTAAATGCCCCCAAGCTCTGGATTTTATAGAGTGACTGTCTACCCTCTGCTTCACCATCAATTATAGCTGTGATTTTTATTGCTATTCTAAGTTTCCCCTCTTGTTTTTGAGCCTAGATCAAATAAAAAATTCCTATAAGAAAATAGATATACAGACTTATTATATAAGTAACTCAAACTTCCCCACCCTTCCAAGTCAATTGGGTGCCATATGCATCCTCCTTAGAATAAGGTGCCCTGGATTTATGTCTTCTCTTCATTCACAGACTACTTCATTTATTTTAGAAATTTATGACAGCTTGGAGACTGCTGGAAATCCGACTCCTGGTTAAGTTAGTTATTATTCTTTATGTCTCAGACTGTTATAAAAGACTTTTTTTACAGTTTGCATCTATTTTTCTGGACTATTAACTGGAAATATTTGCTCTATAGCACAAGGATTTTTATGTAATAAATGCTATCTATGGTCAAGAGTGGAAGGACATTGTTTAAAAGTAACATTTGACCTTTCAACAATGTGAATATATATATGATATCCAGAGGCCCTCACCAAACTTGTAATCTAGAATGTTGTACAATTTTTAAATATGGTTCCTCTACAAGAAGAGGGTATAGTAAACTGAAAACATCTAATCAGTATTTTAAAATGTTACTACTTCATTCAACAAGCATTTACTGACAACCTACTATATGCCATGAACTGTTCTAGGCACCAAGGAAATAGTAATGTACAATTCAGACAAGGTCCCAGCTCACAGGACTGTAAACGTCTGGCAAAGATCATAAGGTCTCAGTTCATAGATGCAATTACCAAAAAAGGCAAAAATTCCTCTGCAAGTAAGTATTAAAACAGATAGAAGAGTTAAATGAACTAATATTTTTACCTTGCATAGATTTTACATAAACGTATGGCTGTGTTTGGAAACAGGCCTGGAAGAAGAAAAACAATAAGTACATAGGTATGGTATTGATAAACCAAGTATACTTAAAATCATTGTCTTCAGCACATAAACACCTACAGCTAAGTGACCAAAACTGATATATCTTCATCTACTAGCATGAAATGTTCAAATGCTTGAACGTATTTTGCAGCAAACTCATCTTTACAAGAGGCCAATCCTACTGAGAATCACAATCCTATGGATGCCCAAGTTCTATGGCTGAAGTGAACAATTGATAACCTTTGCCCTAAAGTGTTGGTGAGGAACCACAGAGTCTAGGTTGTATCCTAACCCAAGGATTTGTGCATCTTCAAACAACCTCTTGAGCCCATCTACATACAACATCAAAAATGCCTTCCCCTCAGGCCAAGGTCCATGTCAGGGTATCAACCCTCCTTCTTTCATATCAAATAACTAAAACAGGTTAAGTTGATTTTTTCATTTTATTATGAAAAACTTCATACATACAGAAAAGCTGAAAAAAATTTTATGCTGAACACCCCCACCCTCACCATCTAGGTTCTACCATTAACATTCTACTATACCTGCTTTATCACATAAGCACCTTTTCATCCATTTATCAATCTTAAATCTTGATGGATTTCAGACCAAATTGCAGACATCTGAGTAGTATGCATATAATTAACAAGAGTTCAATATTTGTTTACAGTTTTTTTATAATTTTACATACAACAAAATCACATACTTTAAGTGTATACTTAGTGAATTCTGACATGAGAATAACCCAAATAATCCCTATTAAGATACAGAACATTATCATCACACAAGGAAATTCTCTCATGCTCCTTGCCAGATGATCCTTAAACTCAACCACCAGAAAAACTGTTCTGATATTATTTTACCATACATTAGGTATTCCAGTTTTAACATTTCATATACATGGCATCATGCAGCATACTATGCAGTATATTTCATACAGTGTAAGGCTCCTTTCACTCAGCATAATTTTTTTTACATACATTCATGTTTTCTCATGTTCCAGTAATTCATTCCTTTTTACTCTGAGTGATATTGTATATATTACAGAAGGACCCAACAGTTAGCTTGTCCATTCTCATACAGGTAGACATTTGGGCCAGTTTTTGGCTAATATGAATAAAGCTGCTATGAAGATTCTTGTGGGGGTTTTTTTGTTAACATATTTTTGTCTTTTGGGTAAAGACCTAAGAATGGAATTGCTGAGCCATAGAGTATGTGTACAAGTCTTATGAAATCAGTTATACACATATGCCATTTTCCAAAGTGGTGATAACATTTTTAAATCACACCAATAATGTATAAGGTTCCATTTGTTCTACAGCCTCACCAACACTGTTGTTTGCAGTCATTTTAATTTTAACCATTCTGATAGGTGTGCAGTGGTATTTATTTACAATTTCAGTTTGCGTTACATAATGAATGATGTTGAATCCATTTTCATATTATAGCCATTCACATATCCTCTTCTATGAAATGTCTTTCCAAATCTTTTATCCATTTTAGACTGTTGTCTTTTTACTATTAAGTGCTCTAAATTCTATGTATATCTTAAACTCTAGCCCTTTGACAAAACAGATATATTGTCATTACCTTCTCCAAGTCTTTCATTTGCCTACTCAAATTCTTCTTTTTGGGGGGCGGGATTCTTGTTTATTTATTTGTTTGTTTATTTATTTAAATTAAGGTTTCACATGAAAAACATTGTGGTTACTACTTTCACCCATATTATCCAGTCCTCCTCACACCCCCTTGCAGTCACTGTCCATCAGCGTAGTAAGATGCCACAGGGTGAGATATCACCTCACACCAGTTAGGATGGCCAACATCGACAAGACAAGGAACAACAAATGCTGGCGAGGATGCAGAAAAAGGGGAACCCTCCTATACTACTGATGGGAATGTAAATTAGTTCAACCATTGTGGAAAGCAATATGGAGGTTCCTCAAAAAACTAAAAATAGAAATGCCTATTCATATTCTTAATGGTGTCTTTTGGTGGATAGAACTTTTTAATTTTGATGAAGTCTAATTATTGATAATTCTTTTGTGGTCATTTCTTTCCATGACTGTGACTTTAGGCATTTACATATGCCTAAGTCACAAAAATAATCTATTTTTTTCCTCAAAGAGCTTTATGGTTTTAGCTTTTACACTTAGAGCTCTCTAATTAATTTTTTGTACATAATGTTAAATAAGGAGCATAGTTCATTTTTTCAATATAGTTTTCTAGTTATTCTATCACCGTTTGTTGAAATGACTTTTCTTTCTCTACTGTATAGCATTGGCAACATTTTCAGAATTCAAATAATGCTGTGTCTACAGATAAAAATACTATATAGAGAATTTAACATTTTGTTAAGAGGTAATCTCATGTTAAGTGTTATTACTACAATAAACACACACACTCAAAGAAAAAAAATCATATAACCATAAAGGTGGAGGTTCATTCCTAAGCTATCTATTCTGTTCTACTGATTATTTGTAGATCTGTACATCTGTACTACTGTCTCTTAATTTTTACTATGCCCCACCCCAGTTCTTTACTTTGGTTAACTTTACTCTTTTTTATCTAATGATAAATATTCTATAGGATATTTTTTTCTTTCTTTTCTTTTCTTCTTTTAAAGGGCAAATAAACATTGCCCTTTATTTTCCCTGGTGTATAATTGTTCTTCAGTATCAGAAAAAAAAGTGTTAATATTTTGATAAAATTTTAGGCTGCTTACTTTTGCTGTGATTGCTCTTGTAGTTTTGATGAAACATATGAGATCATGTCTCCCTCTGCCTTATAATACAGCAATCCAAAGTTAAATAGAGTTACATAATAGGAAGCTCACGCAAAGCCCCTTTTCACCTCATGTTATTTCCGGAATCCTTTATCTTTTTTTTACTGGCTCTATTTTTTGTCACACTTTAACTTTATAAGTCATTTTAGATCCATTTTTAATTATTTACTTCTATTGCATGTTATTTTAGGAAGGATTAAATAGTTTATATTTAGAACTAGAGTATAAACAATATGCCATAAATACAAATAGTGTATTTAGGATAATAAACACTTGTCCCTGTCCAGAATTATTCTGGAGTCTTCCATCATCTCCATCCCTCATATACTTAACTGCTTTAAGAAGCACCCCTTTAATGTTTCCTCTCATTGTTTCTCATTCTTTTAGATGTTTTCTTCCCATTCTGTCTTCATTCAATTCCTTTTTTCCTCTATTCTGTCTTTCTCCCTTCTGTCTCTGGGTTTACGTCCAAGTCATTGGGGGGTCTCAGTGGAGAAGACATAACTTTTGAAAACTGTAATATGTTCCTAAACCTGCTCATTTTCCACTCAGGTCAGCTCATTCCTTGTTGCTTAGTGAACATTTAAGTGTCAAAAGATTGATGCCAGGTATGTGTATTTGTGTGCAGTGTAGAACTACCTTAGCTCTACCTAACAAATTGTGTTTTGTTTTTAAATATCATCACATTATCTATGATTACACTTTAGATTCAAATTGAGCCCTAGGTAAGGTTACATTAATGCCTATTTATCATCTGGGAGTTCTGAAGATTTGATCATAACAAAAGCCAGGGAGAATTCTCCTTTCAGACACTTTTGTGATAATCCAATTCCTCCCCACCAGCAACTCCACTTCCTGACCTACAAATACAATCCATTAAATGAGGGAGGAATTTACAGCTGGTGCCCTCTCCTTCCAATTTCTTGCTTCTGGCCCAGGACCTACCTTTCATAATTTCACCTCAAGCAGTATTGCTGGCAGCCAGAACTTGCCAAGTAGACTGTTATTGCTATTTGTACAGAAGACACTGGTTGTTAAGACGGTGCCCTCTCAGAGCAACTCTGCTTTCTAAGAGAAAGAATGTGTCATTAAAGGAGATTCAGAGAAGAGGCCTGAGTGGCAAATTGAATGTAAAATTAACTGGAAAGCATCCAGTGTTCCTTCAGATTCTGCGGAACACCCAGCACATTGCTGGAGCTCCTAATACTATGCCTTAATGGTTTGTAGGAATGTGAAGGGCCTGGTGGGAGACCTGCCTAACCAGAAACCTCTCAATAAAGACTCACACTGTGTTGTTGCCTCCCGAAGAGGGATTATGGAAGTGTAAATGGGAGGCTTGAATTATTTATGGAAATTGTTAATAGCAAACATAGTTGCCAAGGGAATGAGACAATGTGGCCTCAAGTAGATAGCTTCCTGCCAAAACTCCAACTTCTTTTTCTTTTATTCTTTGGCTAATTCTAGTGATCTTTTATAACATCACCTTCTTGGTGATAGTTCCCTAAAGAAGTGTATATTTCATGTGGCAGAAAAACCTGCGAACACCACCAATAAAACTAAAACAGGTAGCTTATAAATGAGAGCTCAGGAGGTAGTAGAAACTGTTTTCTGGATGTAGAGTAGGAAAAATGAGGGATTCGGGGACCACTGTTCAAAGAAATGTCAAATGCCTATACCTATATGCTTTGTTTCACAGCTATGCTGCCACCCTGCATGCTATTGATAGCCCCTATGAGAAATGTGAGGGACACATTAGAGCTGATTAAGCAAAGGATGGCTCCTCCTTTGTGCCTCAGTCTCATTATCTGCAAAATGGAAATAAGAATGCAAATATCAAGGCTGCTCTTCCCTTGAAGATGCAAAATTGCAACAAGCACAAAAATTATATATTGATCCTATTATATTGTAAACGTAGGCATATTGTCAAAATGCAAATCTGATCACATTATAAATCTCCTGGTTTGAAATATTACAATGATTCCTGTTTCTCTGGGGTTAAAATTGAAAGTCTTTATCCCCACCTAGACCAGACCACTCTCCATGATCTGGTTCCACCGCAAAGCCCCTCCTGGCTCTCCCCCATCCAGCCACACCTGTCCTCCTTCAGTTCCCCAAACATATTTAGTCACTAGGGCTCAAGGTCTCTGCACAAGCAGTTCCCTCTGGTAGGAATGCTCTTCCCTCCTATCTTCACCTACCTAATCCCACTCATTTTTCTGAGCTCCTTTCATCAGGGAAGCCTAGATGACACACCCAAGTGAGGTGTATTCTCCCTCTGACATGCTTTATAGCTTGTCTCCTTGGTAATACTTATCACCTGTTAGCTTACATTTATTTGTATGATTATGTGTTTAATGCCTGTCTTTCCCACAATACTCTAAACTCTGTTTTGGTTCACCATTTCATCTCCACAACCCAGAAGTGCCCCTTATACATGATAGATATTTAATGTGTAATAAATAAATGAGGGGAGGAGAACAGATGACAGAAAGTATGAGTGAAAGAATGAATAAATGAAGTAGAGAAGGCAAGGAAAGAGACAAAAGGAAAAGAAAAAGAAGAAAGGAAGAAACACCTAACTGAAGAAGTAACCTTGACGTAAATGATCATTTGATGCAAAAATCTACCAGCACAGTTAAAACTACATAGTTAAAACTATTTGTTAAGCTTATAGAGGTGTATCTATTTCTTTTTTCTTTCCCAAGATATCATCTTGCCTTTCCTTAAAGCCCGCCTCTACCGTGCATGTCTACTCTACACTGATAGTTTACAAGCAAAATCTTGTTAACCATATCATTACTATAAAACTCTGGCATGGATTAAAATGAAACAGGTTCTGAAGACAGTTAATGAAACAAGAGTTTTATGTAGACTAATCCAGCATTCATTACATGAAGTTGGAACCTTACATATCATATGAATTAAGAGAATCCATTCTTGTACAATAGCTAATTCTGTGATATAAATTACCCTATATAAGGCTGGTAAATAGGGAAAATGTTCTTAGAACTCAGAAATAATGTTGATCCTTATATACCATTTCCTAGTAGCTTAATGTTTTAAAGTTATCCAGAGCAAGCTTTGTCACAATTAAAGAAAAAGCAGATATGAACATTTTAAGAAAAAAAGCTTAAAAATTAACAAAAGCACTTGATTTTAGTGCTGCAAGAATATCTCTACATGTGTAATTATGTTAAGTTTGCTGGTGAAGCTAACAAAACAGATTAAAAACCTGCAAAGACATTAAGCCCTATACTAAAACAATTAATGAAAAAGACTACACATTAATCAGATTTTTAATTTTGATAAAAATTATTCATATTAAAAAGCCTATATCTCAAGGAACATGTAGGACTTTAGGACTTAAGGCTGCTAATGACCAACTTATTTTAAAGCCAGGTGCAAATGCCATTAGCAGGTTAACAAAGCCAGTATATGTACACTTTTTATAGTAATTGTTTTGTGTTTTCAGGACTCTGCTCTCCAAATTCCAGTTTTTAGTGGTTTCCCATTGTTTTATTTTCCCCATGGTCCCTGTTATTTTTAGTGTTCAATTTTGCAGAATGTAAGGTTTTTCAATAGTGCAAACATTGGCATTATAGCAGAAACACCCATATCTCTATTTTATGCCACTGTCTCTGGCTAAAAAAGAACTAACATTTTGTCTCGCTACCCGATTATGTTGGGAAAATTTGAAAGCCATGAAAATATCTGTTATTTCAATATTTGAACTGACTTCTATAAAGTCGAGTCAGATGGGAATTTAGGACTTCTGGCTTTAATGAATATATAATTCTTCTCTGTTTGGCAGAAAACATTCTCCCACCACCTCCATACATCACATGTGAGTCTGTATTGCCCATCTCCCAAATTTCATATCTGGGTCTGTCATAATTACAAATCTTTTCCTGCAAACTGTATAATGCTTTCTCTGCTTTAGAACTGTAGTCCTAATATCCCCAAGGTCCTGAACATCAGATCTCCTGGTCCCCTTCTCTGTTTTACTTAGTGTCCTGTGTCCTAAGGGGTTTCATATATACAGTTTCCCTGAATATATTATATAGTCTTCTATAGAGGTATGCATATCAGGCCTTACCATGACCTTGCCTGACAAGAGATATCTAAGCACAGACATCTATCTGTTCTCTTGAAAAAGTGTGCTGTTTTTTCTTCCACTATTGAGACAAATTAGCCAAGTGTGCAGTTATCCCAGCATATACAAACAGCATAAAAACCATGAGCCTTAGGTTTCCTCTTACAGAAGATGACTCCTTCACAATACACACAAACACACACACACACACATTAATACAATAAAACACATGATTTTCATTCAGCGGTGGAATGAAAGAAGGAAACCTCTGGAAAATCAGCTTTGAATTCTGGTTTTCTCTTTCTGTGTGATGTTGAGCAAATTACTGAGCCTCTGTGAGCCTCAGTTTCTCCATCTTTAAAGGGGATAATATTAAGTACACAATAATAGAGAGTTATTGTGGAAATGAAAGTAGGTAACAGGATGAAAATAAATCTCTTTACAGTGTCAGACACATAGTAGGTGTTCAACAAATGTTTGATATTTGTATGATCAGCAAACACTTATGGAAAAATTGCTATATACCAAATATTAGGCTGTGTTCTGGGAATATAGCAATGCAAGATGAGATTCCTGCACTGAATAAGTTTAAATCTTAACAGT
>JAVSCE010012669.1:0-13300 GCA_032199065.1 Smutsia gigantea
GCGTGCGAGAGCGAGTGTGAGTGAGTGGGTGTCGCCTCCTCTTCCTCCCGGCCTGCCTCTCGGCCGCTGCTGAAAAACCGAGTTGCTCGCGCCGCGGTGTAACCCTGGCGTGTACCTGGCGCGAGTTCAGCGCCCAGACCTGTGAGTTTCGGCGCTCGGGTTTGTATTCGAAACTTTCTGCCCGGGCGGAGCGTCCCCGGCGCCGCGGCCGCGGTGGGCGTGTGCGGGGGCGTCCCGGCGCCGCTCCCCGGGCGCTGCTGGTGCCAGCGACGCGGGGCCCAGGGGGCTGTACTGAACCGTGCGGGCCGATGGCTTCCTCCTGCCCGGCCCCGGAGCGGAGGGAGCCTTTCCTGGAGGGTTGCTCCCAACCCGCAGAGCGCCGCCGTGTCTCTCCTGATCCTACTTTCCTCGTTTCTAAACATTAGCCAGCGTTCAACAACTTTATTCTTTCCGCTGGCTTTGTGGCTTCGCTCTTTTGAGCGGAAAACACTCCGTGGTATTTAGGTACTATGTGGAATGGTAGTCCACGATCATCTTTAAATAAAATCAGGAAGCATTTGGGTTGGTCCATTTCCTTTCGGGGGCTATCCTGCCGCATTCCTAGGCTGTCTTCCTTTCTGTCTGCTTTGGCCTTTGCCTAGCGAATTTCACTCACTAGTGGCATCTATGAAAACTGCCTATTTAAGCCATTGCTAATGGGGTGGAACGTCATGACAGGACTTTGGTTCATTCAAAACGGAATGTAACGACAGCATTTTCAGGGTTTCACAAAATGTGGTAGCGACATAATCTTAATTATTTTAGAGTGAGGGAAAAGTACTTATTAAACACTTGAGGTAACTGGTGGGTAAACATTGGGTATTGGAGTCTTACAGCATTAAAATGGAATGGATACTCTGTAGATGGATAGTTATAGATGCTCTAAAAAATTAATGCTTTCAAGTCAACCAGAACCATAAATTTGGGATTTCTTTTGGTGAACAATGGAAGTTAGCCCATAAGTAAGGAGAACTGTAATGTTTAGGGTCCTGAGTATTGGGTTTTAATCACAACTTTCAGTTTCAAAGCACTAATTTCCACATACCCATTATGTTAAGAAACATAAAAAGGAGTTGAAAAAAGCATGCTCCCAGTTTGGGGGACGGCTGTGTGTTTGCCTATACTTACTTATATATATGCATATACATATATGATACGTGTATTTTGTATATACATGCATACATACATGCATTTTAGTTCATTTCAACTATATATACATGCATACATGTATATATAAAATACACATATAGAACTAACATACATATATAAAACTAACAAATTTTAGTTAAGTCATCATGTGTTTCATATTTTCATATTTTAATGGCCAAGAGCCTTTCGTGGTGTACCACAGTTTGGATTTATGTGGTATGTTTATAAAGAATTAATGTATATCCAAAATACTCAACTTTACTCTCACAGATTAATCAGTCAGTTTCTTCCATTGTCTGTTGTATTTATGTGATAAAATTTGAGGGACAAACCCCCAGCCAATGACTAAATGAGCTGGTCAGCCTGAAGGGTAATTAGGAAGAACAGACCAGTATAATTACTTAAGTGTTTGATTGAGGCAGTCATTTTTCATTTAATTCTTTGAATCAAGACATTATTTTAAAGGAATGCTTGATAGGATTTATTTATTCATGTATTCGACAAGTATTTGCATGCCTTTCCTAGGAGCTGGTGGTAGAGCTTTGAACAAGACAAAGCTCCTCATGAAGTTTAGGTTCTAGGGGAGTGTGGTGAGAACCTCAATAAGGATGGCAGAGATGACAATTTCAGAGAGTGCTAAGGTGTAGGGAGAGAATTTTAGATGGGGTTCCGTTAAGTAATAGTGATAGATGACATTTGAACCCTGCCAGTCATGTCCCGTTACATGGATTTATCCTTTGTTAAAACCCTGTGAGGTAGACACTGTTACTATCACCATTTCACTGATTAGGAAACAGGGACACAGCATAAGTATCATGTCCAGCTGTTACGTTGAATCTAGGCAACCTAGGACCAGAGTCCATACACTCAGCTCTCTGAAGAGGTGACATTTGAACAGAGGTTGGAATGAAGAGGAGGAGATGGGGGTATGGCAAAGGCTCTGGGGAGGAATGGGCTAGGAATGTTGGAGGAACCTAAAGGTCAGGGCAGCTGGAGTGCTACTGAAGAGGGTGGTGAGGTGGGGAGGATTGGAGTGGGTAGGGTCTTGCCCCATAGGCCACTGGGAGGCTTACGCATGGGAGTGACAGGATCTGATTCCTGTTTTAGAAAGTACTGGCTGCCAGTGTGGAGAATGGATTGTGGTGGGCAGGGGAGAAGCTGGGAGCTGACCTTCTACAGTATGTGGAAACCATGGTGACCTGGCTCAGAGTGCAAGGAGTGGGGCTGGAGAGGAGCATGGTGGAGGGGACTTCAGGAGACTGGTAATCTTGGAATATTCCTGATTTTACAGGCAGCTCTGATGGGTTAAGTCATACAGTCAGTCTCATTTGGGCCCAGGAATCAGGTCTCTTTTGATGCCCAGTGTTTTTGCTTTTTTGATTAATTCTCCAGAGGAGAAAAGAGTAATAGGTGTAATTTTAAACTCTATTAATACAATGTCCAACAGACTTGAGTTATGTGACTACCTAGGCCTGGCTTGATGTAATACGATCTGCTTTTGCCATTATCACTTGTATATATGCAAACTGGCTCTTCATTCATTTTAGTTCAGTTTAGTTCTGTGAGCTTTTATGAACTGAGCCAGGTCCTATAGGCAACATTTCCAGTATATTGGAATTTGTAGTTGTCAGGAATATGATTAAGATTTCTCTACTTAGCTGAGTCAAAATTTTAATCTCATTAGACTGTTCTAGTGAGTTTAGTTTGCTAATTATTAATTGTGCTTCTTTGTGAGTGAAAGGCAGCAGGGAAGGACTATAGTGTCATACAATCAGGAGTTTTAAGAATTATCTAAGTCCCATGGCTTGGGATAGATTTTTGTTTTGGACCATGTATAAAAATTTCTAAGGATCCTTTTTACTTAGTAATTTTTTCCCACAGGTAACATTTTTATTGAGACATCATTCACATGACATACATCTTTTAAAGTATATAATTTGCTAGTTTTTAGTATATTCACAAAGTTATACACCATCACCGTCTAATTCCAGAACATTTTCTTCACCCCAAAAAGGAAACCCCATACTTGTTTAGCAGTCACTCCCCATTCTCCGCTGCCCTCAGCAACCACTAGTTTTTCTGTCTTTATGAATTTACCTGTTCTGGATATTTCATAGAAACATTATCATACAATATGTGGTCTTGAGTCTGATTTTCTTTCACTTACCATAATGTGTATAAGGTTCATCCATGTTGTAGCCAAATGTTTCACTGTGTTGATACACCATGTTATTTATCCATTCATCCATTGATGGGCATTTGGGTTCTTTTCACTTTTGACTATAATTACTTTTTAACTCTTTCTTTAATTAAAACTTTGTTTTGAAATAATGTGACTCATAAGAAATTGCCAAAATAGTAAAGAGTTCCCTGTGTACCCTTCATCCAGCTTCCTCCGGTGGTGATTTGTACATCATAACTGCAGAACATTGTCAAAACCAGAAAATTGACATTGGCACAATACTGTTAAGTGGGATTTCACCATTTTTTACATGGATTCTGTATGTGGCTCTACCAAATGTTACCATTCTGTTGGTTAGTGTAATCATCACCACAGTTAGGACATAGGACTGTTTGATCACAACAAAAATTTTCCTCATTACCCTTTAATAATCATTTCCTCCCTTAACCCTAGCCCCCGGCAAGCACCGATCTGTTCCTATCACAATAATTTAGCCACTTTGAGAATGTTATATAAATGCAGTTGTGCAATATACAACCTTTTGAGATTCACTTTTTCATTCAGCATAGTACCCTTGAGACTCATCCATGTTATTGGGCATGTCAGTAGCTCATTTTTATTGCTGAGTAGTAGTTCATGGTGTGCATGTACCATTGCTTGTTTATTCATTCACCTGTTAAGAACATTTGGGTGGTTCCTAGTTTTTGATTCATACAAATAAAGCCTCTGAAAATACAGGTACAGGTTTTTATGTGACTGTGCTTCCATTTCTGTAGGAAATACCTAAGAGTATGATTGCTGGAGGACTTAGGTTTGTATTTTGACTTCCATCAAGTTAACGACTTGGTCTCTTGGTGTCTGTCTGTCTCTCTCTCTTTTTTTTTTTTTGCCTCTGCACCACGATGTCTATGATCTGTGCTCTTGGTGAAGGGGTTCTCCTGCATCCTTTGGGCTCCTTTTGTGGCTGGATCCCGTAGGCCGTTACCTGTTTTCTATAGTATGGGTTCTGACTGCTGCAGAAAATGATAGGCATGGAACTGGTGGCATTGGGTCAGTAAATCACAGGTGAGGCAATTTTGGAATGCTGTCATACAAGTTTATATTTTTATTAGGTGAGCCTCAACCCTTCCCTGTAGTATAAACTCCAGCTTACACGACGGTGACTCTGGAATGCCTCCCATGGAAGCTAATCGATTATTTTTGACTTCCTCTTTCATTACACGTTTGTTTATTCAGAAAATTTTACAGTTAAATTCAGTACAACCAACAATATATGAAACAGATAACTTAGTGCTAGGCAGTGTGTTGGATGCTAGAAAGATTAAAATAAATAAAGCCTGATTCCAACTGGCAAGTAGGAGAGATTGTCTGGTTAGCAGATGACTGCAGGACTGTGATGAGCTCTGAGTTCAGTGGTGATTTGATGGTAAGGGAAGCTTTAGGAAAATACCTTGGTTGACTTTAGCATTGTTGTTATTTTAATGAAATAGCTTTTTTTCACAATCAAAGTAAATAGTCATGGTAGGAAGTTCAGCTAGTACAGAACAATTTAAAGAACTAAATAAGAGTTGTAGTTCTACTGATTGTTTTGGTATATTACTCTTTTACTTGTGCGTATTTTTTCCAACTTTATTCAGATATTGGTATGTAACATGTAAGTTTAATGATTTGGTACACATATGTATTGTAAATGATTTCTATAATAGGGTTAGTTAACACTTGTGTCCTCTCACATAATTACTTTTTTTTTTTTTTGGTAATAACATTTAAGCTCTCAATAAATTCCGAGTATATAATATGGTACTATTAGTTATAGTCTACTTGTGCATATTTTTGTTTTTAAAAAACTGTGTATATATGCATGTGTAAGTAATACAGTAGTAAAGTGCATTAATCTTAAATGTGTAGCTTGATGATTTTTACATATATTTATGCTCACCACCTGTTTAGACCCTTCCAATAATACCCAGGAAGGTTCCTCAAGCCTCTCCCCCATTTGTATTCTGCCACCTGGTGGTAACCACTTTGCTGATAGTTGTCCTGAATTTGAGCTCCTGTGGCCAGCCTTTCATCTGCACTGTGCCTGGGAGGCTTGTCTGTGTTCTTGCAGGTACCGCATATCCAGTAGGTCATGTTTACTGCTTGCAGCGTCCCAGCAAATGAGATACCATGGTTACTTGTTCTTCTGCTGGAATATATTTTTCTTCATTGTTTGGTCATTACGCATAAAGCAATTGTAAACATTCTTATACATGTTCTTTTCTGGACATTTGCACTCATTCCTCTTGTGGATTTGCCCCAGGAGTGGAATTGCTAGGTTATAGAATAGGTGTAGGCTTAGTGTTAGTGGTAATTGCAGAAATATATTTTTTTAGCAGTTTTATGAAATAGTTTTGATTGATCTACTTAATGTATGGCAGCTCCAGTTACTCTACATCTTTGCCACATTTGAGAATGTCATTCTTTTTACTTTTAGCTCTTCTGGGTATGTGTTGCTACCTTATTGTGGTTTCAGTTTGCACTTGCCTGAGTGATGGTATTGAGCATCTTATATGTTAATTGGTCACTTGAATTTACTATTTTGTGAAGTGCCTGGTTTGTCTTTTGCCCATTAAAAAAAAATACTGGGTTGTGATGTCTTTTTTCTTATGGAAAATTGAGATATAATATACATACCATATTATTAAAATGTATAATTCAGTAGTTTTTAGTAGATTCACAAAACTGTGCCAAGCTGGATCTTGAAGAGCCAATAATAATTTGCCAAGTAAGTAAGAGGGGGGCAGGGTGATGGCCTTCCAGGCGGAAGCAGCACTATGGGTGGTGTGAACATGTGGAAGGGGAGAATGGCATGCTTGTATTCCTGGAATGTCGAGCAGGTAGGTGAGGCTGGGGTGCGGGGTGTGGTGAGCAGTGAGTGGAGCTTGTTGCTCTGAGGATGTTGACAGGGGACTGGGGAGCTCTTAAAAAGCATAGATTGAGAGTTGTAGAAAGATTACTCTAGCAACTGTGTGGAGAATGGCCTAGAGGCCAGGAGATCCCATTAGGAGGCTTGAGGAGACTGATGGGTGTTAAGGGAGTAGATCACTAGATTTAGTATCCAATTTAATAGGGGGGGGGTGTCTAGGTTGAATCCCAGGTTTCTGAATTAGCTCAATTTTGTGGGTGGTGGTGGTGCCATTCTTAAAATAGGGAATACAGAGCAGCTTTGGGAAAAGCTAATGATGGCCTTGGTTAGGCTGTAAGAGTGTCTGGGCTGTGGTTAAATGTAAAATTGTCAGTTTTGGGGAATAACTGTTGGTGACAACTGCCTGAAAGTGTTGAATGTGAAGAGAAAGTCACGGGCAGTGTTGGTAGAGGAAGAGCCAGAGAGATGGAACCAGGAGAAAGTTCAGTCATAGAAACCAAGGGAATAAGGCATTTCAGGAAGGGAATGGCCAACAGAGTCACAGTCTGCCAAAAAGTTCAGCAGAGATGAGCCCTAATGTTGGCCTTTGATTTTGGCAGTTGGGATGCCATTGGCGGCCACAGCTGGAGCAGTCTCAGCACGGGGTTCTTGGACAGCAGTGAATGTGGCAGCGCTATGAGTGGATACAATGACAGCATAGTCTTTTTAAAGACTATTTGTTGAATACGCTTTCTTTGTGTAAAGGAGACAAGGTAGGAGAGGGCGCGGTTCTTGAGAAATCCCCCGAACCCCAAAAAAAGTAAGCAGATGGCAAGAAGCTAGAAGAGAGACTTTGAAAATAGTGGCAAAAAGGGATATTTGGGGCAAAAGCCCTGAGTTGACAGGACGGGATGGGATCAGAGCACAGGTTTGCTATGGGCAAAAGGAGGCTGACTTCTTCCTGTGAGACAGAAGGCTGTAGGTCACCTTTTGTTAAACATGCTCCCGCACCTTGTTGGAATGTTTTTTTTAGCTTTTTTTAAAAATGTATTTTATTATCTTTAATCTACAATTACATGTGCAATATTATGGTTATTAAACTACCCCTTCATCAGGTCCCCCCCACCAACCCCATTACAATCACTGTCCATCAGCGTAGTGAGATGCTATAGAATCACTACTTGTCTTCTCTGAGTTGTACAGCCCTCCCCGTGCCCCCCCAACATTACATCTGCTAATCGTAATGCCCCTTTTTCCCTCTTATCCCTCCCTTCCCACCCATTTTCCCCAGTCCCTTTCCCTTTGGTAACTATTAGTCCGTTCTTGGGTTCTGTGAGTCTGCTGCTGTTTTGTTCCTTCAGTTTTTTTTCTTTGTTCTTATACTCCACATATGAGTGAAATCATTTGATACTTGTCTTTTTCGGCTTGGCTTATTTCACTGAGCATAATACCCTCTAGCTCCATCCATGTTGTTGCAAATGGTAGGATTTGTTTTCTTCTTATGGCTGAATAATATTCCATTGTGTATATGTACCACATCTTCTTTATCCATTCATCTACTGATGGACACTTAGGTTGCTTCCATTTCTTGGCTATTGTAAATAGTGCTGCGATAAACATAGGGGTGCATCTGTCTTTTCAAACTGGGCTGCTGCATTCTTAGAGTAAATTCCTAGGAGTGGAATTCCTGGGTCAAATGGTATTTCTATTTTGAGTTTTTTGAGGAACCTCCATAATGCTTTCCACAATGGTTGAACTTAATTTGCAGTTCCCACCAGCAGTGTAGGAGGGTTCCCTTTTCTCCACATCCTCGCCAACATTTGTTGTTGTTTGTGTTTTGGATGTTGGCCATCCTCACTGGTGTGAGGTGATATCTCATTGTGGTTTTAATCTGCATTTCTCTGATGATTAGCGATGTGGAGCATCTTTTCATGTGCCTCTTGGCCATCTGAATTTCTTCTTTGGAGAAGTTTCTATTCATGTCCTCTGCCCATTTCTTAATTTGATTATTTGCTTTCTGTTTGTTAAGGTGCATGAATTCTTTATATATTTTGGATGTCAACCCTTTATCAGATACGTTATTTATGAATATATTCTCCCATACTGTAGGATGTCTTTTTGTTCTACTGATGGTGTCCTTTGCTGTACAGAAGCTTTTCAGCTTGATATAGTCCCACTTGTTCATTTTTGCTTTTGTTTCCCTTGCCCGGGGAGATATGTTCATGAAGAAGTTGCTCATGTTTATGTCCAAGAGATTTTTGCCTATGTTTTTTTCTAAGAGTTTTATGGTTTCATGACTTACATTCAGGTCTTTGATCCACCTTGAGTTTACCTTTGTGTATGGGGCTAGACAGTAGTCCAGTTTCATTCTCTTACATGTAGCTGTCCAGTTTTTCCAACACCAGCTGCTGAAGAGGCTGTCATCTCCCATTGTATATCCAAGGCTCCTTTATCAAATATTAATTGACTGTATATGTTTGGGTTAATGTTTGGATTTTCTATTCTGTTCCACTGGTCTGTGGGTCTGTTTTTGTGCCAATACCAAATTGTCTTGATTACTGTGGCTTTGTAGTAGAGCTTAAAGTCAGGGAGCGTAATTCCCCCTGTTTTATTCCTCCTTCTCAGGATTGCTTTGGCTATTCGGGGTCTTTTGTGGTTCCATATGAATTTTAGAATTATTTGTTCCAGTTCATTGAAGAAAGCTGTTGGTAGTTTGATAGGGATTGCATTGAATCTGTAGATTGCTTTAGGTAGTATAGCCATTTTGACAATATTTATTCTTCCTAGATAAGAGCATGGGATGCATTTCCATTTGTTAGTGTCCTCTTTAATTTCTCTTAGGAGTATCTTGTAGTTTTCAGAGTACAGGTCTTTCACTTCCTTCGTTAGGTTTATTCCTAGGTATTTAATTCTTTTTGATGCAATTGTGAATGGAATTGTTTTTCTGATTTCTCTTTCTGTTAGGTCATCATTAGTGTATAGGAAAGCAACAGATTTCTGTGTGTTAATTTTGTATCCTGCAACTTTGCTGAATTCAGATATTAGTTCTAGTAGTTTTAGAATGGAGTCTATAGGGTTTTTTATGTACAGTATCATGTCATCTGCAAATAGTGACAATTTGACTTCTTCTTTACCAATCTGGATGCCTTGTATGTCTTTCTTTTGTCTGATTGCTGTTTCTAGGACCTCCAGTACTATGTTGAATAACAGTGGAGAGAGTGGGCATCCCTGTCTTGTTCCCGATCTTAGATGAAAAGCTTTCAGCGTCTTGCCGTTAAGTATGATGTTAGCTGTGGGTTTATCACATATAGCCTTTATGATGTTGAGGTACTTGCCGTCTATACCCATTTTGTTGAGAGTTTTAATCATGAATGGATGTTGAATTTTGTCAAATGCTTTTTCAGCATCTATGGAGATGATCATGTGGTTTTTGTTCTTCTTTTTGTTGATGTGGTGGATGATGTTGATGGATTTTCGAATGTTGTACCATCCTTGCATCCCTGGGATGAATCCCACTTGCTCATGGTGTATGATCTTCTTGATGTATTTTTGAATTCGGTTTGCTAATATTTTGTTGAGTATTTTTGCATCTACGTTCATCAGGGATATTGGTCTGTAATTTTCTTTTTTGTGAGGTCTTTGCCTGGTTTTGGTATTAGATTGATGCTGGCTTCAACGAATGAGTTTTGAAGTATTCCCTCCTCTTCTATTTTTTGGAAAACTTTAAGGAGAATGGGTGTTATTTCTTCTCTATATGTCTGGTAGAATTCAGAGGTGAATCCATCAGGCCCGGGGGTTTTGTTCTTGGGTAGTTTTTTGATTAGCAATTCAATTTCGTTGCTGGTGATTGGTCTGTTTAGTTTTTCTGTTTCTTGCTTGGTCAGTCTTGGAAGGTTGTATTTTTCTAAGAAGTTGTCCATTTCTTCTATGTTTTCCAGCTTGTTAGCATATAGATTCTCATAATATTCTCTTATGATTCTTTGTATTTCTGTGGGGTCCGTCATGATTTTTCCTTTCTCATTTCTGATTGTGTTTATGTGTGTAGATTCTCTTTTTCTCTTAATGAGTCTGGCTAGGGGTTTATCTATTTTGTTTATTTTTCAAAGAACCAGCTCTTGGTTTCATTGATTTTTTTCTATTGTTTTATTCTTCTCAATTTTATTTATTTCTTCTCTAATCTTTATTATGTCCCTCCTTCTGGTGACTTTGGGCCTCATTTGTTCTTCTTTTTCCAATTTCAGTAATTGTGTCTTTAGACTATTCATTTGGGAATGTTCTTCCTTCTTTAAATAGGCCTCGATTGCAATATACTTTCCTCTTAGAAGTGCCTTTGCTGCATCCCACAGAAGTTGTGGCTTTGTGTTGTTGTTGTCATTAGTCTCCATATATTCTTTGATTTCTGTTTTGATTTGGTCGTTAACCCATTGATTAATTAGGAGAGTGTTGTTAAGTCTCCATGTATTTGTGAGCCTTTTTGATTTCTTTCTAAAATTTATTTCTAGTTTTATACCTTGGTGATCTGAGAAGTTGGTTGGTAGGATTTCAATATTTTTGAAATTACTGAGGTTCTTTTTGTGGTCTAGTATGTGGTCTATTCTGGAAAATGTTCCATGTTCACTTGAGAAGAATGTGTATCCTGTTGCTTTTGGGTGTAGAGTTCTGTAGATGTCTGTTAGGTCCATCTGTTCTAGTGTGTTGTTCAGTGCCTCTGTGTCTACTTATTTTCTGTCTGGTTGATCTGTCCTCTGGAGTGAGTGGTGTGTTGAAGTCTCCTAAGATGAATGCATTGCTGTCTATTTCCTCCTTTAATTCTGTTAGTATTTGTCTCACATATGCTGGTGCTCCTGTGTTGGGTGCATATATATTTATAATGGTTATATCTTCTTGTTGGACTGACCCCTTTATCATTATGTAATGTCCTTTATCTTTTGCTACTTTCTTTGTTTTGAAGTCTATTTTGTCTGATACAAGTACTGCAACACCTGCTTTTTTCTCTTTGTTGTTTGCATGAAATATCTTTTTCCCTCCCTTCACTTTTAGTCTGTGTATACCTTTGGATTTGAGGTGAGTTTCTTGTAGGCAGCATATAGATGACTCTTGCTTTTTTTTTTATCCATTCTGTTACTCTGTGTCTTTTGATTGGTGCATTCAGTCCATTTACATTTAGGGTGATTATCGATAGATATGTACTTATTGCCATTGCTGGCTTTAGATTTGTGGTTACCAAGGGTTCAAGGGTTGCTTCTTTACTATCGAACAATCTAACTTAACTTTCTTGTTGTTATTGTAAACACTGTCCGATGTTTCTTTATTTCTCTCCCTTCTTATTCCTCCTCCTCCATTCTTTCTGTACTAGGTGTTTTATTCTTGCCTTTAGTTAGTATTTGGATGGTCTGCTTTCTTTGGTATGATTTTATTTTCTCTGGTGACATCTTTTTAGCCTTAGGTGTGCTTCCTTCTAGAGCAGTCCATTTAAGATATCCTGTGTAGACTTCCGGGAAGATGGCGGTGTGAGCAGGGCGGCAGAAATCTCCTCCCAACACTATATTTATCTACGAAAACACAGAAAATACATCTATTCCTAAAAGAGAGACGAGAATACACAGGAAAGCGCACAGCGTGCAGCTACACCCGAGAGGACTCGGCACCCCAAGAGGCGGTCTTAAAGAGCCCAGCTGACATACGTGGCAACTATCAGTGACCAAATTATACAGCCATGAAAAGACAGAGGAATATGGTTCAGACCAAAATCAACCAGACAACCCCAGAGAGGGAGTCTGAAGGGATGGAAATGCACAGCCTCCCTGAAAAAGAATTCAGAATAAAAGTCATAACCATGCTGATGGACCTACAGAGAAATGTGCAAGAGCTGAGGGAGGAAGTGAGGGAACTGAGGAAAGACAATACAGAAATCAGACAAGCGATCGACGGGCTTAACAGCAGAATGGATGAGATGCAAGAGACTGTTAATGGAATAGAAAACAGAGAACAGGAGTACAGAGCAGCTGAGGCAGAGAGAGATAAAAGGATTTCTAGGAATGAAAGAATATTAAGAGAACTGTGTGACCAATCCAAACGGAACAATATTCGCATTATAGGAGTACCAGAGGAAGAAGAGAGAGAAAAAGGGATAGAAAGTGTCTTTGAAGAAATAATTGCTGAAAACTTTCCCTCGCTGGGGAAGAAAGTAGTCTCGCAGTCCACCGAAGCTCATAGATCTCCCAACACAAGGGACCCAAGGAAGACAACACCAAGACACATAATAATTAAGATGGCACAGATCAAAGATAAAGACAGAGTATTAAAGGCAGCTAGAGAGAGAAAAAAAGATCACCTACAAAGGAAAACCCATCAGACTATCATCAGACTTCTCAACAGAAACCTTACAGGCCAGAAGAGAATGGCATGATATATTTAACGTAATGAAACTGAAGGGCCTCGAACCAAGAATATTGTATCCAGCACGATTATCATTTAAATATGATGGAGGGATTAAACAATTTCCAGATAAACGAAAGTTGAGAGAATTTGCGTCTCATAAACCACCACTACAGGATATCTTAAATGGACTGCTCTAGATGGAAGCACACCTAAGGCTAAAAGATGTCACCAGAGAAAATAAAATCATAGCAAAGAAAGCAGACCATCCAAATACTAACTAAAGGCAAAGAATAAAACACCTATTATAGAAAGAATGGAGGAGGAATAAGAAGGGAGAGAAAGAAAGAAACATCAGACTGTGTTTACAATAACTTAACAAGAAAGTTAAGTTAGATTGTTAGATAGTAAAGAAGCAACCCTGGAACCCTTGGTAACCACGAATCTAAAGCCAGCAATGGCAATAAGTACATACCTATCAATAATCACCCTCAATGTAAATGGACTGAATGCACCAATCAAAAGACACAGAGTAACAGAATGGATAAAAAAGCAAGACCCATCTATATGCTGCCTACAAGAAACTCACCTCAAACGCAAAGATATCCCCAGATCAAAAGTGAAGGGATGGAAAAAGATATTTCATGCAAATAACAAGGAGAAAA
>JAVSCE010012670.1:0-137527 GCA_032199065.1 Smutsia gigantea
GCACCCAACACAGGAGCGCCAGCATATGTGAAACAAATACTAACAGAATTAAAGGAGGAAATAGACAGCAATGCATTCATCTAAGAGACTTCAACACACCACTCACTCCAGAGGACAGATCAACCAGATAGAAAATAAGTAAAGACACAGAGGCACTGAACAACACACTAGAACAGATGGACCTAACAGACATCTACAGAACTCTACACCCAAAAGCAACAGGATACACATTCTTCTCAAGTGCACATGAAACTTTTTCCAGAATAGACCACATACTAGGCCACAAAAAGAACCTCAGTAATTTCAAAAATATTGAAATCCTACCAACCAACTTCTCAGATCACCAAGGTATAAAACTAGAAATAAATTTTAGAAAGAAATCAAAAAGGCTCACAAATACATGGAGACTTAACAACACTCTCCTAATTAATCAATGGGTTAACGACCAAATCAAAACAGAAATCAAAGAATATATGGAGACTAATGACAACAACAACACAAAGCCACAACTTCTGTGGGACGCAGCAAAGGCAGTTCTAAGAGGAAAGTATATTGCAATCCAGGCCTATTTAAAGAAGGAAGAACATTCCCAAATGAATAGTCTAAAGACACAATTACTGAAATTGGAAAAAGAAGAACAAATGAGGCCCAAAGTCACCAGAAGGAGGGACATAATAAAGATTAGAGAGGAAATAAATAAAATTGAGAAGAATAAAACAATAGAAAAAATCAATAAAACCAAGAGCTGGTTCTTTGAAAAAATAAACAAAATAGATAAAACCCTAGCCAGACTCATTAAGAGAAAAAGAGAATCTACACACATAAACACAATCAGAAATGAGAAAGGAAAAATCACGACGACCCCACAGAAATACAAAGAATCATAAGAGAATATTATGAGAATCTATATGCTGACAAGCTGGAAAACATAGAAGAAATGGACAACTTCTTAGAAAAATACAACCTTCCAAGACTGACCAAGCAAGAAACAGAAAAACTAAACAGACCAATCACCAGCGACGAAATCGAATTGGTAATCAAAAAACTACCCAAGAACAAAACCCCTGGGCCTGATGGATTCACCTCTGAATTCTACCAGACGTACAGAGAAGAAATAACACTGATTCTCCTTAAAGTTTTCCAAAAAATAGAAGAGGAGGGAATACTTCCAAACTCATTCTATGAAGCCAGCATCACTCTAATACCAAAACCGGGCAAAGACCTCACCAAAAAAGAAAATTACAGACCAATATCCCTGATGAACGTAGATGCAAAAATACTCAACAAAATATTAGCAAACCGAATTCAAAAATACATCAAGAGGATCATACACCATGATCAAGTGGGATTCATCCCAGGGATGCAACGATGGTACAACATTCGAAAATCCATCAACATCATCCACCACATCAACAAAAAGAAGAACAAAAACCACATGATCATCTCCATAGATGCTGAAAAAGCATTTGACAAAATTCAGCATCCATTTCTGATTAAAACTCTGAACAAAATGGGTATAGACAGCAAGTACCTCAACATCATAAAGGCTATATATGACAGACCCACAGCTAACATCATACTTAACGGCGAGACGCTGAAAGCTTTTCATCTAAGATCGGGAACAAGACAGCGATGCCCACTCTCTCCACTGTTATTCAACATAGTACTGGAGGTCCTAGCCACAGCAATCAGACAAAACAAAGACATACAAGGCATCCAGATTGGTAAAGAAGAAGTCAAATTGTCACTATTTGCAGATGACATGATACTGTACATAAAAAACCCTAAAGATTCCATTCCAAAACTACTAGAACTAATATCTGAATTCAGCAAAGTTGCAGGATACAAAATTAACACACAGAAATCTGTTGCTTTCCTATACACTAATGATGAACTAACAGAAAGAGAAATCAGAAAAACAATTCCATTCACAATTGCATCAAAAAGAATAAAATACCTAGGAATAAACCTAACGAAGGAAGTGAAAGACCTGTACTCTGAAAACTACAAGACACTCCTAAGAGAAATTAAAGAGGACACTAACAAATGGAAATGCATCCCATGCTCTTGGCTAGGAAGAATAAATATTGTCAAAATGGCTGTACTACCTAAAGCAATCTACAGATTCAGTGCAATCCCTATCAAACTACCAACAGCTTTCTTCAATGAACTGGAACAAATAATTCTAAAATTCATATGGAACCACAAAAGACCCCGAATAGCCAAAGCAATCCTGAGAAGGAGGAATAAAACAGGGGGAATTACGCTCCCTGACTTCAAGCTCTACTACAAAGCCACAGTAATCAAGACAATTTGGTATTGGCACAAAAACAGACCCACAGACCAGTGGAACAGAATAGAAAATCCAAACATTAACCCAAACATATACAGTCAATTAATATTTGATAAAGGAGCCTTGGATATACAATGGGGAGATGACAGCCTCTTCAGCAGCTGGTGTTGGAAAAACTGGACAGCTACATGTAAGAGAATGAAACTGGACTACTGTCTAGCCCCATACACAAAGGTAAACTCAAGGTGGATCAAAGACCTGAATGTAAGTCATGAAACCATAAAACTCTTAGAAAAAAACATAGGCAAAAATCTCTTGGACATAAACATGAGCAACTTCTTCATGAACATATCTCCCCGGGCAAGGGAAACAAAAGCAAAAATGAACAAGTGGGACTATATCAAGTTGAAAAGCTTCTGTACAGCAAAGGACACCATCAGTAGAACAAAAAGACATCCTACAGTATGGGAGAATATATTCATAAAAAACGTATCTGATAAAGGGTTGACATCCAAAATATATAAAGAACTCATGCACCTTAACAAACAGAAAGCAAATAATCCAATTAAGAAATGGGCAGAGGACATGAATAGACACTTCTCCAAAGAAGAAATTCAGATGGCCAACATGCACATGAAAAGATGCTCCACATCGCTAATCATCAGAGAAATGCAGATTAAAACCACAATGAGATATCACCTCACACCAGTGAGGATGGCCAACATCCAAAACACAAACAACAACAAATGTTGGCGAGGATGTGGAGAAAAGGGAACCCTCCTACACTGCTGGTGGGACTGCAAATTAGTTCAACCATTGTGGAAAGCAGTATGGAGGTTCCTCAAAAAACTCAAAATAGAAATACCATTTGACCCAGGAATTCCACTCCTAGGAATTTACCCTAAGAATGCAGCAGCCCAATTTGAAAAGGACAGATGCACCCTATGTTTATTGCAGCACTATTTACAATAGCCAAGAAATGGAAGCAACCTAAGTGTCCATCAGTAGATGAATGGATAAAGAAGATGTGGTACATATACACAATGGAATATTATTCAGCCATAAGAAGAAAACAAATCCTACCATTTGCAACAACATGGATGGAGCTAGAGGGTATTATGCTCAGTGAAATAAGCCAAGCCGAAAAAGACAAGTATCAAATGATTTCACTCATATGTGGAGTATAAGAACAAAGAAAAAAACTGAAGGAACAAAACAGCAGCAGACTCACAGAACCCAAGAACGGACTAATAGTTACCAAAGGGAAAGGGACTGGGGAAAATGGGCGGGAAGGGAGGGATAAGAGGGAAAAAGGGGCATTACCATTAGCAGATGTAATGTTGGGGGGGCACGGGGAGGGCAGTACAACTCAGAGAAGACAAGTAGTGATTCTATAGCATCTCACTACGGTGATGGACAGTGACTGTAATGGGGTTGGTGGGGGGGACCTGATGAAGGGGTAGTTTAATAATCGTAATATTGCACATGTAATTGTAAATTAATGATAATAAAATAAAATAAAATAAAATAAAAAATGAGATGCACCATCCTCCCCCCGAGGCACCTGTCTGTCTCCCAGATTAAGAGATAGCCACTGAGATCTCGGTGCAACAGCTGCCCAAAACTCAACATGGGGCATATCCATAAGTGCAAGATGAGTTGTTCTGTATTGAGAACAAGCTGAGTCTTAGGCAAGTAGGGAATGCACAGGAACTGACTAAAATAAAATGGAATTTTGTGGTCCCACAGGCACAGGGGCCCAAGTCAGCCAGGTCATCTCCTGTTGTGAAGATGCCCTGCAGCCATTCCTGCCTAGTCACAGACTCACAGCCCCCCACCCTTCACACTTGACCAGCCTGGAATGATAACCCTGTCTGGTTCTTACATCCCTAGCAGAATCCTTGAGGAGAATAATTAGCAATCCCAATCGTTGCTTCTTCTCACACAAAGATGGCATTAGAATGATCTGTTCTCTTAGGACAAGGCCCCAATATACTGACTGACATAACTCCTTTCCTGCACCCATCCCACATTGTAAAAAGTATTTAAGATGTTCCCAACCAAAGAGGCTTTGCTGATGCGTGGCTCTTGCACCAATCATCCACAGTAGGATGCTGCATGGTGGTCTTATTGATTTCAGTGGACATGACCAAACAGTTGGGAGACAAGAAAGTGCTGTGTGGAGAGGGACTGAATTCTGGCAATTTGCTCCAGCAAAAGTGTGCCTGAGAAAACTCTGGGGTCACAGGAGGTTGAGGCTGACTGGAATGATAGGCACAGGTTTCAGTAGCCCTGGCCGCAGCAGAGAAATGTGGCTACCAGGTGCTGCCCTGCCTTACCCCCCTACCCCCTCCACCCTCCTGCATGGCACCCCCTGCCCTGCCCACCCTGCCCCACTGTCCTGCTTCCAAGCAAGCTGTCAGAGCTTTGTCTCAGGATCTGCTTCTGAAAGCCCAAACCGAGACATGAGTGCAATGTCACAACACTTCTTGGAGAGCCACTGGGTGTGCCTCCCACCCACCAGGAGAATCTCTGTGTTGAGCAACAGGTCAGATAAGATCCCTCACTTCCCACCCCTTGCTGGTGGGGGAGTTTGTCAGTATGCTCGTTTCCTCAGAGGGCAGAAGCCAAAGCAATCCAGACAGGCAATCCTCTTTCCATGGGCGTCCACAGGAGCACAACTATGTGATCTCCAAAGGGGAAGGGAAAGAAAAATAAGCATTTTTACTTCATGCCAGTCAATCCTCAGAAAGGCTGCAAAAGCCCCATTTTATAGATGAAGAAACGGAGACTCAGGCCACCACACTGGGCCAAGTTCACACAGCAGGGAACTGGGACTCAGGCCCAGGGCTCTCTGATTGCACAGGCTGCTTTCACTGTGCCAGGGGACCTCACAGTCTGGGCCAAGGACCACCAGCATCGGAGCTGCCTGGGAACTGTTAGAAATGCAGATTCTCAGCACCCCCTGATCCCCCCGACCTGCTGAGTCAGCAACTCTGGGGCAGGGCCCCATAATCCATGTTTCATCAAGTCGCCCATGGGATTCTAGTGGCCACTCCAGGGTTATGCCCTGCACTGGACCATGTTATCTCCAAACAGGAAGATATGAAGGCCTAAAAGCAAAGTGATTCTGCACTTTACGTGAATATAAAGATCTCCATTTGTCCTTAATTTATTGAATGAAAAATAGGGACCCACCACACAGAACTGGTTTCTATCACGGGCTTCGGACCTGGTCTAGGAGTTCCAGGCGTGGCTCAGATAACAGATTTGTTATTAAAGGTGGTTTACCTAATGCATGCCAATTTATACAAGGGGAAAAACATTATCAAACAAATCTCACCCCACTGCTGTGAGACATACAGTACTCAAGAAATGTTTGTTAAATGAACACACAGATCTCATTGAATGAAGGTAGGGGTGTTCATTGTTGACTGTTTTCAGTCCCTCTGTGTCACATGAGTGAATTAAGCTTATAGATATGAAAATGTTTTGAATAGCACATAACATAAATAAATCAAGATGGATTATCAGGAGCAGCAGTATAAGTACAGCTTAATGATTAAATGTGGGCTAAGCACCTAGACCTCCAGGGTTCAAACCCCAGCACAGCCACTTACTAGCTAAGTGATCTTGGGCCAGTTACCTAACCTCTGGCTTACAGTTTCTTCATCTGAAAAATGAGAGAATAGTTGACTACTATTGGTTTAAATGAGTTAATACCTGAATATCACTGAGAAACTTTCCCTGCTTCACTTGGGGAGAATCAGGTTCTCTCTTCTGAACTCAGAAAACATTCTATTCATACAACCACTACAGAGGGAGCCACTACAATACAGGAATAAAATACAAGATTCTCAGTTAGATTTGAATTTCAGATAAACTAGGAATCATTTTTTAATGTAAGTATGTCCTACTTACTACATATGAATTATACTATACTATACATATTCTAAAAATAATTCCTAGTTTATCTCAAATTCAAATATAACTGGGTATTCTTTATTATTTTCTAAATCTTCAATCCTTGTTTATCACCCCAACTTTGTTAGAGGAGAATCATGTCTTACTTAATTTTTTATCCTCAGAAACCAGCAGAGTTCCTGGCACACAATAGATGCTGTATACATCTTTGATAAGTGGATCAAGAGGAAACACTTCCATGAAAGGCAATACTCCCATCACTGGGCTGTCACAATGATTTTGTTGTTCATACAGAGCTACGTGACTTGACGGTCTGCCTAGCTAAATTTCTTCTACAGACTCCAGTGGTCTGTGTGGGTAGCTTTTGCTCCTTAGTTAATGCTTGGATCTATCAGGAGGCGCGTACATGTGCCTATATTCCATACTGTACAAGTGAGCATTTCCTTTTTGGCATGACAAGGGCCACCATGTTAGAAAACAGAGCCAGACATCCGTTCAGCATTTTTAAGAGCATTACATACCACACACTGGGCTAAGAACCAGGGACACAAAAACACAGAAGACCCCATCCACATCCTTCAATAGCAGATTGTATAATCTAAATGCAAGTGTTAGAAAATAAAATAAGCACAGGAAAAATGTTGGCATTGAACTAAGGGAATTGCTGCCTCAAGGGGATCACACATTAGTTCAAAAGAGAACATTTTTATCTTTTCAAAACAGAGAAAATTTCCCTTGCGTGCACTAGCTTCAGGGGTCTGCATTCTGCTTTCAGAACACAGAGATGCAGCTCAGGGTTGCAAGCTCTCCCTCCTGAGACCTTGAAAGCTCCATTACTTTGGCTAACAGACTGGAGGGGAACCCTGGCAACCAACTCCAGTATTAAACTTCTTTTCCTTAAGGTAGTGAGAGACTCATCTTTTGAAACTAGATTTCTTTTTCCTGGGATCTATCAAATCAGGAGTCCTTTGCTGTCTTGTCCTGCTTCATAAGTCCCTGCGCCATATCAAAAACATTATGATCTTGAGTTTTATTAGCCATGGGAAGAAGGGTAGAATATAGCAAAATCATTGAAGAAAAAAGAGAGAGGAAAGGGCCCATAAAAACACGGAGAGCTTTCCCTTGCTTTGCCATCAGATCTAAAGAACAGCCCCATTCATGGCACCCAGCTGCATATAAGAGTAGGACTTATAAAAAAATAATCAGATTTATGACAGGCCTTCAGCAGTTAACTCATTGCATGGGGCTGAGTCGGGAAATTACAAGTATGAAAAATTGATCCATCTCTCCAATGAAGCCATAAATCAAGAAAGGGATGAGTTTCAGAGATGAGCAGAGAGGATTTGATGTGTTCCTACTCAGAGACAGCTTAATGCAAGTGAAAGAGAATCACGCACAGACACATAGATCTTCAAATTTCCCAAAACAGTTGTTCCTCCTCCTATTATTGAAGTGTCTCATTGTTCATTTTCTGAGAGAATATGAAGTTTTGCAGGGCTTAAATCTGTTTAAATCTCAAAACATTTTAAATTCTGTTACCTGAGATTTTTTAAAATGTAAGAGACACCAAGAAATGTTTCCTTGGCTGATTAATATCACAGATATTTCAACCTGAAAGGTATTTGAAGAACTTCTTTTCTAACTTCCCATTTTAGAAACAAGGAAACTGAGTCCCAGAAAGGGCAAAAACCTTATAGAATCTGATCACCCTGTAAGCTCACCAGGCCTTAAGCAATCCTGACACAAGGGCACAGAGTGATCGAGAATTTCTGTTGACTTAATGCATGTATCTCACTGGTTGAAGGAAGGTGAGATGCATTATAGAGCTTCTCCATTCCAATCTGTATCTTGTTTTGCTTAACAATTCTTATGTATTGCTAGAGAATGCAGGACCAAGTAGATGTTATTTTAAATTCATATGACTCTCAACTTTGAAATAAAAACCCTTCTGACCCTTTCTGTGTCCAGAGAACATATGTTCATCTAATTTTCTATGTTTACCTCATGACAGTGTAGGCATTAATTGACCTGAAGGCACACAGCTGCACAGCGTGGACAAAATGCCAGGCTCCTAACTCCCAGACCGGAGCTCCATCAGCAGCACCCAGCTGTGTCTTGGCTTGTGGAAGACCAGGTTCTGTGCTTCCCAAAGCAGTTTCCACTGAGTGGGAGAAAATGCTATGCAGAGTAAGATTGATTAAATAACAAACCCACTTAACATTTTCATCTTCATCCTAAATAGCATCACAACTCTGTTTATTTAGTCACTCAGCAAACATGTCCTGAGGACCTGTTATGTGACAAACTGGGTGCTGGGGTGGCACTGCCTGGATCCAGCTGGACAGGCACAGTGCTTGCCTGGCAGATGCCTACACTCCCTGGGGAGAGAGAACTCTGGGGGCACAGAAGAACTCCAGAATCTTTCAGCAAGTGAAATTTTGAGTAAACTACAATGTACATGAAGCACAAGAAACAATTAATAAGCAAGGGAAGAAGATAAGAACATGGAGTGTCAGGAGAAACATTCTTTTCCTTCTACAGTTAGGAACTTAAAGTAGACATTTATTGTGTCAGTAACTTCAAACACTGGAAGAGAAATGGTGCAGTTCCGGCTTTAGCAAGCCCCTTGTGGCTGTGACCATCTTTCTGGGACCAATCACAAAATACATAACTCTCCCAGGGGCTCACTCCTCATTCACAGTGATGGCCATTCAAACTAGCATATGTCCTGGAACTTGCCAACCCCTGGGGAGAAGGAGACACAGCCCACTTCCTGTTCCCATCCTCATTGTACCTACCATAGCAGTTTTCAAATGCCTTGGTTTCAGGAACCCTTTCCATTCTCAGAATTTAGGTTAAAACAGAAAATTTTAAAGCAAATAGTATTCACTTTTAAAAAGATTAAATAGAAAATCCAAACATTAACCCAAACATATACAGTCAATTAATATTTGATAAAAGTGCCTTGGATATACAATGGGGAGATGACAGCTTCTTCAGCAGCTGGTGTTGGAAAAACTGGACAGCTACATGTAAGAGAATGAAACTGGACTACTGTCTAGCCCCATACACAAAGGTAAACTCAAGGTGGATCAAAGACCTGAATGTAAGTCATGAAACCATAAAACTCTTAGAAAAAAACATAGGCAAAAATCTCTTGGACATAAACATGAGCAACTTCTTCATGAACATATCTCCCCGGGCAAGGGAAACAAAAGCAAAAATGAACAAGTGGGACTATATCAAGCTGAAAAGCTTCTGTACAGCAAAGGACACCATCAGTAGAACAAAAAGACATCCTACAGTATGGGAGAATATATTCATAAAAAACATATCTGATAAAGGGTTGACATCCAAAATATATAAAGAACTCATGCACCTTAACAAACAGAAAGCAAATAATCCAATTAAGAAATGGGCAGAGGACATGAATAGACACTTCTCCAAAGAAGAAATTCAGATGGCCAACAGGCACATGAAAAGATGCTCCACATCGCTAATCATCAGAGAAATGCAGATTAAAACCACAATGAGATATCACCTCACACCAGTGAGGATGGCCAACATCCAAAACACAAACAACAACAAATGTTGGCGAGGATGTGGAGAAAAGGGAACCCTCCTACACTGCTGGTGGGACTGCAAATTAGTTCAACCATTGTGGAAAGCAGTATGGAGGTTCCTCAAAAAATTCAAAATAGAAATACCATTTGACCCAGGAATTCCACTCCTAGGAATTTACCCTAAGAATGCAGCAGCCCAGTTTGAAAAAGACAGATGCACCCCTATGTTTATTGCAGCACTATTTACAATAGCCAAGAAATGGAAGCAACCTAAGTGTCCATCAGTAGATGAATGGATAAAGAAGATGTGGTACATATACACAATGGAATATTATTCAGCCATAAGAAGAAAACAAATCCTACCATTTGCAACAACATGGATGGAGCTAGAGGGTATTATGCTCAGTGAAATAAGCCAAGCCGAAAAAGACAAGTATCAAATGATTTCACTCATATGTGGAGTATAAGAATAAAGAAAAAATACTGAAGGAACAAAACAGCAGCAGACTCACAGAACCCAAGAACGGACTAATAGTTACCAAAGGGAAAGGGACTGGGGAAAATGGGCGGGAAGGGAGGGATAAGAGGGAAAAAGGGGCATTACGATTAGCAGACATAATGTTGGGGGGGCACGGGGAGGGCAGTACAACTCAGAGAAGACAAGTAGTGATTCTATAGCATCTCACTACGCTGATGGACAGTGACTGTAATGGGGTTGGTGGGGGGGACCTGATGAAGGGGTAGTTTAATAACCGTAATATTGCACATGTAATTGTAGATTAATGATAATAAAATAAATTATATTAAAAAAAAAGATTAAACCTACCATGGGTTCACATAAAAGATATATTTTGGGGACAACAGCTACATTTTTCAAAATAAAAAAGCCAGTGAGATTAGCATTGCTTTGTATTTTTGTAGATCTCTAGAATGATTGTTTTCTTATATCTGCTCCTGCATTCAGTTTGTTTCAATATATTATTTTGGTTGAAGTAGAGGATACAACCTAGGCTTATAAAACTATGCCTTTGGAAAAGGGAGGAGTATTTTAATCACCTTTAAAGTACTTGTAGATCTTTGATACTATACCCCAACTCAACAAGTGGTGCTTTTTAAATGTTGTCTGCAGTGTGAAATTGAACCTACATCAGTGAACTGTACATACTCTGTGTGGATAAAATGGGAATTTCTGACCAGGATTCCTACCTGGCCTTAATCGCACCTACTGTATATATAATAAGAGTCTGTTTGCACATCCATGGGATGTTTACTGGGAACAGAGTGGCTGGTCAGTCACAGGAGTACTGGTGGAGAGGAAACACCCATTATCTTCTCCCCTCAGTTACTGGTATGCAATTGGTTGGGCTTCTGCCAGTCACCAGACACCCACCTGTAGAGTTCCTCCTGCTGCAGGGCAGGGAGGTAGCCTGTGGTCAGGGAGAGCAGGGAGCTAGGAGAGACAGGCCTACTGCCATGAGAATAAACCCCCAACTTCTTGCCCTTGTCTTAATTCAGTCTCACCAAATTTACAGGGAACTTGCCCCAAGTGGGGAAACCCCATCCTCCGAGAGCAACACTCTGTGACATCAGAATTGTGAACAAGTCTTCCAGCTAGGCCTGCTCTGTAGCATCGCACATGGGTCATTTGGAAGATACTGGCTCTCTGAGTTATGCAGATCTCCCAAATGTTGATTCACTTCACTTTACAATATCAGAAAGTTCTAGTATCACCACACATCCCATCGGAAAAGTCTATAAATGCTAAAAAGCTCTCCAGTTCTTCCAAACTTCTCATTTTCACTTAAGAGCTTCAATGTTATCATAGGCAGAAAATACCGATACTTATTTTCCTTGAAATAATAGGCTCATTGTTTATTGTTGAGAAAATGGCTGCCAAATGCCCAATTTTTGAACAACCACAATTTGTCAGTTCTTTCACGTAAAATAGTGTCCTGTGAAGAAAAAGCTGCTACCTGAGCTTGTGAGTCACGGCACTGAGGACTTTTCCAAAGACTGCTAGTGCAGCAGGACACCAGGGCTATGATTTGTCCTAAGACATCAGCAGCTTTAACCCTCCATTGCTTTTGCACCACAAGGCAAAAGTCAACACAGCACAAATGGTAAGTGTGATTTAGTATTGTTACTAAAACAGTTTGAACTCTTAGACCTGCCAAAAGGGGTGTATGGATCACACTTTGAAAACCACTGATCAGATGCACCCAGGATGGAACAGACGCCCAGCACCCTGAATGTGATTTGACAGCCCTCTCCACTTAACCCCTGGGAGAGGCCTCTTGCACAGCTGGTATTATGAGAACAGTGTTCATTTTACCAATTAGGGCTGGATTTATGTTCCATGACACCAGAATTAGGTTTCAGTTTACTGAAACTTGTTTTAGGAATGCTGATTTTGAAAGGAAAACTGAAGTCATGCCCACATCAGTATACACACATTTAACTCTTAGTGGGCACAGAACACGGTGCTAGGTGACAGCATAGAAAGAGCCTGTCCTTGGCCTACCTCCCACTGAGGTGGCAGAGTAAAACAGACACAAAGGGTGTGCAATAAACAGTAAGGCAGCACTTCCCATCAGATGAGTGCCTATTAAGAATGCAGCAGCCCTTTAGGGAAAGGAGAGATCACTAACACCTGGAACATCCACAGATTCTTCAGCAAGTTTACTGAAGACCTACTGTGTGCTGGATGCTGTTATGGGTACAAGAGATACAGAAATGAATAGAAGGAAATCCCTGAATACCTGGAATGTCCTTTCCAGAGCAGGAGACAGACAGTAAACAAGCAAGTGTAATATAATGACAGGAATATGCACAGGGCCAGGGTACAGACTGGGATGGGGGCTCAGGGACAGGGCAGTGAGAGAAGGCCCAGAGCAGATGATCCAAGAGACAGGACCTCAACAAAGAGAGGGAGTGAATGTCTATAGGAGGAAAGCGCTCTGCAAAGGGAACAAGGCTTGTAAATACCCTGAGGCCAGATCAAGCCTGGTTTGTTTAAGGAAGCTATTGGAAGCTAGAGTGGCTATAGCAGAGAACAGGGAGGACCCGAGTTGTCTTTAACTCTGGGCAGGCTGAGAACCCACTGCTGATGTTGAAGGTCTCATTACATGATCTGATTTAGATAATTCAGAAACCACCCCTGAGCCGTGGAATCTGAGGGAAGGCAGGAGGGAGCCAGGGACAGCAGAATGGAAGGCTGCGGGAATGCTGGGGGCAAAGCAGGGGTGTTGGCTGCACTGACCTTCAGAAAGTAAGGCTGGCTGCGTTGGCTGATGTAGACAATTAGAGAAAGAGCAGACCAAGGACAACTGGGCTTTGAGTGTGAAATCCCCAGTAAATGATGGCACCCTTCACCATGAAAGAGAAAACTGAGCAAAAGTGTTCTGGGGTGGGCCCATCACAAGTTCTGACTTCAGTATATTAAACCTGAGATGCCTATTAAATATTCAAGAGAATGTTGAGTACGCCATTACCAAATATATGATTTTGGGTCTGGGGTTGGCAGAGTTAGGACTGGAGATATAAATTCGACCGGCATCAAAATATAAGTGGTGTTCCAAGCCACTGGACTGGACAAGACCAGAAAGTGCAGAGACGAGAGTCAGGACACTGCAACATAAAGAAATCATGGTGAGGAGGAGCCAGTCAGGCCCATTAGAGAAGGCAGCCCAGGAGAGGGAGAGCATGGTGCCCACGAAGCCAGGGGCAAAGAAGGACAAGGAGGAGCAAGTGATAAACTGTGCCAAACGCTGCTTGGGGTTGGCTGAGATGCGGACAGAGCCCACTATGGATCCGACAGGGGGTG
Source organism: Smutsia gigantea (assembly GCA_032199065.1). Lineage (NCBI taxonomy): Eukaryota > Metazoa > Chordata > Mammalia > Pholidota > Manidae > Smutsia > Smutsia gigantea. The sequence goes on from JAVSCE010012670.1 coordinate 13,604, forward strand.
TCAGCGGGGAGGTCCTTCACAGCCTGACTACAGCATGGCACAAGAGCCCAGTGTGGGAGCCAGCAAACCAGGAACGGAGGTTGGCATTAACCGGCATTACTGCTCTAAAGGTGGGCAAAGGAATGGGACTGCAGGTGAGGAGGGGTGGGGGTCTAGGGGTGGTTTTGTGTTTTTCTTTCTTACTAGAAGTTATTGCACGCAGCATATCTGAATGCTTGGGGTGATAATTTAGCAGACAGGCAAACTGCCTTTCCTGTGAGAGGAGAGTAGCAAGCAGAACAGATGGGAGGGACCAGGATCACCAGGCAGCATTTCTCCAAATGTAGGGACTTGGACAGATGTGTCAGTGGAAAACATACGTTATTCTCTCCCTGCTTCTGTTTGCTGTATGATGTAGGACATGTGGTCATTGGCTGATGGGTGAAGGCATGTGGGTGTGAATTACCAAAGAAATGCAGGATTGAGGTTGAGAGCTGATAGAGACTCATAGCCATAAATTTAAAGTGAAACGAACCAGGAACTACCTCACAAAGAGATGAAATTTGAACTTGCCTCAGGAGAAAGGATAGTGCTCAGGCTCAGAGATAATTAAGACAGCTTTTTTAAAAAGTGTTGGAAATGTAAGCATGTTGAAATCTGGTACCACGACGGTCTTGTTCAGGTGAATATTTGTTGAATAAGTGAATGGGTGAATGAATAAATGGATTAGTAAATGCCAAGATATATTCAAGTACAGTAGGTGAAGGACTATTTAGTTCTTTGGTGGACATTGGGGTTCAAAGTTGAGACACAGATAGGAACTAATTCAGGAAGACCTCAAACTCCTGAATAAAGGGGTTGGCCTTGAACCTGCAGACCAACAGAGAGCTATTATCAATAAATGGTGCCAATACCATACTGACGGAAATTCTTTACTTCATGGAATGAGGACTTGACCCAGTTCCAGACCACCCCAGACCACCCAAATCTGATTGCCTCTTCACAGGTTCAGGGTCTTGAACACTATGACTTTGGAGCATGACAATCCTACCCAGTCACATTATGAAAAAAACCAGCATGCGCATTTTAAAGACCAACATATCTGCTTAGATCTTCGTTTTGAAGTAGTACAGGGATCAGGAGAGAACAAGAAGCTATTTGCGCGCGGGCTACAGCAATATGAACCCATGTCAAACCTAATGTGGTCTCTACTTTCAAGGCCAAAGGGGTCTCCAAGTGTTGATTCATAGAAAACATGTGCCCTCAAAGCTTTGTTGTCTCCATGGTCTTAAATAGAATTTAACTGGCTTCCATTTTAACTCAATAACGTCCTGGGAAGGAGACAGAAATACTATAAAAGAGTTAGAAAGCCTTTTCAAAGGGAATCATGTCTCAGAGAGGGAAAGCCATGGGGAAGCATTAGGAAACCCTTGGGCCTCTGAGGCTGGGGGCATTTCTGCATGCAGCCTTCATCCTGAGGTCCCTGGGGATCAGGACCATTATAATCATGAAAGGGGAGCAGGAAGGGAATTTTCACAAGTTTTTGACTCAAACCTTCTCCCAGACACCACCCTGTACTGGGTGCTCAGGCTTCCACCACCTAAGGAATTAAGAGTTGTAAGCCCCTCAGAGCCAATCTGGTCCAATGCAGGGCCCCCTTTCCTAGAGTTTGCCCTGCCCACAGGACGAAGCATTTTGCCACGAGGTTTTGGCAAAGTTTCAGAAATGGAAAAAGCAAATCGTTCAGCAAAAGTGCATGTCACTATAAATGAATGCCACCAAATAAAACACAGGGAGTAAAACGAAAGATCTTTGAAGGAGGGAATATTTCCCATGAGGGACACAATCCTTTGCTGTGAGCTGCTGCTGGGGGACATTCACAATCGGGGGTCCTCAGCGCCTTGCAGCCTCAGTTTCCCCTGAGGCAAGGCCAGGGCTGCAGCTCTGCAGGCAGGACCCTGTGCTCTCTTCTCTTCGTTGATCCCACCCTTCTGTGAGAGCCCTGGCATAGATATACCTTCTCTCTGCACTACTCCTTAGGTGAGACCCACCAGGGCATCCTCCCCTAGACTCCTTCAGTTCTTTAAGGGACATGAGCTTTTGCTCAACCATAGTTCCCCTATGTATCTTAGAGCAGTACCTTAGAAAACCTGTTCCAGATGATACTTTCATTGCAATGGTTGTACATCTTCAACATAGAAAAATTTAAAGTACAGAAAGGACAAGAAAACGAGCCGCCCTGGTCCCACGACCTACATGCACCTGGGGTTAACATTGTAGACTGTTATTTTCTTTTAGTCTCCATTTACGGATATTTGTCTTTTTACCATGGTAAACCGGGTATAGATCATATTAGTCATGCTTTTCCATTGATTTTTAGAACAGGATTTTTCCCCCATTTTTTAAAATTGAAAAATAGTTGATACATAATATCATATTGGTTTCAGTTGTACAACATAGCCCACAATTATAGACATTGTTAAATGCTCACCCCCCTAAGTTTAGTTACCATCTGTCCTCATACAAAGAAATTACAATGTAATTGACTATATTCCCTATATTCTACTTCCACCTTGTAGATTCTATTTTATAACTGGAAGTTTGTAGCCCTTTATCCCCTTCACCTGTTTTGCCCATGCTCTTACCCCAGAACAGGAGTGTTTTCTACCCTTAAATCAATTTAAAAAATATTCAACCCCCTCCTGTGTCTCAATTTCCTTACTAGGAGCTAGTGATAGAAACCTAAGAAAGAAGTCTTGCATCCCAGGAAATCTCTTTTGGGAGCGGGTTATTATTTAGGTTGGGGAAGCACACAGTGTACCTTTTCCCGAAGCAGGGTCCTCCTGTTCCTCCTGAGCAGACGCAGTCTTACCTTTGCTCTTTTTGTACGGAAGTCTGCCCAATAAGAAAACTCCTTCAAGTTCCTCCCCCTAGCCCATGCAACTGGTTCCTTCTCTTCCCCACCCCCCATTGTGATTGGTTCTTCCTCTTCCCTCCAGGTGCTTGGGTCCACCTCTTCTTCCCTTCTTGTGATTGGTTCCCTTTGCCCCACAACCCACTGTGATTGGTTCCTTCTCTTCTCCCCTCCATGTGATTGGTTCTTTCTCTTTCCCCTCTCCATTCTGGCAATAAGAGGAAAATGGAAGAGAAGGAAGGCAATAATCAGCTTTTGGGGATTATGAAGTAAAACATTGCCTGGTCTAAGGTAAAACATTCATGTGCCATTGTGTTTTGAAGGCTTGTGCCCCAGGTCAAGCTGTACTGTCCAAGGAAAGGACTGCAAGGATCTTATATTTGGAAGGGTGAAAAGGACCTAGGATAAGGGTCCTAGGCCTGGGAAAGGACCTTATTCAGGAGACCGAAGAGTCTGCCAGGCAGAGCGCCTGGGAGATGACCTCTCCCGAAGCAGGGGCTGGGGCTATGCAGGAAGCAGGGGCTGGGGCTATGCAGGAGCCGTGAGCACCTTAGGTCCGCAGAGCCCAGTGGGAGTGGAGCTCACAGAGCTGAGGAGGCTCTGTGGGGGCTGGGAAGGACCAGGGAGGAGGCAGGGGCGGGGCACCTGGAGGGGAGGGGCTGGCCCGGGCGGAGCACTGGGGAGCAACCCATGGCTCCTGGGAAACCCTTTTTCCTATGAGCGCTGAGCTGCAGATTTCCTGCGGGGCTGGCAGGGGAACATACGTGCGTTGTGTTACCAGTATCAGACAAAGAGGGAGTCGAGGCAATAAGCAGTAAATGAGTCAGAATGGCACGTTACAGAAAGGACCCCACAGTGCACACCTGCGGTGAGACTTTGATAACCTTGCTGCTGTGTTGTTCGGTACATACAATTTAGAAATCTTAAATGTTATTCACCATAGCAGATGTCTAAGAAGATATAGTTATCCTCTGAGATGCTGAAAAACATTTGAACAATATCAACATCTTCTTAAGATTTAAAAATATGAAACTAGTGATAGATGAATACTACATATGATTAACTAAATACATAACAAAGCAAAATCTAGCATTGTTCTTCCTTATAAAACATTGCAAGTGTTAGATGAAGACATAGCTGCCCAATGTACCATTATTTTTTTTTTCCTTCTTTTTCTCCTTTGTGCATCCACTGGCCATGTCTTCTTTTTCTCCCCTAATGGACATTAGGCCTGTCAGGGGCTCCTTCTGGAAAAGTCTTGTCTGGTCCTGTTAGGCCTTGACCGAAATGGCCAACAGCTGGTGAAGTGGGGGCTGCCCGCCTTGATTTCACTCATGAAACCCTGATTTACCAATTAGGGGAGAGAGGAAAGGCAGGAACCTGGGAACAATCTCTCTCTTTATTAAACATTATTAAACATTGTATGGAGACAACCTAAGGTGATGTTACTGTAAGTGGATGCATACTGGAAGGAAAAGAAATCAAGCATAAATATGGGAAAGGAAGAGGCAAAAGTAACATCATCCTAAATCTCACCCTAGTGTATCTGTTCCATAGAACGCAAGTCACATGGAGAACCCTAGCTACCAGAGTCTGGAAAATGTGATTTTTAGCCTTTCAGTCTTTACAGCAAGCATGCTAGGAGGGAGTTGGAGCAGGTGTGAGATGTACAGTATGCACAGAAAATAGTAAAACTCTGTTGAGAGACACTGAGAGTTTGAATAAATGGATCTATGCACCCAGTTCTTCGGTGGAAATAATGTGAAGGTGTCTGCTGTCTCTAAATCACTGCCAACTAAAATCCAAAACAAGACTTTTTGAGGTGGAGCATTGTAAACATTTTCACCTGAAAGATAAATCTATGGAATTGTCAAGAAAATTCTGGAAGAGAAGAAAAGTGAGATGGGAACTAGGCTTAACAATATAAAAGGTGTTTGTACAGCTATTGTAGTATTAACAGTTTGGCCCTGGTCCAGGAACATAGGCAGTTCAAAAATAGACCCAAATATGTGTAAAAATGTAGTACATAATAAGAGTGGCATTTTAAACCAGTGATGAAATAGATAAAGTAATCAATGGGTGGTATTTTTAAAAACTGGTTCAATATTTAAAAATAAATAAAACTTCATACACTTCCACTGCCTTCTCCATAATAAAATGCAGGTGGAGTAGAGATTTTTCCATTTACAAGAGTATATAATTACATTCTTTCTGAAAAGATTCAAGCATCTAAAGAAATAAACATCTATGAAAAAAGGAAAAACATTTAAAGCAGGGCTGACAAACTGCAGCCCTGGAGCAAATCCAGCCCACTGCCTGTTTTCTTAAATAAAGTTTTATTGGAACACAGACACCCCCATTCTTTCATATTGTTTGTGGCTGCTTTCCTGCTAGGACAGCAGGGTTGAGTAGTTGTGACAGAAATCATATATCCACAAAACCCATATTATTTAATCTCTGGTCCTTTACACATAAAGTTTGCCATTCTGATATAAATTTAAAAAACACCTAAAGGAAAAAGTAAAAATCCCCCAGGATTGCACTGCTACTGCCATCAATCACACTTCTTTCCCAGAACTAACAGTGCTAACAGTTGGTGTAGAGCCTTCCAGGATGTTCTCTTCATATAAGTGAGGTCATGTAATATGTATTGCTCTGTAACTTGCTTTTTTCCTGTGATATACCTGGGAGCTCTCTCAGTGCCAGAGGAAGCTAACTCAGCCTTTTCAGTGACTGCACAGTACTACCTGGTTGAGAAGTCAACCACAATTTTTTAAAGTAACTATCCTATATAGGGAATGAGTTTTTCCAACATTTCATAATTATAAGCAATAAAACAAACACTAAATGCATATTTGTATGTGGGTGAAATATTGTTAAGGAATACTTAGGAATAGAATTACTGAATCAAATGGCATGCCCTTATAATTTTTGATACTGTCAAAATACCCTCAACATAGAAACTCCTAACAATGGGTATGTAGTTACCAATTTCCTGAAGCCTACATTAACAAACAGTATTATTCATTCTTGTTAATTTTAGGCAATATTATGGAGGAAAAATGTATCTCTTGATTTTATCTTGCCTTTTTCTGACTAAAGAAAGACATATTTTTAATTTTCTTTTGACCATTTGTGCTCTTGTGAATGGCCTGTTTTCAGCCATTGCTCATTTTTCTATAATAAATTTTGATGATGCATGTTTTATTCATTCCTCACACTGTTTTGTAGTTCTTACCAAATTAGTTGCCAACATTTAGAAATTGGGATATTCAAAAATTGTATTTTTAAAACCTGTATTTCCACCTTCTCCTAAAAATCTGAAGTCTGTACAAACTGGCTTCCATTGGCAACAAATAACTGGAGCTGAAGGCCAGCTTTCTCTACTGGGGCCTGTGCTCTCTTGGGCCCCATGTCCTTCTTCCCTTGCAACAAGGCCGCTGATCTCCTCCAATAACCTGCTTAATCGCTGTAGGTACTTGGTTTTGCAATGCTTGTTCTATTAGGTTGTCTTTTTTTTTTTTTAGTGATTTGTAAGAGCCCTTTACATATATAGTTTTATTCATGTGTCTCTTCTATACATTATTTCTCCCATTAATTCTTGTTCTGTAAACTTCATTTATGCTGTCTTTTCACATTCAGAAGTTTTAAAATCTTCATGTAGTGAACACTCTCAGTCTTTTTAACTTCAGGGACACTGGGTTTGCAGTTGCCTAGGAAGGTCTTCCTCAGTCCAGATTTATAAAAAATATTATGGTCTATGCTTTCCTATACTACTTATAAGCATACTGTAAGTATTCTATTGTGCTGTTATTATCTGTTTAGTACTTTCCCGGTTCTAGAACTAAATTATATTTTTCATGTGTTGTAATAGCCACTTGCCCAATTTCACTTTTAAAGTATTTCATGATGTGCTCACTTATTGTAAATACCACAAATAAAGTACCCTATGTGCATTTTTTTAACTAAGTAATAAATCTGGTAGTTTTTTCCTGTTTGCATACATAAGACTGCCTGATTTATAATAACTGTATTAATCATTACATTATCAGATAAAAAATATTTATTTTATAATTTATTTAACCAGCCCTCTATCTGGTAAACATTTAGGTTTTGTCTAGTTTAGGCTACCACAAACTGTGGCCCAGTAAACATCCATGTTTCATTATGCACCTGTGTGCATGAATAGCAGTAGAATCAATTTCCAGGAGTTGAATTATCAAGTGTAAATCCATGTGTATTTTTTTTTGAAAATATTGCTTAATTGCCCTCTAAAGATTGCTAGACTTATACTCCCACTGGCACTAAATGGGAATGCCTTTTCCCATCCCCTGAGCATTATTTAATTTACCGATCCTTCAAGATCATCTGATATATCTGATCGATGAAAAATGGTATTCATGATTTTAACTTATATATCTTTCATTTTCAGTGAGATTGAGCACCCATTTACATGGTGGGGCTACTTGTATTTCTTTTTCAGTGAATTGCTTACTCGTGTCCTTTGCATGTTTTCTAAGATCTTTTTCTTATTGGTCAGTCAGCTAATGATCTTATATTGAACAATTAGGTCCTTGTTATATACATTGCAAGTGTTTCTCTAGTTTGTGGTTTCTAGCTTTATTTTTTACATTTTTTTGCTACGTAGAATTTTTTTTAACATACATGTATTCATGTCTTCTTTTTAGGGCTTCTGGGTTTTAGGCATTGTTTTGAAGGACCTCCCACCTCTTAATATTCTTTTTAAAAACTCTCCTGATAGTGATTTTTTTTTCTGAGTTAAACCTTTTGTTTTTGGTATCATTAATATACAGTTACATGAGCAACATTGTTACTAGATTCCCCCCATTATCAAGTCCCCACCACATACCCCATTACAGTCACTGTCCATCCTGATAGTGATTTTTTTACTTTGAAATCTCCAAGTCATTTGGAATGGATTTGGTGTCAAGTTATAACTTTTTTTCAGTTATCCAAACCATTTATTAGATAACCCATCTCCTCCCCACTGCTTGGAAATTATCATATATTAAATTCCCTTGAGTATCTGGGGCCACTTCCAGGCCCTGCAGACCATTCCAGTCATTGTCTGTTTGTTTGCCAACATCAAATTTTTCAAATTATTGTGGCGTCATGATTCAGTGTCACACTCCTGTAATCAATACTCATTGAGCAAATATTGTCTTTGTTTTAAGAAGGACACAAATAAAGATTGGACCCCACTCCTGCCCTCTTGAAGAGAGAGGTTGCTGCCCTAAGAAACTCTTTGTCCTCTAGCGTACAGCTCAGTGACCAGCTCCGTGCTGGCTGTGGGTGGCGCTCGGGGACACTAGCTGAAGCAGTGGAGGTGGTGTTGGGAGGGGAGGGCGAGACCCAGTTCTTGGTCTTGGAGACTTCACAGCTCTTCCCCACTCTCTTCCCAGAACGGATTTTTCATGTGCTCTAGGAAAAGTACTGTGAAGACATCTGGAAGAAAAGCCATTGTCTGCCATTTCTTGCTTTGGATCTGGCAACAATGATACCACAACCTGCTTATTTCATCTACCAAGTTTGCAAAGTGTCCCATGCAGCTGAATCACCAGATCACACTGATTGTGTCATTTGTTCAAATACAGGGAAAAGCTGAGCATTTTGTTCACTCTTCTCAAGATAGCAGCAGAGTAATAATCCACTTCCCCACATAATTGGCTTTAATAATGCCTTAAAGAGTCAGCAAGATTAAACACTTTTTTAAAAACTATGCATTTTGCAGAATTTAATTTTCTCCCATGTTTCCCCTGGGTGTCTTCTATCTCACTCCAAACATAAGGTGAGAAATAGAAGAGTGTTGATGGGAGCTGTGAGTAAAGTTGAATGACAGCACTGAAGTTGAGCTCTTTCAAGAAAATCAGCAAGTAGCAAATAGCATAAAAGACAGCAGTCAGGGACTTAACCTCCTGAACAGGAGAAGATCACATGGCCGCCTGGCAGCTCCTGCTCAGAGCAGAACTGAAACACTTCGCAGAGCAGAGAAGCTCAGTGTAACTAGTGCAACTAGGAAGTCTCCTGGGATGATGCTTCCCCTTCCCTCCTTCTGGGAGAGATTTTCCAACATTCAAAGTGTAAATCATTGGGTTCCATCAACTAGAGGGATTTAAGTCAAATCTGAATTTAGTAGAGTGAGTCCACGTTTCTTATGTTAAAAATAAGACAACAGATCTAAAATGGAGTTGCACATGCTGAGCCCCACATCCCCAAACAGACTTAATCACACTTACGGCTCTCCCAGAAATGGAATCTTAGGCCAATCAGGACCCACCTGATAAGCACTAAGTAGGTAACACACCCAATAGACCCCATCACCCCCTCTAGGGAAGGTAACCTTGACATAACCAATCCACTTTTTTCTAATATAACTTCCCTGCTTCTACTCCCTTCTGACTATAGAAGTCTTTCATTTTGTGCAGATGTTCAGAATTTCCTTTCTCTCTGTTAGACTAGATGCTGCCTGATATGTGAATATTGAATAAAGCCAATAAGATCTTTAACATTTACTCAATTGAACCTAGTTTTTTAATACTCAATATAAATATACATCTAGTTATATAAATAATAGATGGGTGGGTGGACAGATGAGATAGATAGATGATAGATAGGTAGATGATAGATAGGTAGATGATAGATAGATAGATAGATAGATAGATAGATAGATAGATAGATAGATAGATAGATAGAAGAGACTATACATCTAAGTTTTCAGATGCATCATTGGCTGGGAGAAGAATGAATGAGTCAAAGCAGGAAGGAGGCAAGAAAATTAACTCTGAGCATGGAGCAGACACTTTATTCTTGAGCCACTTGTTTCTTAGTAAAGAATAATGAGGTAAACTTTAATCATCAGAAGTTAAATTTTATTCAACAGCATAGCTTTCATGGCACTGTTAAATATTTCAATGGGGCAAGATGTGTAAACTTTAAAGACTTAGAGAATAAGCATCCATCACCGAGCTCAAGAAACAAAATGGGACAAATACAGTGGAAACCCCCCTCCAGCCTCTCCCCACCTGCGTCCCGCTCCTCCCCAAACAACCCCCCCCAACACACACACACACACTCCCACTCCTGATCTTTGGAATTTTGTATTTATAATGCACATCTTTACTCCTTAAGAACATTTCTATGTGTCCATATACAATGTAGAGTGTTCTTTTGCATGCTTGTAAGCTTTGGCACAAATGACATACTTCATGTGTTCTTCTGCAACTTTCTCTTTTTAGTTCAACATGTAATGGAAAGTTATGGTTTTTCAGTCTAGCTGTGGCTCATTATTTTCATTGATTTGTAGGATTATATAATAGGAATGAACCACAATTATTTATCCATTCTCCTGCTGATAGACATTTAGGTTGTTTCCACATTTAAAGCTCTTATAAACAATGTTGAAGTAAACATTCTTTGATACTGCTCTTTTATCACATGCATAAACATTTCTCTAGGGCACAAAAGCAGGATTGGAATTTCTGGGCCAAATAACAACGTAATTTTTCAATCCTCTCCTTATAATTTTGTTGATTTATCTATATGTCAACCAAAAAAATAATTGTTAAGGAACAGAGATAAAATCATTTAATTCAACAGTTTAACTCATTATAAAGACTGCCTATCCTTGTTTCCATGTGTAGAACTGTGAGATTAGAAATACTTAAAGTTATAAAGCATACTAGAATTTGGTTGAAATACACTGTGGGCTTTTATTGTGATACAAAGCAAAACATGAAATTCTGCTATTCTTAACAGTTATTTGACATGTGACCTACTCACTTTTACTGGCCAAGCTGTCATCCAAGTATAAAGATGGCATTTGGGCATTTTCAATATGTCATGGACCATAACACCCACAGGCTATCCATGAAGAACAATCTTGGGGGCCAAAACCAGCCACTGAAAGGAATAAAGACAGGATGGAGGACTGAGCCCTCTTAGAGAGACCCAAAACCACAGCCCAGCAGCAACGATGGTTGAAAATGTAAACATTATACAACAATGCCGTACGACTAATCTAAATGCAAAAATCTAAATGTGGAGGAATCGCAAAGGTGGTGGAGGAAATAATGTAAACTTGCTTAGTTCCTTATCTTATATTTACAGGACTGTGTAGACACTTCTTAAAGCCCATTAATAGTTTATTTCTTCATTCCACAAATATTCCTTGTACATTTACATATGGCAGGCTTCTTGCTAAGGACTAGGAATACAATGATGGAAGGAAGACACTCCCCATTCTCACGAGGCTTCAGCATAGTCCTAGGAGAAACAGATGTTAAAGACTCATGCAAATAAATAAATGTAAAATGATAACTCTGATAAACAATATAAGCCAGAGGCACTTTGAGGATATACTCTAGAAGGGGTTCATATCTCATCAAGGGAGCCAGGAAGGCTTCTCTAAGGAAGCTGTCCTTGTATTGGGATGCATGAGGTGAGATCACAGGTGGGACGGGGCCACCGGCCCAGCAGCCTGGAACCTGGTGCGTCCCAACACCGGGGGGGAGAGGGGGGGCGGGGGGCCAGCCAAAAGAATGTGTCCTCAGGGTGGAGGAACCTGGCAATTAGAAATAAGACAAAAATCATTCAACACATGGAGTCCTGAAGGTTAAAGTCATAAAACCGTCCATTTTATATCTGTCATTGTCCAATAACATCTACCAAAAATGAGATGATTGACCCAATTTCTTCAACAAACAAATGAAAAGGAAAAAAATAGGGATTCTATCAACCAAATGTAAGCTGTGGATTTTCTTTGGATCTTTATTCAAAAAGTTTAATTGTAAAATGACACTTATGAAACAGTTGAGGAAATCTGGACTCTAACTGGACAGATGACTAACTCTAGATGATAGTAGGGAGCTCACTGTTTTTAGGTATGGTAATGGCTCATAATGAGTCCATGACTGTTAGAGACATTCTGAAATATTTGTAAAGGAAATGATAGGAAATCAGTATTTGCATTAAGATAATCCAACATCAGGGAAGGAAAGTGGAGAAGAAAAGAGATAAGATTGGCAGCTGTTGAGAATCAGAGAGCATGGCCATGGGTACAAGGGAAGGGATTCCTTATACATTTAGCCACTTTGTCTATATTTGGAAAAACAGTCCAGAGGGAGTTATATAAGTTTCTACCCTCATAAGAGAGATGGTTGAGTCTAGGAAAGGTGAACTTCTGTATCTCTGTTTCCTCATTTTTAAAATGGGGCAAATATCACTGTTCTATAGAAATGGAAGAGAATTTCTTTGTTATTAGGAAACACACAGGGAAGTAAAGGATTACAGGGTCATTATGCTGGGCCCAGAAAAAATTAAGTTTACATACTTATATATGGAGAGAGAGAATGATAATGCAAGTGTGACACAATGTTAATGTTCTAGGTAATTACTACACCATTCTTGAAGCTTTTCTATAAATTTGGAACTATTTCAAAATAGAAGGTAAAAAATACTTACAAAAGCAAGGAAAAACAAAGTTGGAATTCTTGTATTGAAATTATGAAAGTTGTATATCTTTAAAGGTGCAAAAAATGCCAATATAAATGTAAGTTATGCTAGGTGATTGTAAGAATGCTTTGAGCTCACACGGGTGCAGACCAGTCTAGGCTGCTTCCCTGGCCTTTGTTTATCAACGTTAGAGCCATTATTTTGATCCAGAGCCCTGAGCACCATCGCAGGTGGGAACTGATGTTGGCTGAGGCAGTCATTCTCTGCCTCACTTGGGTCTCTCCATTCCACTGAGGAGTCATTCCTCTCATCTTAGAGGGCAACAGTGGCTTCTGGCCTCAAAGTTTTCTATATCCAACTTCCTACCACTAGACATATTCCTGCCATTTAATAGCTATTTTCAGAAATGAATTTGACAAGTTTTCACAGATGCCCACAGAAGCAGTATGCATAGTAGTAAAAATGTAAAACACCTAAATATTAGGAAATCAACTAACAAAGATGCATGACATGCAGATGTTAAATCATTTCTGAAGATGGTTTTTTTAATATAATTTATTTTATTATCATTAATTTACAATTACATGTGCAATATTACGATTATTAAACTACCCCTTCATCAGGTCCCCCCCACCAACCCCATTACAGTCACTGTCCATCAGCGTAGTGAGATGCTATAGAATCACTACTTGTCTTCTCTGAGTTGAAGATGGTTTAATAACATATTTTAAGAACAAAAACTTTTCCTATGTGATACCAATTTAAACATCTAAAGTGTGTGTATAAAAGAGGCTCTGGTTCTGGTTAAGGTGAAGGAATCACACTCCACTTTCTCGCTCTTATGATGACGACACCAGAGGAGATAAGCAACTATCAGAGTCTCTGAGAACCAAATGTGGTGAACAGCACAGAGAACCAGACCTCAAAGATTGATCGTCCATGTGGCCTCCCTATTTCCCTGGTTTGGTTTGGTTTGGTTTCTTCGCCTCATATATATCCTAACTTAAACTTCCATATCACAGAAAACTGGGAATGCATCCAGACAGGAAAGTGGGTTTGCTGTAGTCCAGAGTCCTGGGAAGGCGGACTCCTGCACAGCACAGCTGTTTTTGCATTCAGGCCCTGGCCTGGAAAGCCCCAGAGAAGGAGTCCTGGGGCCCCTGCAGGCTCTGTCCTGGCTGCTTCGCCACCAGTAGGCCTCACTGCAGGAAGCCCTACAGCACAAGGACGCTGAAGCACTAGCTGTGTAGCCAGGGTACCCGGAAAGGAGACCTCTGGGAGCTAGCAAGCATGGAGAGGAAGGAGCTAGAGAAAGGGGTCCTGAAAGTCTAGGGAGGAAGTGTGGGGCTTACTCGGTGTTTGCACAGATGCAGGTGGGCAGTCGACTGGGATCAACACCACCAAAGCTTTGAGAAGTAAAGCTTGAGAGCTTTCCAAAGCTAAGTACTCTCCTTCTGAGCCCCAGTTTGCCCTTCTAGAACCCCATCCCTTTCCTGCACCTGACCCCGTGTACCCACAGGGGTGTGGCTGCTTGCTGCCTCCACATTGGACCCGGGAAAAGGCAAACTCCAGGGTCTCTTCCTCCCTCGGCCAACACCCCCACAGTGGCGGAGGACTTTGCACTCTGGGGTGTGTCTCCTTGACCTTTCCCAGAGTTTCTTACTCACCACCTAAATTACTTCTCTCCAACTGGAGAATATTCTAGCACTCACCACAATGTTGTGGGGTGTTTTTAACACTAGATTCCTGAACTGAACATCACGAGAGGAAATGGGATAGAGCTCTTGGTGCTTCTTTCTGCACATAAGAGGGATTTGAGAATCTGATGTTTGTGATCTGCAGCATGAATGGTGTTGATAATGATACTCTTAGCATTAGTGTGTGTTTAAGCCCTGGGGTGCTCTGGGCTACCTCCTCCAAATAAGCATTCAGGTTCCACTTGGCAGACACTGAAGTACCCCCAGGAGCTTGCTGGTAAGGTTCTCGAAAAACACTGTGGTGCACAATCGTAAGTTTCCTTGATGGCCCTAAGTTATTCTTGCATGGCCTAACCCATCCTAGTTGGATTAGACACTTAAAAAGGTGCTCAATCCATCCAAGCTAATTGGTGACCAATATGATCCAATTTAATTAGAGTTATAACCTTTTCAATTCCTACCATATTCCAGGTGCCCTATTAGTCATGTTAAAATCCATGTCCTCTCATCCTGACAATACTGTAAGGAAGATGAGAAAACTAATAAGACTTGGGAGTGTTATGGAATCTGCCCAGGAATGCAAGCTACCCAGTGGCAAATGAGGAATTCAAATGCCAGCGGTCCTGCTCTGGACCCTGCAGCTCACGGCTGATGCCTGGGAGTTCAGCTTCTGTTACCATTCCAGTCACTTTGTATGTAACTGTAAGAAACGCTTAATTCAGTGAGGGAAGACCACAGCCCTGACATTAAATAGGTTTGTGATTAGAAAAACAAAAGAAACAGGAAGAATTGTCAAATGATGACAGTCTTCTCTACGTACTTAACTCTCCAGTCTTGAAGGAAAATTCACCCCAACTCTACCTAAGATCACAGGCATCTCTGCTGATGGACTGATAAATTTGCTCAGGCCTTTCCTTGGCCAGGTGATGAATACCCATGGTTTCCTGAGGAAGCAGCAGCTCCCTGACTGTCCTGTGCGAAACCCTGCTCCCTTCAGCAGCTTGCGGGGGCCCCTCTAGGATCCGTGGCCCCAGCCTGACCACTTGCCCGAGCTCCAGCCTGTGACCTGCCTCCTGCCCACTGGAAGCCATGAGCTGTTTCCTTTGTGGCAGTCGTGCTGGTCCTGTTTTTGACCAAAGACCTAGTGTTCTCTGGAGAGAATCTGCACAGTATCTCTTCTGTCTATATTGAAACATTTTTGTCAAAGAGAATCCCAATGGCTGTATTCCAAACAACCATATCCCTTGCTATAAAACTCATCCATGTGATACACATGTCTCTGTGTCATCTTATCTCTGACCTGCATGTACTTCTCCTGTCTTTGTTAGGGTTAATGTGTGTTTTGATAGTCATAGTCTGTTTTAATCTCTTCCATAGAAATAGGGTGTTTAATACATTCTTAATAACGAATATGTTAAAGACCAAATGAGATGTTAGAAGATTTCTGTGGCAAATTCTACCATTTCAAGTTTATATTTATCTTTGCACTCTCAAAATGTCACACATCAGCAACACATGTATTAAGATACCACCAATGAAATGAACCCTGAAAATTGAATGAAGTCTATGAAACTGAAAACGTGCCAGGCATTTATTGAGGGTTCATGCTGCACCTCCTTAAAATTTGTTTGTCTGTCATTTCTGTTAGAGCTTCAAAAAGAGGGACCCAGGCGAAGCCACCAGGCTGGTAATATGAGCCCTGTGACAACCCCTCCATATGCAGCTATTAGTTATTAGCTCTGAAAAAGATTAAGTCAGGACAGAGCACTCTGCTCAGCGTGTTTCTCCCTGTTTTATGACTACACTGAGTCTAATGTGAATGTCGGTATAGCTCCTATCTCCAAGATTCTTCCTGCAAGGAGCCCCAGGTGCTTTGCAAATGTTCTCGTGCTGATTTTTGTAGCTCTGATGCAGTATTTGGAAGGCACCAGAGGGACGTGGCGCAGTCAAGGCAATTCATGGTCAGTGGAGCCCCCCAGCTCAGTTCCCACTGCTTAAATGGTGATTGGCTCCTCCCCGGGCACCGGTCTGCCCTTCTGTCCTCCTTCCTCCCAAACAAAAAGAGGCCTTGCCAATGAGAAATTCAGATTCATTACATGGGGTTTCTATGTGCCTTCAATGTGTTCAGTTCTCAAAAACATTTTTAATGGCTAGCACTTTTACTTCTTTGTAGGTTATCTCAGTTAAGGACTTCTCTATTTGGGAAAATTTTTCCCACTATTCAACATGCTTTCTTTGTATCTGTAACACAATGGACAATGCAGACATTGAAGTTCAATGAATAGTTTTTTTACAAAAAAAAAAGGAAGAAGAGGAGGAAAGGAAAATTTTTAGAAATCCCGAAGGAAATATTCCCTTGACTTTAGTCAGATAAAAATACATATTTTTTTTGACCTTTCCTGAAAGAATAAAACGCCTGAAGCACATAGCTTCCTGACCTGATAAACCATTGAGTTTTCCTGAGATGGGAAGACAGGTCAATACAGGTCTCCAAGCGTGGCTTGCTTTGAGGAGAGAAGCAAAGAGGCCGGGAAAAGCTGATGTTTCCACACACCAGCTGTTGCTCAG
Organism: Smutsia gigantea; assembly: GCA_032199065.1. Taxonomy (NCBI): domain Eukaryota; kingdom Metazoa; phylum Chordata; class Mammalia; order Pholidota; family Manidae; genus Smutsia; species Smutsia gigantea. The sequence goes on from JAVSCE010012670.1 coordinate 30,233, forward strand.
TTGTAATCTGGCTTCTGATATTTCCTCAGGAGGCTGGGATCCAGGAGCCGTTCAGTGTCGGGCAAGCAGAGAGCCCTCGGTCATTCTCAGCTGCCACGTCGGCTCGAGGCCTGACTGCCTCGGGGGCTAGCCTGTGCTCCATGCAGTGCTGAGTGGCGTCCCCGGCATCTGATCCAGGAGCCAGGATCAGAAATGTCCCTGGACACTGCCAAATGTCCCTTGGGGGGCCACTCACCCCAGGTTGAGGAACATCATCCTTTTTCAACCACTCTGAAGGGTTTTCAAAACTAACCTTTTCCCGAGAGTCAGCTGTTGTCAAATGTCACCAACATTGCCATTGTTCCATGGGGAATGACCGGGATAGCAGAAGAAACTCGAGGTGCCACCACCTCCGAAAGCCTGCTACATCATAAAGCAGAACACCGCACACGCATTCAGGGAAGCATCTGCTTTGACCACCTTTTCCAGGGAAAACTGAAGTAGGCTTTTCAAAAGAAAGTACCGGCTTCACTACCTAATGTTTTAAGGATGAAGAATATTTTCCCCACTCTCCAATTACAGGTGTCATGATTCACTGAAATGTTACACTAGCAATCAATTTTAAGATGAATTGCTTTGCCGTTAACACATTAAGAGTATGGGATAGCTTACTGATTAACCAAACCAACTGATAACACATTATAATCATGTTACCCCCACTAATAATTACCTGTTAATGACTTATAGATCTCCTGTTAAAGCATAAACTTAAATTTCTTTGCACTATAATGTTTTGATTGTTGGAAGTTATGAAAAAACTAAGTAATCAATCATTAAGAGGTCTTTCAAAGTGACTTGATATATTTGGTGTACAAGCAGTACTGGTATTATTAACTCGACTGCTGTAAGCATTAATTAATTTATTTACCATTTCCTTTTCTTTGAAATGCACAGGGGTGGGAGTGCAATACTGATGAACTGGGTCTGGTAGCAGTGGACGGATCTGTCATCTACTGCACAAACCACAAAGGCAGTATTTCCTGGGAGAAGACGCGAGGCAGGACACCGTGGGTACAAATATTTCAATGCTGCAAGAGTCAGTATACACAGCTATGCGCAGATCAAACAGAACCCTGCAAGAAATAATGTGACTCCAGGAAACATTCCTTAAACAGGATAAAAGAAAAACTACAGGAGGCCAGGCGCTGAAGCCAAAAGCCTTGAAAGGAAGCCTGCAGTAAGTGAAATATTATGTGCTGGTACAAGGTAGAAATCAGGAATTAATCATTTATTTCTATTCAAAGACCTTCCATTTAGGTATTATTCTAATGTGCTGTCCACAGTGACGCAATGTGATGACGACAGCGATGGATTTGGAGCAAACCCCGGCTTGCTGGTGCCCTACAGCTTCATGACCTCGGGCCTGTCAGATGTGGTTTCTTCATGTAGGTGAATTACCTGGAGCCACCTGTACATGACACAGCCTGCAGTGACTCGGCAGACATGATTAACCAGTTCCCCGCCCAGCACGGCACCCGCCCACATTATTTTGCAGTCCTTACCTGGTCGCCAACTTATCCACACTGGACCAGGCCCAGCAGGAAGCAGGTGGCACGCGCCGGGGTCTAACTGAAGGGAGTTTACCGGAGGGGCTGTATGCGGAGGTGAGAGGAACAGAAGGGACAGTGGGGCACCTGGGGGGCAGGAATAGGAGGAAGCTGCCACCTCCCCTCGGCCTGAAGGGGGCAAGCAGGGCACGGTCACTGCAGATGGGAGAGCCGCGCTGCGGGAGAGGCCACCTGCCAGGAACCATGGGGAGCAGGCAGGAGGAGCCCGCTTGACCTGCGGAGCCAGGCGGAGGGCACGCCCACGGGTGCGGTGCAGGGCCAGGCAGAGCAAGGATGTGCGTGAGGAAGCACAGAACAGCCAACCCAACCACACCATGGTGGCCAGGGGACCTCCAAGGCCACCTCTGCACCACTGCAGCCCCAAAGGTGTGCCTTTCAAACTTCTCTCGCCTTCCCAGGCGGCTTCACTGCTCATCCCCTTCACATGCCATTCACGGGCTCCAAAACACCCCAGGACTCAGCGCTGACTGCATCATTTTGTGGTGGCACCCTCTGAACTTGGCGGACAGGGCGAGGACACGGCCGGGAAGCCCTTCCCTCACGCCTGCTGATCCCGCTCCCCGTCTGACCATTTCACTGAAGCAGGTTGGTGATTGGAATGATGCTCCCTTAAAGAAACCCCCTTGGGAAAATCTTCCCACATGACCCAAGCTCAGACCACCCTATTCAGATAGTGCCAGTCTGTACCATGGTGTTAGTGGGGATTCTGAAAAGCAGGGGTCAAGATGGGATTGAATTGGCCAGGATTCCACTAGGGAAGGTGCCTGTGAGAGAAAGAAATAGCAGGGGAGCCCGAAAAGCCTGGGAGAGCCACAATACAAGTCAGACCGCACCTGCAGGAGGAAGGGAGAGAAAGATCGGCTGGCAGCATCCCGTTCCATCCGCAGGACATTTGCAGAAATTGCTGGAATGTCCTCGAAGCTGACGAAGGAGCCCCGTGTCTCAGAACCAGATCTGCCTTAGTGTCCTCAAGGCACACTCAGGTGTGGCTCTAAGTGCCTGAGGAGGTGGTCTCACAGAAAGCCCAGACAGAATGCAACTGGGTCCTTGGTCACTGTGCTCCTGCAGCACTGTGTCCAGAGAAGTATGCTTAGGGATGCCACAACCATCCTTTAAACCTTCTCTTTAAATAATTGTATAAACAAGTATTGGGAGATGGCAAACACACTCTAAGGAGGGATGGTTAGTTAGCAGCTGAAAGATTCTAATCAAAGCCCTCATCCTAGAAGCTTGCCACCGACCTTCAATTATCTTCATCTTTACCAGAGAAGGTTGAAGTGTATATGTTAAATGGACCACAAGGATAGACCTAAGGACTCAATTAATGTTTTTTATGCTAACTTGACAATTATTGCTCACAGTGTGGCATTTGTTCAGAGACTTGTTGGTGTCGTAGCATAAACAAGATGGTAAGATTAAAAGGGGAAGGCTATGACCCTCACCCACCTGTTAGGTAATAAATAATACAGGGGTGCTTTCCAAAAAGAGATATATTGTGCTTTTGGATTGGAAAATTCAATATTGTTCAACTGTCAATTCTTCCCAAAATGATCTGGAGATTCAACATAATCCCAATCTCCCAGTAGGCTATTTTATAGCTATAAACAAAAATTCTATAACTTATATGGAAAGGCAAAGGAACTAAAAGAGCTCCAGAATGTTTTGGAAAGAAAAAAGAAAAGAAAATCAGAGGGCTCACACTACATAACTTCAAGATTTACTCTAAAGCTTCAATAATCAAGACAGTGTAGCACTCAAAAAAAATAGACAAATAAATCCATGGAACACAACAGAGATACAGATCAATATAGTCAAATGACCTGTGACTGGCTTATTTCACGGAGCATAATATCCTTGAAGTCCATCCATGTTGTCATATGACAGCATTTCTTTCTTTTTAAGGCCTGGATAATATTCCACTGTGTGCATATACCACTTTTTCTTTATCCGTTCAGCCACCAATGGATATTTACGTTGTATCCACATCTTGGCTATTGTAAATAATGCAGCAGTGAACATGGGAGTGGGGCTATCTTTTCAAGATCCTGATTTCAATTCTTTTGGATATATATCCAGAAGTGGGAGTACTGCATCATATGATAGTTCTATGCTTACTTTTTTGAAGAACCTCCATATTGTTTTCCACAATAACTGCACCATTTTGCATTCCCACCAAGAGTATACAAGGGTTCCAGTTTCTCCACATCCTCACCATCTTTTGTTTTTTTACAACCATCCTAACACTTTTCTTTTTTATAACAGTCCCAAAATGACTTTATTATGAAGACAGAAAATATATTAGTTCTGGGTGGAAGTTGGGCATGACTACAAAGGGGAGCACATGAAAATCTTTATGGGGATAGAACAGCCCTGAATACCAACTGTGGTTACATGAGTCTACATGTGATCAAACAGAACACAACCACACAAACGTGTTGTGCCAGTGTCGGTTTTCTGATTTGGGTATCATACTATGGTGACCTAAGGCATGACCATGGCAGGAAACTGCGTGGAGTTACATGATCTATGTGGACTGTCTTTGCAACTTCCAAGTATCTATATTTCCTTCAAAATAATGTTTTTTAAAAAGTCCTAGAACTTTTTTTTATATAATTTATTTTCGTATCATTAATCTACAATTACATGTGCAACATTATGGTTATTAAACTACCCAATTCATCAGGTCCCCCCACCAACCCCACTACAGTCACTGTCCATCAATGTAGTGAGATGCTATAGAATCACTAATTGTCTTCTCTGAGTTGTACAGCCCTCCCTGTGCCCCCCCAACATTACGTCTGCTAATCGTAATGCCCTTTTTTCCCTCTTATTCCTTTTATCCCTCCCTTTCCGCCCATCTTCCCCAGTCCCTTTCCATTTGGTAACTATTAGTCCGTTCTTGGGCTCTGTGAGTCTGCTATGGTTTTGGTCCTTCAGTTTTTTTCTTTGCCCTTATACTCCACATATGAGTGAAATCATTTGGTACTTGACTTTTTCGGCTTGGCTTATTTCACTGGGCATAATACCCTCTAGCTCCATCCATGTTGTTGCAAATGGTAGGATTTGTTTTCTTCTTATGGCTGAATAATATTCCATTGTGTATATGTACCACATCTTCTTTATCCATTCAGCTACTGATGGACACTCAGGTTGCTTCCATTTCTTGGCTATTGTAAATAAACAAAGGGGTGCATATGACTCTTTCAAACTGGGCTGCTGCATTCTTAGGGTAAATTGCTAGGAGTGGAACTCCTGGGTCAAATGATATTTCCATTTTGAGTTTTTTGAGGAACCAACATACTGCTTTCCACAATGGTTGAACTAATTTGCAGTCCCACCAGCAGTGTAGGAGGGTTCCCTTTTCTACACATCCTCGCCAACATTTGTTGCTGTTTGTGTTTTAGATGTTGGCCATCCTCATTGGTGTGAGGTGATATCTCATTGTGGTTTTAATCTGCATTTCTCTGATGATTAGCGATGTGAAGCATCTTTTCATGTGCCTGTTGGCCATCTGAATTTCTTCTTTGGAGAAGTGTCTATTCATGTCCTCTGCCCATTTCTTAATTGCATTATTTGCTTTTTGTTTGTTAAGGTGCGTGAGTTCTTTATATATTTTGGATGTCAACCCCTTATCGGATACGTCATTTATGAGTATACTCTCCCATACTGTAGGATCTCTTTTTGTTCTGCTGATGGTGTCCTTTGCTGTACAGAAGCTTATCAGCTTGATATAGTGCCACTTGTTCATTTTTGCTTTTGTTTCCCTTGCCCGGGGAAATATGTTCATAAAGAAGTTGCTCACGTTTATGTCCAAGAGATTTTTGCCTATGTTTTTTTCTAAGAGTTTTATGGTTTCATGACTTACATTCAGGTCTTTGATCCACCTTGAGTTTACCTTTGTGTATGGGGCTAGACAGTAGTCCAGTTTCATTCTCTTACATGTAGCTGTCCAGTTTTTCCAACACCAGCTGCTGAAGAGGCTGTCATCTCCCCATTGTATATCCAAGGCTCCTTTATCAAATATTCATTGACTGTATATGTTTGGGTTAATGTTTGGATTTTCTATTCTGTTCCACTGTCTGTGGGTCTGTTTTTGTGCCAATACCAAATTGTCTTGATTACTGTGGCTTTGTAGTAGAGCTTGAAGTCAGGGAGTGTAATTCCCCCTGTTTTATTCCTCCTTCTCAGGATTGCTTTGTCTATTCGGGGTCTTTTGTGGTTCCATATGAATTTTAGAATTATTTGTTACAGTTCATTGAAGAAAGCTTTTGGTAGTTTGACAGGGATTGCATTGAATCTGCAGATTGCTTTAGGTAGTATAGCCATTTTGACAATATTTATCCTTCATAGCCAAAAGCATCGAGGCATTTCCATTTGTTAGTGTCCTCTTTAATTTCTCTTAGGAGTGTCTTCTAGTTTTCAGAGTACAGGTCTTCCACTTCCTTCGTTAGATTTATTCTTAGGTATTTTATTCTTTTTGATGCAATTGTAAATGGAACTGTTTTTCTGATTTCTCTTTCTGTTAGTTCATCATTAGTGTATAGGAAAGCAAAAGATTTCTGTGTGTTAATTTTGTATCCTGCAACTTTGCTGAATTGAGATATTAGTTCTAGTAGTTTTGGTGTGGAGTCCTTAGGGTTTTTTATTTACAGTGTCATGTCATCTGCAAATAGTGACAATTTGACTTCTTCTTTACCAATCTGGATGCCTTGTATGTCTTTGTTTTGTCTGATTGCCATGGCTAGGACCTCCAGTACTGTGTTGAATAACAGTGGAGAGAGTGGGCATCGCTGTCTTGTTCCCAATTTTAGGTGAAAAGCTTTTAGCTTCTCGCTGTTAAGTATGATGTTAGCTGTGGGTTTGTCATATATGGCCTTTATGATGTTGAGGTACTTGCCCTCTATATCCATTTTGTTGAGAGTTTTTATCATGAATGGATGCTGAATTTTGTCAAATGCTTTTTCAGCATCTATGAAGATGATCATGTGGTTTTTGTTCTTCTTTTTGTTGATGTGGTGGATGATGTGGATGGATTTTCGAATGTTGTACCGTCCTTGCATCCCTGGGATGAATCCCACTTGATCATGGTGTATGATCCTCTTGATGTATTTTTGAATTCGGTTTGCTAATATTTTGTTGAGTATTTTTGCATCTACGTTCATCAGGGATATTGGTCTGTAATTTTCTTTTTTGGTGAGGTCTTTGCCTGGTTTTGGTATTAGAGTGATGCTGGCTTCATAGAATGAGTTTGGAAGTACTCCCTCCTCTTCTACTTTTTGGAAAACTTTAAGGAGAATGGGTGTTATTTCTTCCCTATATGTCTGGTAGAATTCAGAGGTGAATCCATCTGGTCCGGGGGTTTTGTTCTTGGGTAGTCTTTTGATTACCGCTTCAATTTCATTCTGGTGATTGGTGTGTTTAGTTTTTCTGTTTCTTGCTTGGTCAGTCTTGGAAGGTTGTATTTTTCTAAGAAGTTGTCCATTTCTTCTAGGTTTTCCAGCTTGTTAGCATATAGATTCTCATAATATTCTCTTATAATCCTTTGTATTTCTGTGGGGTCCATCGTTATTTTTCCTTTCTCATTTCTGATTGTGTTTATGTGTGTAGATTCTCTTTTTCTCTTAATGAGTCTGGCTAGGGGTTTATCTATTTTGTTTATTTTTTCAAAGAACCAGCTCTTGGTTTCATTGATTTTTTTTTCTGTTGTTTTATTCTTCTCAATTTTATTTATTTCTTCTCTGATCTTTATTATTTCCTTCCTTCTGGTGACTTTGGGCATCATTTGTTCTTTTTCCAATTTCAATAATTGTGTCTTTAGACTATTAATTTCGGATTGTTCTTCCTTCTTTAAATAGGCCTGGATTGCAATATACTTTCCTCTTAGAACTGCCTTTGCTGCATCCCAGAGAGGTTTTGGCTTTGTGTTGTATTTGTCATTAGTCTCCATATATTCTTTGATTTCTGTTTTGATTTGGTCATTAACCCATTGATTAATTAAGAGAACATTGTTATGTCTCCATGTATTTGTGAGCCTTTTTGATTTCTTTCTAAAATTTATTTCTAGTTTTATACCTTTGTGATCTGACAAGTTGGTTGGTAGGATTTCAATATTTTTGAAATTACTGAGGTTCTTTTTGTGGCCTAGTATGTGGTCTATTCTGGAAAAAGTTCCATGTGCACTTGAGAAGAATGTGTATCCTGCAGCTTTTGGGTTCAGACTTCCGTAGATGTCTGCTACTTCCATCTGTTCTAGTGTGTTGTTCAGTGCCACTGTGTCTTTACTTATTTTCTGTCTGTTTGATCTGTCCTTTGGAGTGAGTAGTGTGTTGTAGTCTCCTAAAATGAATGCAATGCTTTCTATTTCCTCCTTTAATTCTGTTAGTATTTGTTTCACGTATGCTGGCGTTCCTGTATTGGGTGCATATATATTTATAATGGTTATATCTTCTTGTTGGACTGACCCCTTTATCATTATGTAATGTCCGTCTTTATCTCTTGCTACTTTCTTCGTTTTGAAGTCTATTTTGTCTGATACAAGTACTGCAACACCTGCTTTTTTCTCCTTGTTGTTTGCATGAAATATCTTTTTCCATCTCTTCACTTTTAGTCTGTGTATATATTTGGGTTTGAGGTGAGTCTCTTGTAAGCAGCATATAGATGGGTCTTGCTTTTTTATCCATTCTGTTACACTGTCTTTTGATTGGTGCATTCAGTCCATTTACATTTAGGGTCATTATCCATAGATATCTACTTATTGCCATTGTTGGCTTTAGATTCGTGGTTACCAAAGGTTCAAGGGTTGCTTCTTTACTATCTAACAATCTAACTTAACTTTCTTGTTAAGTTATTGTAAAACACCGTCTGATGTTTCTTTATTTCTCTCCCTTCTTCTTCTTCCCCCTCCATTCTTTATATCCTAGATGTTTTATTCTTTGCCTTTAGCTAGTATTTGGATGGTCTGCTTTCTTTGCTATGATTTTATTTTCTCTGGTGACATCTTTTTAGTCTTAGGGTTGCTTCCCTCTACAGCAGTCCATTTAAGATATCCTGTAGTGGTGGTTTATGAGAGGCAAACTCTCTCAACTTTTGCTTGTCTGGAAATTGTTTAATCCCTCCATCATATTTAAATGATAATCGTGCTGGATACAGTATTCTTGGTTCTAGGCCCTTCTGTTTCATTGCGTTAAATATATCATGCCATTCTCTTCTAGCCTGTAAGGTTTCTGTTGAGAAGTCTGATGTTAGTCTGATGGGTTTTCCTTTGAAGGTGATCTTTTTTCTTGCTCTAGCTGCCTTTAATACTCTGTCCTTATCTTTGATCTTTGCCATTTTAATTATTATGTGTCTTGGTGTTGTCTTCCTTGGGTCCCTTGTGTTGGGAGATCTATGGGCTTCTGTGGACTGCAAGACTATTTCCTTCCCCAGCATGGGGAAGTTTTCAGCAAATATTTCTTCAAAGACACTTTCTATCCCTTTTTCTCTCTCTTCTTCCTCTGGTACTCCTATAATGCGAATATTGTTCCGTTGATTGGTCACACAGTTCTCTTAATATTCTTTCATTCTTTGAGATCCTTTTATCTCTCTCTGCCTCAGCTTCTCTGTATTCCTATTCTCTGATTTCTATTCCATTAACAGTCTCTTGGGTCTCATGCAGTCTGCTGTTAAGCCCGTTGATCGCTTGTCTGAGTTCTGCATTGTCTTTCCTCACTTCCCTCACTTCCTCCCTCAGCTGTTTCACATTTCTCTGTAGATCCATCAACATGGTTATGACTTTTATTCTGAATTCTTTTTCAGGAAGATTGTGCATTTCCATCCCTTCAGACTCCCTCTCTGGGGTTGTCTGGTTGATCTTAGTCTGGACCATATTCCTCTGTCTTTTCATGTCTATAGAACTGGTCACTGGTAGTTGCCACGTATGTCAGCTCGGCTCTTTAAGACCGCCTCGTGGGGTGCCGAGTCCTCTCAGGTGCAGCTGCAGGCTCTGTGCTCTCCTGTATCTTCTGGTCTCTTTTTTAGGAATAGTTGTACTTGTTGTATTTTCATAAATACATATGGTTTTGGGAGGAGATTTCCTCCGCCCTGCTCATGCTGCCATCTTCCCGGAAGTCGCCCATCCTAACACTTCTGACGTGATGTCTTATTGTGGTTTTGATTTTCATTTCCCTGATGATTAGTGATGTGGAGCATCTTTTTGTGTGCCTGTTGGCCATTTGTATGTCTTCTTTGGAGAAGTGTCTATTCAAGTCCTTTTCTCAGTTTTTAATAAAATTATTTGCTTTTTTGCTCTTGAGTTGTAGGAGTTCTCTATATATTTTTTAATTAACCCATTATCAGATATATGATTTGCAAATATTTTCTCCCATTCCATATGTTCTTCACTCTGTTAGTTGTTTCCTTTGATCTTCAGTTTTTCAGTTTAATATCATCCCATTTATCTGTTTTTACTGTTGCTGCCTATGCTTTTGGTGTCATATCCAAGAAATCATTGCCAAGACCAATCTCATAAAGCTTTTCCCCTGTATTTTCTCCTAAGAGTTTAACAGTTTCAGGTCTTATTTTTAAGCATTTAATCCACTTTGAGTTGATTTTTCTATATAGTATAAGTGTGCAATTTCATTCTTTTGCATAGAGATATCCAGTTTTCCCAACACCATTTGTTGAAGAGGTTATTCTTTCCTCTTTGTGTCTTCTTGGAACCTTTGTCAAAAATCAGTTGACTGTATATGTATGGATTTATTCATGGGCTCTCTATTCTGTTCCTTTGATCTATGTTTCTGTCTTTATGTCAGTACTGTTCTGTTTTAATTACTGTAACTCTACAACATGGTTTGAAATACAGAAGTGTGATGCCTCCAACTTTGTTCTTTCTCAAGGCTGTTTTGGCAATTTGAGTCCTTTGTGGTTCCATACAGATTTTAAGATTGCTTTTCTATTTATATAAAAAAAAGTCATTGGGATTTTGCTAGAAATTGTATTGCATCTGTATATCACACTGGGTAGTATGGACATTTTAACAATATTGAGTTTTACAATCCATGAATATAGGATGCCTTTCCATTTATTTATGTCTTTAATTTCTTTCATCTGTGTTTTCTAGTTTTCCATGTGTAAGACTTTTACCCCCTTAGTTAGTTTATGCCTAAATTACTTCCTTCTTGTTGATGCTATTATAAATGGGATTGTTTTCTTAATTTTCTTTTGGATAGTTCATTTTTAGTATATGTAAATGCTACTATTCTTTGTGTATGGATTTTTTATCCTGCAACTTTTACTGAATTTGTTTATTAATTCTATTAGGTTTTCTGGTGGTGTTTTCAGGGTTTTCTCTGTGTGAGATCATGTCATATTCAAACAAAAATAATTTTAGTTCTTTCTAATTCGGATGCTTTTAGTTTCTTTTTTTGCCTAATTGCTCTGGTTGCGCCTTCCACTACTTCGTTGAATAAAAGTGGTAAGAGTAGGTATCCTTGCCTTGTTCATGAAATTGTAGGAAAGGCTTTCAGTTTTTCACTGTGTGTAATACTAACTGTGAACTTTACATTGATCAGTTTTGAAAATTATCAAGCACCCTTGCATTCCCGGGACCAACTCTTGTTGCACCAAGAGGCGGGGGTTACCAGCCCAGGGCAATTTCCCTATGAATTCAGTGAGACCAAATAAAGGCAAAGGCAAGGGCAAGAAGTTGGGATTTAAAGGGCGTTTTATGCTCATGGAAGTAGGTCTCAGTCTCTTGTCTATTCCAGTTTCCCTCTGTCAAGCTCCAGTCTCTCTTAGTTCTCTTGCCAGGCTTCCGTCTTCTGCTCTCCAAGCTCCCTGCTCCCACACATGGGCTTGATCCTCCAGGAGCATGAGGGCTCCACATCTCTCTCCCTGCCCTCCAGGTAGCCCTCTACTTCCCCACCCCTAGCTCCAGGAGGCACTCCATAGGTGGGTCTCTGGTGACTGGCAGTCACCTGATCAATTACATACCAGGAATACAGGGAGGGGAAAGAATGGGTGTTTCCTCTCCACTCCTCCTCTAGGCTGATATTCCCATGACTGACCAGCCACTCTGTCCCTGGTAAACATCCCATGGATGTGCAAACAGCTCTTATTATATATACAACAGGCACTATTAAGGCCAGACGGGAATCCTGGTCAGAAATTTCCTTTTTCTCCACAAGCTACTTGTTCATATATATGGGAGAGAGATTCAAATTGCTAATATATTGTTAAGGATTTTTGCACCATGATAAAGGATATTAGTCTGTAGTTTTTTTTTTTGTAGTATCTCTGTCTAGTTTTGGAATTAGTGTAAATGCTGGCTTCAGAAAATGAATTGGGAAGAATTCCTCTCTATTTTCTGGAAGGGATTATATTGGTATGATTGGTATGTCTTCCTTAAATGATTGTAGAATTCACCAGTGAAACAATATCTGCTAGAATTGTCTTTTTTGGAAGATTTTAAACTACAAATTCAACCTTTAATAGATATTGAGCCATTCATTTTATCTATTTCTTCTTGACTGAGTTTTGGTAGTTTGTGTCTTTCAAGAAACTGGTCTATTTTATCTAAGTTTTTGAATTTATGGACATTGTACAATTCAGAAAGTGTTATTACTTTTTAGTATCTACAGTGATGTCCCCTATTTCGCTCCTAATATGGTAATTCCTAGTCTTTCTGTGCCTCTGGATTGATATTATTCATCTTTTCAAAGAATGAGCTTTTAGTTTCTGTTATTTTTCCATTGTTTTTCTGATTTCAATTTTATTAAATTTTTTAGCTTATATCTTTACTAATTTTTTTTCTGCTTGCTTTTGGATTTAACTTGGTCTTTTTTCTTTCTGCAGGCTTTGATAACCAATTTGAGACTGTTCTTTTTTAATATAATCATTTAATACTATAAATGTCCCAATGGACACTGCTTTAGCTGCATCACACAAATGTGATATATTGTCTCTTCATTTTCTTTCAGTTCAAAACATGTTAAATTTCCCTCAAGAACTCTTCTTTAATTCTCAAGTTATTTATGTTGCATAGTTTCTAAATATTTTGGAATTTTCCAGATTATTTTTCTGTTATTGACATCTAGCTTAATCTATTGTAATCTTAGAACAGCTTTTGTATGATTTCTATTTTTTTAAATGTGTTAAAATTTGCTTTAGGCCCAGAATATGGCCATTCTTAGTAAACATACCTGTAGCACTTGACAAAAAATACCTATTCTGCTGTTAGTTTCTATAAATATTAGTGTTGTACAGATGTCAACTAGGTCAAGTTAATTTATGGTGTTGTTTACATCTTAATCTCTACTGATTTTCTCCCTACTTGTTTTCTCGGTCCCTGAGGGAGGAGTGTTTGAATTCGTCAGCCACAGTTGTGGATTTGTCCATTTTTTCTTCTCAGTTCTAGCAGTTGCTGTTTTAATGTGTCTTGAAGATCTCATGTTCAATGCATACACCTTTAGGATTCCCATATATTGGAGAACTGACCCCTGCATCATTAGGTCACATCCCTGTTTACCCCTGATAATATTCTTGTGGTGAAAACTACTTTGTCTAATGTTAATGTAGTGGTTCCAGCTCTCTTTTGGTTCATGTTTACGCCATACATGTTTTCAACCTTCTACTTTTAACTGATCATATCTTCATATGTAACCTGAGTGTCTTGTAAATAGCATAAACTTCAGTCTTATTTTTTAATCCAATCTGAGTCACTGTCTTTTCATTGGTATTTTTGTCCCATTCACATTCAATATGATTATTAATATGTTTGAATTAAAATCTGTCATATTTCTACTTGTTTTCTATTTGTTGTTCCTTTTTCCCTCTTTTTCTGTTGCCTCTTAGGTTAGCTGAACGTTTTTTAATTATCCATTTTATCTCCACTATTTACTTTTTTATTCCTGTTTTTGTTTTTGCTTTAAAGGCATTTGTTAGTGTTTAATGAATGTCCTTCCATGTAGTTTCAAGCCACAGCCTCCCACACACACACACTCCCTTAATCTTCTCTTTAGTTCTTTTGCTGAAGACTTCTCTGTTACTATGACTGGCTGTTCTGGGAGCTTTCCTTCCCCTCCCAGAACTTTGAAGTAGCCCCCACTGCGCCACAAAGGGTGATGGGAGCAGCTCCAGGCTTGTTGGCACTGCATTTGCCTACGTCTGCTCACTGAACAAGGCCCACGATTTATCAAGGTTAACAGTTGGGCAGAAACTCAGGTTTCCCTTAAGTGGTAATGCCTAAAGCCAACTTTTCTGAAACAACCAGTGTGATATTTGCCAAGGCTGATCTGGTAGTGATTCCTGCCTCCAGCATTACCCTGGCCTCCCAGATTCCATGGCCATGACCAAAATGTCTCTAATGTTTCTAGCTCTTCAGCAGTCTGCTGGAATGTCAGTGGCCAGATGGAAAAGTGTAACTGTTTAAAAAAATATAGTGGTTGGCAGACTTCTGGGAAGATGGCGGCATCAGCAGAAATCTCCTTCCAAAACCATATATATTCGTGAAAAAAAAACAAATACAACTATTCCTAAAAGAGAGACCAGAAGACACAGGACAACAGCCAGGCTACAGCTACATCTGCAAGAACTCAGCACCTCAGGAAGCGGGTAAGATACAAAGCCAAGACCCGGCAGGACCCGAGCACTCCCCAACTCCAGTGCTCCAGTGGGAGAAAAAGAATCAGAGTAGGGAGGGAGTGGAAGCCCAGGCCTGCTAAATAACCAGCCCTGGTGATCTGCACCAGGAGCACAGACACACATCACATGGTGTACTGGAGATTAAAGAAACAGAAGGGCAGGATCCGAGATGCAGACTGCAAGCGGGTCCCCTCAGCTGGCTCCCTAGGGGCAAAAGAAAAGCAGGCACTTTTTAAAAAGTCTTAAAGAGACAAGGGCCCAACAGCAGAACAAAATTGTCCCAGCACACTCAACCCAGCAGGCTGGGAATCTTGAGGAACTTCGGACCCCCATCCAGCTGCTGGGTAAAGCAGCTCCAAATCCTCTCACAGGGATAAGCAGCCTGCCATTCTTTCCCCACCAGCCAGCACTGCAAAGGGTCCGGTGGATCCGCCACAGCTGCAGAACAGCGGGAGAGTGGTCCCACGCACAGTAAGCGCATAGAATCTCCTCCCGGCAAGCTAGCAGCTAACCAGGAAAGGCCACAGAACCCAGAGCATGGTCTGGAAGGCACCAAGGGGAGCAGAACACACCCGGTGTGACTCCAAACCCCTGCAGTGCCATAGGCTAAGCTGAGGGCAGCCCCACACACAGGCAGCTCAGGGGATTATCCCAGAGAATGCCTCCTGGAGTGCGGGAAACCATCTCATGCAGTGGAGAAGGGCAAGAAGAACAAGAAGCAGGAAGGGACTTTGTTCTCCCAGCTGACACACGTGACACCTGCCAGCCACCATTTCTATCGCCATGAAAAGACAGAGGAATATGGTCCAGACAAGGATAACTCAGAAAAACCCAGAGAGAGGGCATGATGGGATAGATTTAAACAATCTTCCTGAAAAAGAATTCAGAATAAAAGTCATAACCATGTTGATGGATCTACACAGAAATATGCAAGAGCAAAGGGAGGAAGTCAGGACACACAATACAGAAATGAGACTAGCAATTGACGGGCTTAACAGCAGACTGGACGAGGTGCAAGACACTGTTAATGGAACAGAAATCAGAGAACAGGAATGCAGAGAAGCTGAGGCAGAGAGAGATAAAAGGCTCTCTAGGAATGAAAGAATATTAAGAGAACTGTGTGACTAATCCAAACGCAACAATATTCACATTATAGGAGTACCAGAAGAAGAAGAAGAGAGAAAAACGGATAGAAAGTGTCTTTGAAGAAATAATTGCTGAAAAATTCCCCAACTGGGTGAAGAAATAGTTTCTCAGACCATGGAAACACACAGATCTCCCAACACAAGGGACCCAAGGAAGACAACACCAAGACACATAATAATTAAAACGGCAAAGATGAAACACAAGGACAGAGTATTAAAGGCAGCCAGAGAGAGAAAAAAGATCACCTACAAAGGAAAACCCAACAGGCTAACATCAGACTTCTCATCAGAAACCTTACAGGCCAGAAGAGAATGGCGTGATATATTTAAAGCAATGAAACAGAAAAGCCTTGAACCAAGAATATTGTATCCAGCACGATTATCATTTAAATTTGAGGGCTGGATTAAACAATTACCAGACAAGGGAAAGTTGAGAGAATTTGCCTCCCATAAACCACCTCTACAGGATATCATAAAGGGACTGCTGTAGATGGAAACACTCCTAAGGCTAAAAAGATGTCACCAGAGAAAATA
The DNA here is from genome assembly GCA_032199065.1 of Smutsia gigantea. Classification (NCBI taxonomy): domain Eukaryota; kingdom Metazoa; phylum Chordata; class Mammalia; order Pholidota; family Manidae; genus Smutsia; species Smutsia gigantea. The sequence goes on from JAVSCE010012670.1 coordinate 46,137, forward strand.
AAATCATAGCAAAGAAAGCAGAGCATCCAAATACTAACTAAAGGCAAAAAGTAAAATCAACTATCCACAAAAACAAAGGAATCAAAAGAGTACAGAATAAAACACCTAGCATATAAAGAATGGAAGAGGAAGAATAAGAAGGGAGAGAAATAAAGAGTCATCAGACTGTATTTATAATAGCTTAACAAGAGAGTTAAGTTAGACTGTTAGATAGTAAAGAAGCAACCCTTGAACCTTTGATAACCAGGAATCTAAAGCTAGCAATGGCAATAAGTACGAATCTATCGATAATCACCCTAAATGTAAATGGACTGAATGCACCAATCAAAAGACACAGAGTAACAGAATGGATAAAAAAGCAAGACCCATCTATATGCTGCTTATAGGAGACTCACCTCAAACCCAAAGATATACACAGACTAAAAGCGAAGGGATGGAAAAAGATATTTCATGCAAACAACAAGGAGAAAAAAGCAGGTGTTGCAGTACTTGTATCAGAAAAAATAGACTTCAAAATAAAGGAAGTAGCAAGAGATAAAGAAGGACATTACATAATGATAAAGGGGTCAGTCCAACAAGAAGATATAACCATCATAAATATATATGCACCCAACACAGGAGTGCCAACATATGTGAAACAAATACTAACAGAATTAAAGGAGGAAATAGACAGCAATGCATTCATTTTAGGAGACTTCAACACACCACTCACTCCAAAGGACAGATCAACCAGACAGAAAATAAGTAAAGACACAGAGGCACTGAACAACACACTAGAACAGGTGGAAGTAACAGACATCTACAAACTCTACACCCTAAAACAGCAGGATACACATTCTTCTCAAGTGCCCATGGAACATTTTCCAGATTAGACAACATCCTAGGCCACAAAAAGAACGTCAGTAAATTCAAAAAAATTGAAATTCTACCAACCAACTTCTCAGGTCACAAAGGTATAAAACTACAAATAAACTGTACAAAGAAAACAAAAAGGCTCACAAATACATGCCGGCTCAACAACATGGTCCTAAATAATCAGTAGATCAATGACCAAATTAAAACAGAGATCAAACAATATATGGAGACAGATGACAACAAGAACACAAAGCCGCACCTTCTGTGGGACGCAGCAAAGGCAGTTCTAAGAGGAAAGTATACTGCAATCCAGACCTATTTAAAGAAGGAAGAACAATCCCAAATGAATAGTCTAAAGGCACAATTATTGAAATGGGAAAAAGAAGAACAAATGAGGCCCAAAGTCACAAGAAGGAGGAACATAAAGATTACAGAAGAAATAAATAAAATTGAGAAGAATAAAACAATAGAAAAAATCAATGAAACCAAGAGCTGGTTCTTTGAAAATATAAACAAAATAGATAAACCCCTAGCCAGTCTCTTTAAGAGAAAAAGAGAATCTACACACATAAACACAATCAGAAATGAGAAAGGAAAAATAACAACAGACCCCACAGAAATACAAAGAATCATTAGAGAATACTATGAAAATCTATATGCTAACAAACTGGAAAACCTAGAAGAAACGGACAACTTCTTAGAAAAATACAACCTTCCAAGACTGACCAAGCAAGAAACAGAAAACCTAAACAGACAAATTACCAGCAATGAAATTGAATCGGTAATCAGAAAACTACTCAAGAAAAACCCCCAGGCCAGATGGATTCACGTCTGAATTTTACCAGACATATAGAAGAAAAATAATACCCATTCTCCTTAAAGTTTTCCAAAACATAGAAGAGGATGGAATACTACAAAACTCATTCTATGAAGCCAGCCTCACTCTAATACCAAAACCAGGCAAAGACCCCACCAAAAAAGAAAATTACAGAACAATATCCCTGATGAACGTAGACGCAAAATTATTCAACAAAATATTAGCAAACCAAATTAAAAAAATACATCAAGAGGATCATAAGACATGATCAAGTGGGATTTATCTCAGGGATGCAAGGATGGTACAACATTCAAAAATCCATCAACATCATCCACCACATCAACAAAAAGAAGAACAAATACCACATGATCATCTCCATAGATGCTGAAAAAGCATTTGACAAAATTCAGCATCCATTCCTGATTAAAACTCTCAACAAAATGGGTATAGAGGGCAAGTACCTCAACATCATAAAGGCTATATATGACAAACCCACAGCCAACAACATACTTAACAGCGAGAAGCTGAAAGCTTTTCATCTAAGATCGGGAACAAGACAGGGATGCCCACTCGCCCCACTATGTTATTCAACATAGTACTGGAGGTCCTAGCCACGGCAGTCAGACAGAACAAAGAAATACAAGGCATCCAGATTGGTAAAGAAGAAGTCAAATTGTCACTGTTTGCAGATGACATGATATTGTACATAAAAAACCCTAAAGACTCCACTCCAAAACTACTAGAACTGAATTCAGCAAAGTTGCAGGATACAAAATTAAGACACAGAAATCTGTTGCTTTCCTATACTCTAACGAAGAACTAACAGAAAGAGAAATCAGGAAAACAATTCTATTCACAATTGCATCAAAAAGAATAAAATACCTAGGAATAAACCTAACGAAGGAAGTGAAAGACCTATACCCCAAAACTACAAGACACTCCTAAGAGAAATTAAAGAGAACACTAACAAATGGAAATGCATCCCATGCTCTTGGCTAGGAAGAAATAAATGTTGTCAAAATGGCTATACTACCTAAAGCAATCTACAGATTCAATGCAATCCCTATCAAACTACCAACAGCATTCTTCAATGAACTGGAACAAATAGTTCTAAAATTCATATGGAACCACAAAAGAACCCAAATAGCCAAAGCAATCCTGAAAAGGAAGAATAAAACAGGAGGAATTATGCTCCTTGACTTCAAGCTCTACTACAAAGCCACAGTAATCAAGACAATTTGTATTGGCACAAAAAACAGACCCGCAGACCAGTGGAACAGAACAGAAAGTCCACACATTAACCCAAACATATCCGGTCAATTAATATATGATAAAGTAGCCTTGGATGGGGAAATGACAGCCTCTTCAACAGCTGGTGTTGGCAAAACTGGACAGCTACATGTAAGAGCATGAAACTGGGTTACTGTCTAACCCCATACACAAAAGTAATCTCAAAATGGATCAAAGACCTGAATGTAAGTCATGAAACCATAAAACTCTTAGAAAAAAAATAGGCAAAAATCTCTTGGACATAAACATGAGCGACTTCTTCATGAACATATCTCTCCAGGCAAGGGAATCAAAAGCAAAAATGAACAAGTGGGACTATATGAAGCTGAGAAGCTTCTGTACAGCAAAGGTCACCATCAGGAGAACAGAAAGACATCCTACAATATGGGAGAATATATTCATAAATGACAAATCCAATAAGGGATTTTGTCATTTATATATCCAAAATATATAAAGAGCTCACGCACCTCAACACACAAAAAGCAAATAATCCAATTAAAAAATGGTCAGAGGATATGAATAGACACTTCTCCACAGAAGAAAATCAGATGACCAACAGGTACATGAAAAGATGCTCCACGTTGCTAATCATCAGAGAAATGCAAATTAAAACCACAATGAGATATCACCTCACACAAGTAAGGATGGCCAACATCCGAAACACAAACAACAACAAATGTTGGCGAGGATGTGGAGAAAGGGGAACCCTCCTACTCTGCTGGTGGGAATGCAAATTAGTTCAACCATTGTGGAAAGCAGTATGGAGGTTCCTCAGAAAACTCAAAATAGAAATACCATTTGACCCAGGAATTCCACTCCTCGGAATTTACCCTAAGAATGCAGCAGCCCATTTTCAAGAAGACATATGCACCCCTATGTTTATTGCAGCACTATTTACAACAGCCAAGAAATGGAAGCAACCTAAGTGTCCATCAGTTGATGAATGGATAAAGAAGATGTGGTACATATACACAATGGAATATTATTCAGCCATAAGAAGAAAAGAAATCCTACCATTTGCAACAAAATTGATGGAGCTAGAGGGCATTATGCTCAGTGAAATAAGCCAGGCAGAAAAAGACAAGTATCAAATGATTTCACTCATATGTGGAGTATAAGAGCAAAGAAAAAAAACGGAAGGAACAAAACAGCAGCAGACTCACAGAATCCAAGAATGGACTAACAGTTACCAACAGGAAAGGGACTGGGGAGGATGGGTGGGAAGGGAGGGACAAGGGGGAAAAGGGGGGTGTTACAATTAGCAGACATAATGTAGTGGGGGCACGGGGAGGACTGTACAACTCAGAGAAGACAAGTAGTGACTCTATAGCATCTCACTATGCTGATTGACAGTGACTGTCATGGCATATGTGGGGGGGACTTGATGAAATGGGAGTTTAGTAACCATAATATTGCACATTTAATTGCAGATTAATGATACCAAAATAAAGAAAGTGTACTGGTTGTCCTAGTGTTTACAATGTACATTTTAATTAATCAGAGTCTACCTTCAATTTATATTTCACCACTTCACACGTTGTATAAAAACCTTGCAACAATGTATTTTCAACTTCTCCCTTCCATCCTGTGTGTTATTATTGTCACACATTTTGCTTTTATATGTATTCTCTAGACACAACATATTGCTACTATTTTTGCTCTGGACAGCCAATTCTCTTTTGTAGCAATTAAAAGTAAGAAAATTATTTTACCTTCATTTATTCCATGTCCACTGTTCTTTATTTCTTTGTGTGGATCTAAGTTTCCATCTGGTATCGCATCCCTTAACATTTCTTGTATTAGATATGCTGACTATGCATTCTCAGTTTTTGTTTGCCTGAAAAAGTCTTTATTTTCTTTCATTTAAAAAGGGTAGTTTAATTATATATAGAATTCTGTGTTGATAATTTTTCCTTTCAGCATGTTCAAGTTATCTTAATGTCTTTAAAGATGTCTTTAAGATGTTCATATAATTTTGGATAAGAAGTCTACTATAATTCTTATATTTGTTCCCTTTTTGTAATGTGGTCTTTGTTTCTCTGCTGGCTTCAGAATCTTCTCTTTGTCTTTTTTTGTCAGAAATTTTCGTATGGTATGCTTAGGTGAATAGGTTGGGTTTTGGGGGGTTTTTTTTGGTGGTGCTGGTTGATTGTCTTCTGTTTTATTTTGTATTTTTCTTGATTGGTATTCTCTGAGCTTTTTGGTTGTGTGGTTTGGTGCCTGTCATTACCTTTGGAAAATTCTCAGCAATTGCTTCTTCAACTATTTCTTCTGCCATTTTCTCCTTTTGGGATTCCAATAACATGTACATCATACCTGTTAACATTGCACCACAGGTCGTGTTTTCTCTGTCCTATTTTTCTACTCGAGTTTAAATTTATGTAATTCCTATTTATCTATCTTCAATTTTTCTGATTCAAAGGCATTCAGCTAGGTAGGCGAGGCAACTGCAGGGTGAGTACAGTGTAACTGCTCTCTCCCTTGGAGAAGGGGGACTGTCTTGTGCTGGACCTTGTTCCCGCACTTCCCAAGTGTGCAGCGCCCACTGCACGGTGCCATTTAGTCCTTCCTGGGGTAGGGGAAATTCACAGGTGTGGTGATGCTCCTGCTGTTTTCTGTGCTGTGCATAAGACACAGTCTTGCTCTGACCCAATAAGTTTGCTGTCCACTTTGGTACCTGTGGGGTGGGGGCAGAGGATTCCTGCCATCCTCTATGAGGAGGGCTCTTCCTGACAAGTATATGTTAGTTTGGTTTACTTTTGTATTATCTGTCCCCATCAGAGTATAAGCTTAAAAGCACTTTTTGTAAAAGTCATTTGTGAGAACCACCATGAGCAAAGCATCCTACTGGGCGACCGAAGTGACGATTGAATGTCTGCCTGGAAGTGTTACTATCCTGTGAGAAAGGAGGAACCAGACCCCAAAGCCCAAGGCCCAAGGGGGGAGCCATTCACTCTTATTCCTGTGAGTTTCTCAGACTAAATATTATTGTCATATGAGCCCCAGTGGAATCTTTGAAGCCTAATAGTGCCTTGAGCCCACACATACAACAAACCCACCAACAGTGTTAGACTGATGTGTGTGGTGCTTCTGGACTGTGCTCTTAGAGTTAGTTGGTCACACAAAATGGCTGATACTGGCCCATCTTCAGTTCTCAAAACATAGTAATTTTATGTGGTTCAACCAATTACTAAGCTTCTAATAATTATGTTTAAACCCCTTCTTGAAAGAGTCCTAGGTTGAGAGCCAAAATGCTGAGTCAAAAGTATAGACTTGGTATTAATGATTAGAAATGAAGAAACCCAGATTTTCATTCTAGATTCATTCCTTAAACACTTCTTGTCACAACCTCTTTGGCCCATAGCTTTCACATCTGTCCTGAAAGTTGAGGAGATAAAGTGATGCAAAATATGAATTTGAAAACATTACAGAGTTATGAGAAGCCATAAGTAGGCCTTTATCTCAGTTTTTTTACACAGAAAAATAAAGAATTTGTAATCATGATATGATATTGATGGGATAAAAAATTTCCACCGCTCTTGGAAGGCATTTTGCAATATATATCAAATCAGATACTAAATGGGAATGCCCTCGGTAACAGCAATCGCACTGCAGGAGCCGTCCTGTGTGTGCCGCACACACACGAGCACCTTGCAGAGATGTTCACTGTTGCACTATTAATATTGGCAAAATACTGCAAATGGCTTAAATGTTCCTCAGAATGGGAATGGCTCTTAAACAAACTGTATTGATACTATAGAATGCCTGAAATTAACAAGATAATGTTTAGATCACAAAAACATACCCAAGGTATATAAAAAGAATATTGCTAAATGATACATATAGCATACTAAACATATTTCATTTGTATTATTTTTTTAAATACTATATATGTGAAATATTTGTGTGTTTATAAATGGAACAATACACACCAAACTGTAATAGTGGTTAACTCTGGGGAAGGAAGTTAAATTAGCAAAGCTGTTGAGTTTGTGTGTGTATATGTGTGTACGGGTATGTGCGTGTATGTGTATTTGTAGTGTGTGTTTATGCATGTGTGTATGTGTAGTGTGTGTTTATGTGTATATATGTGCATGTGGTTGTAGTGTATTGTGTAGTGTGTGCTTATGTGTGGATATATGAGTGTGTGTATTTGTATTGTGCATGTATGTGTGTGTGTGTTGAGGAATGGATTTGAAAAAATGTAAGAGGATCTGACTTGTCAGAATTGATGAGGAAAACGGTAGCCATTCCACACATTCTGGGAAGAAAGCATTTAAGACAGAATCAATGGCTTGGTGACTATTGGACGAGATGGCAGAGTGGATGTCCGAGAGCTGCACCAAAGGTCAGAGAAGTAGACTTGAGAGCCTTAGCCTCAGCCCTAGGAGCAGGCTGTCAGTGGGGACCTGGAGACCCCCAATCTGCAAAGCAGGAGTTCCTCAAAAGGCTGAAAGCTGCTGTGCCCCAAAGTTGGAGCTGGTGGAAAGATCTCTGACCCTGCTGTGTCTGTCCCCAACGACTCTCCAGGTGGTAGCACCTCCCCTTCCAAATCTCAGGGCTCTTTCTCATTGGCTGATTCTAACCCAGAGCTAGACAGGTCAGGGAAGTGCTCCTAAACCTCATGTGGGTCTGGGTGCTGGTGCTGAGATGACCAACCACCCACTATCTGGCGCAGACTTGTGCTTTTTACCCAATACCTTAGAACCCAGGGACATCACACCTTCTACTAAATCATGTTATCACACAACTTGCAGAGTTCACACAAAACCACACACTGAAAATCCACTTGGGAGGAACTGCTTCTAACACAATTCAGAAAATCTGACCACAGTTCCTGTTAATTAACATCTCTTTCTTATCATTCGAACAGAAATAGGTTCCAGCAAGTTGATGGGTGTCTATTCAAATGAGTCACTAAAAGCCTGCTGTCAGCTGCATGCAGACATTTGTAAATGCCTGTCATCATGATTTATGAGGCAAGGAAAAGCAGTATACTTCACTCGTTATTTTTGTTCAAAGCACCAAATGCCCTGGGGCCTACACCAAGGTCGTTTACCATGTGTGCTGCTTTGCAGCAAACCCCTTTGGGCAGCCTAAATTTCACCACATTGAGGCAGGCACGTTTATTGCCCAGGATGGCCACTTCCTTCTTCCATGTGGGCATTTTGCTCTGATCCTCAAATACATTGTGATTGATCCACAGCAAACCTGGAAGACAGCTACCCTGCTCCCACCAGACACAGTAATGTCTGGATGTGACACCTGAGACAGCTGTGGCATAGGGGGGCCATGCTGAGAAGCAGCCTTGGGACAAAGCCCAACCTGAGGGTAGCACAGCACAGAGGAGGAAGGAACCTGGTACTGAGAGAGTCACGGAGCCACTGCCATGCCTTGCCCTTCCTCCAGGCTCCAGGAACTTTTGACACTCAGTGTCTTTTGTTTTAAGTCAATTGACTGAGATTATGTGCATGCAAAATCATCTTACCTGATAACAAATGTTCTTACTAGAATTCCTTAATGATGACTCTGGGTCACCTTTGCAATAAAATTTAATTATGGTGGGAGCATTAGGTCCTATCAAAATCTGGATTTTTCCTCATGCCAGCCTCTTCACTTCCACATTCTATTCTTTGTTCCTCTATTAGATCATAATGACAGCCAATATATCCATTCTGTCATATTATGATAAATTGCTAACTTTAATCATTCTCAAAGGATTTTAATGAAAACTGGTAAAAATATTAGGTTCAACTCCATGAGGAGACATTGGAAAAGGGCCAGCTGTGTCTACAAGAAATTACATATGTGATGGTGCACATATTTGTGCTGCCTTGAGGTCACTAGGATTTTATCATAGCCAGCTGAAAAAGGAATTATTATTTAAACAATTGGACATGTTTTATTGGTTTTTACTGATTTTATTGATTTTTTTCTTGCTTTTATGCTTGCGCATTAATAGGCTACTTCAGTAATACATATGTGAGAATTATGCTTTGAAAAAGAAGACGACTCATTTATGAAAGTAACACCTTTTGGGTAATTCATCTTCTTATTCCTCGGAATACATTGCATGATGATTTTTTGCATATAGAATGTGCTTAATCAATGTATGAATGAATGAATGAAGCTAAGAGTTGTCTGATCACATAAAGCCATGGCTGTAAGAAACAAGGCTGTTTCTTCTTTAGAGCCATCACCTATTAGTTAAAGGTTCCATACCAACTGTGAGATTTGGGAATCTTATTGAATGTCTTCAGCAAAGTTGAGTTTCACCTATATGATGAGGATAAAAGCAAATAATCTTGCAGAGTTTGTTGTGATAATTAAATGAGCTAATGTCTGCTCCCTGATTCTAAACACACACACACACGCACACAATCACACACTATAGAAATAAAATATTAAAAAATCGTAATCTCAGGTTCAAGAAATCCTGTACTCCAAAAGGTAGGCAGCCTCAGCTACTCTGGGTTGGTGTGACCCTCCCGGGAGCAGCAAGTCTTTACAGACTTCAGGGATGGGCATCCAACTCCCTGACTCACGTCCCACCTCCCCTCCCAGCGAGCCTCTATCACTGGCCAGAGAGGCACTTATTCCCTGGTAGAGAGGCGGATACTGGTGGCTAAGCCAAGGCCACAGTGCGAGAGGGGATGTGCATGACACACGGGAACCTGTAACCGGAGCATTCCCACCTCAGCACTTGTCAGATGTAACATGGAAATATTTCCATCTGACATGTCAACTTGAATAATTAGGGATTTTCTAGCCTGGCAAGTTAACAACCTACAAACTATTAACACAGTCAAGCCTGGAGATCAGAGAGTCATCTACTCTCTGCTGATCTCTTCTACATGAAATTATAAGACATGTTTTCCAGAGTACCCTACCCCAAAACTCTGTAAATGACGCTCTTCAGTTGGGGAGCTGAGTCCTGATAATACATTGTTTCTCAAAGTGGTGTCCCTGGACAAGAGCCTCAGCACCACCTAGGAACCTGTTAGGAACACAAGTTTTCATCCTGTACCCCACACCCAGTGAATCACACCCTGCTGTCTGTGTTTTAACAAGCCCTCCAGGGGTTCCTGATCCTCATTCAAGTTTAAGAACCTCCAAGTTAGTGGGTAGGAGGAAATAAGCAGGATAAGAAATAGCTGACTTAGCTCCTGAAAAAAATAAAGCCTTAAGTAAGACAGCTTAAAATCAATCTATAAACACCGAAACCCTCAGCAAGATAATGAGAATAAAAATACTTTCCCTCTGTACAAACTCCTTCGGGGACAAATACTTCGGACTAGCTTTCCATGATGCCGTAATTTATTCAGGTTAATTTATAGTAAGAGCTGACATAAAGTATTGCTTATGGGCCAGCTCTATACTAGGCCCTCTATTACCTCTCTTAGTCCTCACAACATACGACATCAGTCTTTATTAATCTTACACTTGGGGAGAGGTTGGGGGATTTGCCCAAGGTAAGCTATGCCCCTTGAGCACAGAACAGAGCTTGTCTCCAACCCTCTGCCATCTGACGTCAAGCCAGTTCTCTCACCATTGCACTGAACAGCCTCCTGGATACAGCAGATATGTATTGGACAATTGTTCCTTATTGTAATGATAAATAGTGATGTATAGTAATAAACCTATTACTTACAAAACGGTGCCCAGTGAGGGGGGGACAGCAATGGGAAGAAAGTAGTCCTTCCCAAGGAAAAACAAACAAGCTAGGGAGGGAGGCAGCCAGAAGGGGCAGCTCTGGCACAAAGTAGAAGGAAACAAATGCTCTGTTAGCAATTCCAGCATGGTACTGAGATGATCACAGAGACATTCTGAAGTGTTGCAATGGGCAGAGATAAGGGGAAAGCTAATGTGGAAGAGACATGAGGATGAGATGCAGCGTGACCTGGCAGTGCAGCAGGCTCCAGCAGGCAGCACCCAGCTTGGAGGGGTCCAGGGGGCGTGGAGCAGACAGTGTGGCTGGAAAGTAGGAAAATCTCATCCGGAAGGCCTGGAAAGGCCTTGAATCTCATGGTAAATGATTTGAATTTCTATATGTAGGTCACAGAGAGTCATGTAAAAATTCTTGACCATGGGAGCAGCATGATTTGCCCAGACCACCTGGGAGAGGAAGAGAACAAAAAAAGAAAAGATTGGAGAGAGAGAAGAAAATAAAGCATAAGAAAAACCTGTCTTTAAGGAGCCAGCAAAGGAGAAGCCATTGAGGTAAAATAAAAAAGATAATTTGTTTGAATAAAAAGAAGACTTTCAACCAAGGGCAGCCCATATGGATGAATGAATGAATGAATGATCACAATTAGACAGTGTCACAGGTTACAGGAAGGTCAAGAGCGTGAAATCTGAAAGTGGATTTTGGATTTGGAGGTGGGAAAAAAAGGCAGAGTTTAACTCATCCCACAGCCCCACCCACTTCATGGAATAGGCTTGATTTGCAGCATTTTATAAGCACTAATTACTAGGGCTTATGAAATACAGAAATATGAAACACATTCCCTTGATGTTTCAACTCAGAAAAGAAATTCCCAGGAAAACCTACTATGATAGTCCTTTCAGTCCTTCAGAGCACCTTTGTAATAAAAAGACATTTGTCTCATAAATAGCCTAATATTACTCTCTGAAATGTATTGCTCTTGTAAGGTTCTGTACATCTGGCTTGCTTAGAAAATAAAGAATGGGTGCATCTAATTGAGACACTTTAGGTTTAAAAAAAAGCAGAAAGCACTCCAAATAGCTTAGAGAAAACAGAGTTAACATCCAGGAGAAGAGCATCTCCTGGATCCAGGTGCAGGACAAAGAGCTGGGCATCCCAAAGGGGATAAGCCAGAAACAGGAATGTGAGGCCCGGACATCAGGTCCATCTCCTTAGAGTTGTGTGGGGCTTTTCCTGTCTGTTTATGCAAAGTGGGTTCATTTTCGCTCTCTCACAGCTGCTTCCTCTACTTCAGTGTGAACTCGTTGGAAGATGTCTCAGGATTTATGTTGCTTTCCACTTCAGGCACCTCATGGAGAAGAAACAGCATTGCAATGACTCAAGCCTAAATTTGAAGGTGAAAATCTGAGCCTTCCAGCTTGAGCCAGGGGATGAAGGAAGTGTGCCTAGAAAGAGCTGGCTCAGTTTTCATTCTGTAAGTCCAGGGGAAGCAGGGGGACCTTCTCAGCACCAGGCTGGGCAGATCCCCCTGAAGTTGTCTACAAGAGGTAGTTCCTGAGAAGTTGTGTGCATACCACACTTTGGTAAGTTGAGTCCTATGTAAAGTGCACTACAAATAACTAACCATTATATAGCAATGCTGAAGATAAAAACTATTTTCACATGTTATTACAGTTATGCCCCCAACGACCCCCATGAGGTAGGTGGCACAAGTTCTGTTGTGCAGATGAGAAACTGAAACTCTCAGAGGATGGATAAGTGAACATATTGTGACATGAATAATGCCCTACTTCAGCAGCAAGCATCAAAGAATTCAAAGCACAAAGTGCTGATTCTTCAAAGGACATGGGCACTGACATCAGGGTCTGTCACCATCCAGTAAAAGGATGAACAGCAAAACCAGAATGCTCATGATTCTATTAAGTGAACTTGAAAGGAACAGAGAGCTACATACAACAGAGAAGGGAGAAGTCCTGGGGCTAAGGCAGTTGAGGAAGGCTGCCCCAAAGAGGCCAGACTCCAGTGGCTCCTGAAGGATGCATGAAACATAGATAAATTGCAAGACAGTAGAGATGTGGAGTTAAGAACTACATAGAGACTGGCTCAGAAGCACATTAGCCTCGGGTGTCAACATTGTGTTTTTGAATATATATAGACAGAGATACATATAAATATATATGTATCTATGTATATGTATATACATGAATTTGAATATATATATGAAAAAATAGATACAGATATATGAAAGACAGGACACAAAAGCCATTATTTAACCAAATATTAACAAATGAATCTTTCCTTACAAGTGAATTTTATAGCCAACTGCAGCTTCAAGTACTAAAATGTTTTTAATTGAAACAACTTTGGTGTAGGGGAGGATGGTAGAGGAGGAAGGTAAGGTGGAAACCTCCTCCCACACACACATCAAGGAAGCAACTACAGCAAATATAACTAAACCTGAAAACGACCTGAAGACTGTAGAGCAGACCACGTGCACCTGGGGAAGTAGAAGAGACCACATAAGGAGGGGGAAAGCGGCAGAGCTGAGATCAAGCGGGACACAAGCCCTTCTCCCATCCCAGCCCACAGGTGGGAGGAAGAGGAGTGGACTGGGGAGGAGATAGGCACTCAGGAACCCTGCACACCTGGCCCTGGAGATCTGCTCTGGGAACAGGAGTCCCCACTGCACTGGGTTCTGTGGGGCTGCACACCAGGGACAGTTGGAGCACTCTGGGAGACTGAGACTCCTGCCACTTGTGGGGAATGGGCACACTCTGCCAGTTCCACTTACACCCAAAACAGAGGAGGCAGTTTGAAAGATGTTCCAGTAGTGGGAGAAGCACCAGAGGTGCGAGGGTTGGACAGATCTCTCTGCAGGAGAAAGAGCAGGTGTATGACATTTCCCCAACCCTCCCTCAGCCCAACAGGTCAGGCACTTTTGGGAGCCCCAAACACTCCATCCCTCTTGCTGGTGGCTCAGTCCCAAGGCACTTCCTTGAAAACCCACCAACCCACCTGACCACTCAGCCCAGCAGCATCAGACTTTGTTGCCTGACAGACAGAGGGAGGCTTTTCCAGCTCTCTTGGCCCTGTCTTGGCCTATTTAGAGAGGCACCTGAAGGAGCCAGCTCTGAGTGCTCCTTCCTCCTCAAGAGCAGCCAAGCAAGGAGCTGTGTACCTTGTCGCACTGTAGCTAGGGCACACCTGCAGGTCTCATTACCACCACTGTGCAACTGTGCACCCTGCCACCTCAGGACTCGCTGCCCAGTGTGATACCACATTCTCCACCCTGTTAACCCAGCAGCCCCACTATCCATGGAGGTCAGGCAGAAGGCACCCCTGCCCACAGTGATCCCAGCAGAAGCCACTACTCTGGTCCCAAAGGGCCAGATGAGGCAAATTGCTATCTGTGGCAGGCTGAGATAGACTACTACTGGCAGAAAGACAGAAAGGCAGCCCTGCCCATTGCCAACCAACAGCAACTGGGGCTCCAACTCAGATGAGAACCAGGCACTGGAGAGTAAAAAGTCTTGAGCTTCCAGGCACCACAAGACACATTCTTCAAAAAGCCATTACTTTCTATACCATGAAGCACAGCAGATCCATCTGATACAAAGGAAGAAACACAAAAAACTTGATAAATGAGGAGACAGAGGAATATGTTCCAAAAAAATCTACAGGATAAGACACCAGAAAAATGGCTAAGTGAATTGGAGATTAGCAATCTTCTTGATAAATATTTCAAATTAACAGTCATAAATATGCTTACTCATCTGCAGAAAAGTATTGAAGGTCTCACGGAGGACTTCAACAAAGAGATAGAAGAGCTGAAAAAAACAGAGCTGAAGAATACAATAACTGAAATGAAATGTATAATGGAAGGAAGGAATAATAGATTGCTGTAAGAAGAGGAGACAATCAATGAGATAGAAATTAGAGAAAGGGAACACAACAAAACTGAGGAACTCAGAGAAAAGATAATCTCTAGGAATAAAAGAATAAGAAAGCTGTGTGCCCAATCCAAACAAAACAATATTCACGTAATAGGGATATTAGAAGGAGAAGAGAGAGGCAAAGGGATAGAAAGTCTCTTTGAGGAAATAATTGTTGAAAAATTCTCTAATCTGGGGAAGGAAATAAACACTCAGGTAATGGAAGCACAGAGAGCCTCTAACTGAAGGACCCCAGGAAGACAACACCAAGACATGTAATAGTCAAATGACAAAGTTTGAGGATAAAGAGAGAGTAATTGAAAGCAGCCAGAGAGAAAAAAAAACGATTACTTATAAGGAAAACCCATTAGGCTATCAGCAGATTCTCAGCAGAAACTTTACAGGCTAGAAGGGAATATTTAATGTACTGAAATAGAAGAACCTTCAACCAAGAATCCTCTACCCAGAGAGGTTATCATTCATAATTGAAGGAGAAGTGAAAAGTTTCCCAGATAAACAAAAATTAAAAGAATTCACCACCATTAAACTGGCCTTGCAGGATATGTTAAAGGGACTTCTGTAGGTGGAAATGTTCTTAAACCTAAATAGTTTTTACCAGAAAAATAAACCCACAGCAAAAGTAGTAGACCAATCACTCATCAAGCAAGTATGAAATTAAAACAAAAGTAGTAAAACCACCTGTATGCAAAATCAATCAAGGGATGCACAAAAAGTACAGATTATGACATCTAATACATAAAGTGTGGAGGAGGAAGAAGAAAAAAGAAGTACTTTTAGATTGTGTTTGAAATAGAGCAATCATCAACTTAATATATATTGTTAAATAGTTAGGAAGATATCCTAGAACCTTATGGGAATCACAAACCTAAAGCCTATAAAAGATAAACAAAGAAATTTAAAAAGTGAAATCCAATCACAGTACTAAGAAAACCATCAAATAACAAAAAAGAGTGTAAGAGACAAAGGAAAAGAAAGGAATTATAAAAACAACCAGAAAACAATTAACAAAACTGCAGTAAGTACAAACCTATCAATAATTACCTTAAATGCAAATGGACTGAATGCACTGATCATAAGATATAGGGTGGAAGAATGAATAAAGAAATAAGATCCTCTATATGCTGCCTACAGGAGACTAATTTTAGACCTAAAGAGATACACAGACTGAAAGTGAGGAGATGGAAAAAAAATATTTCATGTAAATAATAGGGAGAAAAAAAGCAGGTGTAGCACTACTTATGTCAGACAAAATAGATTTCAAAACAAAAAAAGTAACAAGAAACAAAGAAGAACATTTCATAATGACAAAAGGGATCAGTCCAACAAGAGGATATAACCATTACAAATATCTATACACCCAACATAGGAGCACCCAAATATGTAAAAGAAATACTAATGGAATTAAAGGGGAAATAGATAGCAATACCTTCATTTTAGGAGACATTAACACACCACTCATATCAATAGATCAACCAAACAGAAAATAAATAAGGAAACAGAAGCACTGAACAACACGTTAGATCAGATGGACTTAACAGATATCTCCAGAACATTCCATCCAAAAGCAGCAGAATACACATTTTTCTCAACTATGCATGGAATGTTCTCCAGAACAGATCACTTACTAGGCCACAAAAAGAGGCTCAATAAATTCAGAAATATTGAAATTGTTTCAACCAGCTTCTTAGAGCACAATGGTATGAAACTAGAAATAAATTACACAAAGAAAACAAGAAGATCCACAAACACAAGGAGGCTAAACAACATGCTTCTAATTAATCAATGGATCAATGAGTAAATCAAACCAGAAATCAAGCAATACATGGAGACAAATGAAAATAAAAATACAATAATCCAAAATTTGTGGAATGCTGCAAAAGTTGTTCTAAGAGGGAAGTACACACCAATACAGGCCTACCTCAAGAAACAAGAGCCATAAAAAATAAACAGTCTACTTCTGGAATGATGGCGGCGTGAGCAGGGTGGCGGAAATCTCCTGCCAAAACCATATATATTTGTGGAAATACAACTACTACTATTAATAAAAAAGAAACCAGAAGATACAGAACAACAACCAGGCTACAGCTACACCTACGAGAACTCAGTGCCTCACGAAGCAGGAACGCAGCTAAGTGGGAAGGACCCCAGAAACCACATCAAAGGCTGGAAAGCACCAAGGGGACCATAAGGTACCCAGCAAGACTTCAAACCCCTGCAGTGCTATAGGCTAGGTTGAGGGTGACCCTGCACACAGGCAGCTCCGGGGATTATCCCAGAGACTGCCTCCCAGTGGGCGAGAAACAAGTTCAGGCCCTGGAGAAGGGCAAGGAAAACAACAAGCAGGAAGGGAGTTTGTTCACCCAGCTGACACACGTGGCACCTACCAGCGACCACTTCTTTCACCATGAAAAGAGAGAGGAATATGGTACAGACAAAGATTACCCAGACAATCCCAGAGAGAGGGCATGATGGGATAGATTTATACAATCTTCCTGAAAAAGAATTCAGAATAAAAGTCATAACCATGCTGATGGATGTACAGAGAAATATGCAAGAGCTGAGGGAGGAAGTGAGGAAACACAATGCAGAAATCAGACAAGCGATCGATGGGCTAAGAGCAGAATGGACGAGGTGCAAGAGACTGTTAATGGAATAGAAATCAGAGAACAGGAATACAGAGAAGCTGAGGCAGAGAGAGATAAAAGGATCTCTAAGAATGAAAGAATATTAAGAGAACTGTGTGACCAATCCAAACAGAACAATATTCGCATTATTGGAGTACCAGAAGAAGAAGAGAGAGAAAAAGGGATAGAAAGTGTCTTTGAAGAAATAATTGCTGTAAACTTTCCCAAGCTGGGGAAGGAGATAGTTTCTCAGTCCACGGAAGCCCACAGATCTCCCAAAACAAGGCACCCAAGGAAGACAACACAAAGAAACATAATAATTAAAATGGCAAAGATCAAAGATAAGGACAGAGTATTAAAGACAGCTACAGAGAGAAAAAAGAACACCTCAAAGGAAAACCCATCAGACTATCATCAGACTTCGCAACAGAAACCTTACAGGCCAGAAGAGAATGGCACGATATAATTAACGTAATGAAACGGAAGGGGCTTGAACCAAGAATACTGTATCTAGCACGATTATCATTTAGATTTGAGGGAGGGATTAAACAATTCCCAGACAAGCGAAAGCTGAGGGAATTTACCTCCCACAAGCCACCTCTACAGGATATCTTAAAGGGACTGCTCTAGATTGTTAGATTCTCTTTAACACACAACCTTGAAGGAATATTAAGTTCCCTTTAACACAGAGCCTTGAACTGTCTCCGGGCACAGCGGCTCCTTATCACTTACAGCACCTGCACCTGAGTGTAGCAAAAGTCTCTATTGTCTGCATCAGTTTCGGTATCTCAGAAGTCACAAGGCCACCATCCCGCTCACCAAGGCCCTAAATTCCTATATAAGCAGCTCCCCCCTTGCTGCTGCTCTCTCCTTTCCAAGACAGCCATTCTGTCTACCTTCAGATCCCCCCTTGCTGCTGCTCTCTCTCTTTTGAGATAGCCACTCTGTCTGTCTTACAGGGAATAAAACCACGCTGACGGAGTTTTAGTGTCCTTCTTTGCGAGCAAGTGAGCTGGGTAACTAAAAGAACACTTTCATAGATGGAAACATGCCTGAGGCTAAAAAGATGTCACCAGAGAAAATAAAATCATAGCAAAGAAAGCACACCATCCAAATACTAACTAAAGGCAAACATAAAATCAACTATCCACAAAAACAATCAAAGAAAACATAAAATAGTACAGAATAAAACACCTAGTATATAAAGAATGGAGGAAGAATAAGAGAAAGAGAGAGAAATAAAGAACCATCAGACTGTTTATAATAGCTTATCAAGAGAGTTATGTTAGACTGTTAGATAGTAAAGAAGGTACCTTTGAAACATTGGTAACCACGAATCTAAAGCCAGCAATGGCAATAAGTACATATCTATCGATAATCACCATAAATGTAAATGGACTGAATGCACCAATCAAAAGACACAGAGTAATAAAATGGATAAAAAACCATGACCCATCTATGTGCTGCTTGCAAGAGATCACCTCAAACCAAAAGATATACAAAGACTAAAGGTGAAGGGATGGAAAAAGATATTTCATGCAAACAACAAGGAGAAAAAAGCAGGTGTTGCAGTACTTGTATCAGACAAAACAGACTTCAAAATGAAGAAAGTAGCAAGAGATAAAGAAGGACATTACATAATGATAAAGGGGTCAGTCCAACAAGAGGACATAACCATTTTAAATATATATGCACCCAACACAGGAGCGACGACATATCTGAAACAAATACTAACAGAATTAAAGGAGGAAACAGAAAGCAATGCATTCATTTTAGGAGACTTCAACACACCACTCACGCCAAAGGACAGATCAACCAGACAGAAAATAAGGAACTGAACAACAGAGGCACTGAACAACACACTAGAACAGATGGAACTAACGGACATCTACAAACTCTACACCCTAAAACAGCAGGATACACATTCTTCTCAAGTGCACATAGAACATTTTCCAGAATAGGCCACATACTAGGCCACAAAAAGAAACTCAGTAAATTCAAAAAAATTGAAATTCTACGAACCAAATTCTCAGGTCACAAAGGTATAAAACTAGAAATAAATGGTACAAAGAAAACAAAAAGGCTCACAAATACATGCAGGCTCAACAACATGCTCCTAAATAATCAGTGGATCAACGACCAAATTAAAACAGAGATCAAACAATATATGGACACAAATGACAACAACACAAAGCCACAACTTCTGTGGGACGCAGCAAAGGCAGTTCTAAGAGGAAAGTATATTGCAATCCAGGCCTATTTAAAGAAGGAAAAACAATCCCAAATGCATACTCTAAAGACACAATTATTGAAATGGGAAAAAGAAGAACAAATGAGGCCCAAAGACACCAGAAGAAAGGAAATAATAAAAATCAGAGAAGAAATAATAAAATTGAGAAGAATAAAACAATAGAAAAAAATCAATGAAACCAAGAGCTGGTTCTTTGAAAAAATAAACAAAATAGATAAAACCCTAGCCAGAACTTATTAAGAGAAAAAGAGAATATACACACATAAAAAGAATCAGAAATGAGAAAGGAAAAATCACAACAGACCCCACAGAAATACAAAGAATTATTAGAGAATACTATGAGAATCTATATGCTAACAAGCTGAAAAACCTAGAAGAAATGGACAACTTCGTAGAGAAATACAACCTTCCAAGACTGACCAAGCAAGAAACAGAAAACCTAAACAGACCAATCACCAGCAATGAGATTGACTTGGTAATCAAAAACTACCCAATAACAAAACCCTGGGGCCAGATGCATTCACCTCTGAATTTTAACAGACATATAGAGAAGAAATAATACCCATTCTCCTTAACGTTTTCCAAAAAATAGAACAGGAGAGAATACTACCAAACTCATTCTATGAAGCCAGCATCACTCTAATACCAAAACCTGGCAAAGACCTCACTAAAAAATAAAATTACAGACCAATACCCTGATGAACGTAGATTCAGAAATACTCAACAAAATATTAGCAAACCGAATTCAAAGTGTATAAGAGAATCATACACCCTGATCAAGTGGGATTCATTTCAGGGATGCAAGGATGGTACAACATTCAAAAATTCATCAACATCATCCACCACATCAACAAAAAGAAGAACAAAAACCACCTGTTCATCTCCATAGATGCTGAAAAAGCATTTGACAAAATTCAGCATCCTTTCATGATTAAAACTCTCAACAAAATGGGTATAGAGGGCAAGTACCTCAATATCATAAAGGCCATATATGACAAACCCACAGCCAACATCATACTTAACAGCAAGAAACTGAAAGCTTTTCATCTAAGATCGGGAACAAGACAGGGATGCCTACTCTCTCCACTGTTATTCAACATAGTACTGGAGGTCCTAGCCACGGATATCAGGCAAAACAAAGAAATACAAGGCATCCAGACTGGTAAAGAAGAAGTCAAATTGTCACTATTTGCAGATGACATGATATTGTACATAAAAAACCCCAAAGACTCCACTCCAAAACTACTAGAACTAATATCTGAATTCAGTAAAGTTGCAGGATACAAAATTAACACACAAAAATCTGTTTCTTTCCTATACACTAACGATGAGCTAACAGAAAGAGAAATCAGAAAACAATTACATTCACCATTGAATCAAAAAGAAGAAAATACCTAGGAATAAACCTAATGAAGGAAGTGAAAGACCTGTACCCGAAAACTACAAGACACTCCTAAGAGAAATTAAAGAGGACACTAACAAATGGAAATTCATCCCATGCTCTTGGCTAGGAAGAATAAATATTGTCAAAATGGCTATACTACCTAGAGCATTCTACAGATTCAACACAATTCCTATCAAACTACCAACAGCTTTCTTCAATGAACTGGAACAAATAATTCTAAAATTCATATGGAACCACAAAAGACCCAGAATAGCCAAAGCAATCCTGAGAAGGAGGAATAAAACAGGGGGAATTACGTTCCCTGACTTCAAGCTCTACTACAAAGCCACAGTAATCAAGAAAATTTGGTATTGGCACAAAAACAGACCCACAGACCAGTGGAACAGAATAAAAAATCCAAACATTAACCCAAACATATATAGTCAATTAATATATGATAAAGGAGCCTTGGATATAGAGTGGGGAGATGACAACCTCTTCAGCAGCTGGTGTTGGCAAAACTGGACAGCTACATGTAAGAGAATGAAAGGGGACTACTGTCTAACCCCATACACAAAGATAAACTCAAGGTGGATCAAAGACCTGAATGTAAGTCATGAAACCATAAAACTCTTAGAAAAAAATATAGGCAAAAATTTCTTGGACATAAACCTGAGCGACTTCTTCATGAACATATCTCCCCGGGCAAGGGAAACAAAAGCAAAAATGAACAAGTGGGACTATATCAAGCTGAAAAGCTTCTGTACAGCAAAGGACACCATCAGTAGAACAAAAAGAGATCCTACAGTATGAGAGAATATATTCATAAATGACATATCCGATAAGGGGTTGACATCCAAAATATATAAAGAACTTACACACCTCAACAACAAAAAGCAAATAATCCAATTAAGAAATGGGCAGAGGACATGAATAGACACTTCTCCAAAGAAGAAATTCAGATGCCCACAGGCACATGAAAAGATGCTCCACATCGCTACTCATCAGAGAAATGCAAATTAAAACCACAATGAGATATCACCTCACACCAGTAAGGATGGCAAAAATGCAAAACACAAACAACAATAAATGTTGGTGCGGATATGGAGAAAAGGGAACCCTTCTACACTGCTGGTGGGACTGCAAATTAGTTCAACCATTGTGGAAAGCAGTATGGAGGTTCCTCAAAAAACTCAAAATAGAAAACCATTTTACCCAGGAGTCCCACTCCTAGGAATTTACCCTAAGAATGCAGCCGCCCAGTTTCAAAAAGACAGATGCACCCTTATGTTTATCGCAGCACTATTTACAATAGCCAAGTAATGGAAGCAACCTAAGTGTCCATCAGTAGATGAATGGATAAAGAAGGTGTGGTACATATACACAATGGAATATTATTCAACCATAAGAAGAAAATAAATCCTACCATTTGCAACAACATGGACGGAACTAGAAGGTATTATGCTCAGTGAAAGAAGGCAAGTGAAAAAAGACAAGTATCAAATGATTTCATTCATATGAGTAGCATAAGAGCAAAGAAAAAAACTGAAAGAAAAAAACAGCAGCAGACTCACAGAACCCAAGAATGGACTAACAGTTACCAAAGGGAAAGGGACTGGGGAGGATGGTGGGAAGGTGGGGATAAGGGGGAAAGGGGGGCATTATGATTAGCAGACGTAATGTTGGGGCGGCATGGAGAGGGCTGTACAACTTAGAGAAGACAAGTAGTGATTCTATAGCATCTCACTACGCTGATGGGCAGGGACTGTAATGGGGTATGTGGGAGGGACCAGATGAAGTGCCGAGTTTAGTAATCATAATGTTGCACATGTAACTGTAGATTAATGATACCAAAAAAATAATAATAATAAAATAAAATAAAAATAAATAAACAGCCTAAACTCACAACTAAAGAAACTAGAAAAATAAGAGCAAATGAAACCCAAAGTTAGTAGAAGGAGAGACATAATGAAGATCAGAGCAGAAATAAATAAAGTAGAGAAGAATAAGACAATAGAAAAAAAATGAACAAAGCTAAGCTGGTTCTTTGAGACAATAAACAAATATAAAATCCGTAGCCAGACTTATCAAGAAAAAAAGAGACAGGACACAGATTAATTCAGAAACAAAAAAGGAATAGTCACAATGGATACTATAGAAATATAAAATTATTAGAGAATTCTATGGAAAATTACATGCCAATAAATTGCACAACCTAAAAGAAATAGACAAATTCCTAGAAAAATACAACCTTCCAAGACTGACATAGGCAGAAACAGAAAATCTCAACAGAAAAATTACCAACAACGAAATTGAATTGGTAATCAAAATAACTCCCAGCAAACAAAAGTGGGAACAGATGGTTTCACAGGTGAATTCTACTAAACATTTAAATAAGAGCTAATACCCATCCTTAAAGTACTCCAAAAAGTAGAAGAGGATGGAATATTTCCAAACTTATTCTATGAAGCCAGCATCACTCTAATATGAACTAAAGACAAGACAAAAAAAGAAAATTGTAGGCCAATATCCCTGGTGAACATAGATGCAAAAATCCTCAACAAAATATTAGCAAACCAAGTTCAAAAATACATCAAAAGGATCATCCTTCACAACTAAGTGGAATTTATAACAGGTATGTGAGGATGGTACAATATTCATAAATAAATCCATATCATACACCACATTAACAAAAAGAAATGTAAAAACTACATCATCGTCTCCACAAATACTGAAAAAGCACTTGACAAAATTCAACATCAATTCATTATAAAAACTCTCAACAAAATGGGTATACAGGTTATGTATCTCAGCATAATAAAGGCCATATATAACAAATGCACAGCTTACATACTTGATGGCACAAAGCTGAAAGCTTTTCCTCTAAGATCAGGAAAAAGACAAGGATGTCCACTTACACCACTTTTATTCAACATAATACCAGAGATCCTAGCCACAGACATCAGATAAGACAAATAGATAAAATGCATCCGAATGGGTAAGAAAGAAATTAAACTGTCCGTATTTGCAGGTGACATGATATTATACAAAGAAAATCCCAAATACTCCACCAAAAAACTATTAGAGCTAATAACTGGATTCAGCAAAGTTGCAGATACAAAATTAATATACAGGAATCTGTTGCATTCCTATGTACTAATAAACTAGCAGAAAGAGAAATCAAGAAAACAGTCCCATTTACAATTGCATCAAAAAGAATAAAATACCTAGGAATAAACCTAACCAAGGAAGGGAAAGACCTGCACTTTGAAAACTATAAGACACACATGAGAGAAACTAAAGATACCAATAAATGGAAATTTATCCCATGCTCATGAATAGAAAGAATTAATATTGTCAAAATGGCCATCCTGCCCAAAGCAATTTACAGATTCAATGCAATCCCAATACCAATGCAATCAAAATACCAATAGCATTTTTCAATTAGCTAGAAAAAATAGTTCTAAAATTCATATGGAACCACAAAAGACTCCAAAGAGCCAAAGTCATCCTGAGAAAGAACAAAGCTGGGGGTCTCACACTCCCTGAATTCAAACTCTACTACAAAGCTACAGTAATCAGAACAGTATGGTAATGGCACAAGGATAGACTCATAGATCAATGGAACAGAATAGAGAGCCCAGATATAAACCCACACATACATGGTCAATTAATACACAATAAAGGAGCCATGAATATACAATGGGGAAAAACAGCCTCTTCAATAACTGATGTTGGGAAAAATGGGTACCTACACGCAGGAGAATGAAACTGGATTATTGTCTAACTCCATACACAAAACGAAATTCAAAATGGATCAAAGACCTAAATGTAAGACATGAAACCATAAAAATTTAGAAGAAAACATAGGAAAAATCTCTTAAACAGAAGCATGAACAATTTTTTTCTGGACACATCTCCTTGAGCAAGGGAAACAAAATAAAAATGAACAAGTGGACTACATCAAACTAAAAAGCTTCTGTGCCGCAAAGGATGCCATCAGCAGAACAAAAAAGCAGCCTACAGTATGGGAGAATATATTCATAAATGGTTTATCAAATAAAGGGTTAACATCCAAAATATATAAAGAATTCATATACCTCAACACCAAAAAAAACAAATAAACCAATTAAAAAGTGGGTGGAAGGTATGAACAGACTTTTCTCCAAAGAAGAAATACAGATGGCTAAGAGGCACATGGAAAGATGTTTCACATCACTATTCATCAGAGAAATGCAAATCAAAATGACAATAAGATATCTCCTCACATAGTTAGAATGGCCACTATCCAAAAGACAAGTGTTGAAATAACAAGTGTTGGCGAGGATGTGGAGGAATGAGAACCCTCCTGCACTGTGTGAATGTAAATTGGTGTGGTTGCTGTGGAAAGCAGTATGGAGGTTCATCAAAAAACTAAAAATAGAAATACCACTTAATCCAGTAATTCCACTTCTAGGAATTTACCTGAAGAAAACAAAATACCTGATTCAAAAATATATATGAACCCCTGTGTTTATTGCTGCATTATTTACAATAGCCAAGATAATGGAAACAACCAAAGTGTCCATCAACAGATGAATGTACACAATGGAATATTATTCAGCCATGAAAAATAAATCCTACCATTGCAACAACATGGATGTATGTAGAGGGTATTATGCTCAGTGAAATAAGCCTGTCAGAGAAAGACAAGTGCCATATGATTTCACTTATCTGTGGAGTATAAAAACAAAGCAAAACAAAATGAACAAAATAGCAGTAGACTCAGAGACAGTGAGAAGGGACTGGTGGCTACCATGGGGGAGGGGAAGGGGTGGGTAGGAGGGGAGTGTGAGGGGGATTAAGGGGCACCAAAATTCTCATTCATAATATAAGTTGGTCTGGGGATGGAAGTACAGCATAGAGAATATAGCCAATGATTCTGTAACATCTTCCTATGTTGTTGACAGATAGTAACTGCTAATGGGGTGAGGATTTAATGATATGGGTAACTGGTGAACCATTGCGTTGTATATTTGAAACCAATATAAGATTTTATGTCAAGCATGCTTCAATAAAAAAAATTGGGGGTAGAAATATAACTCAAATGAGATAAACCCTATAAAGCTTTAGCACCCACCCTGGCACACAGCTCTCAATAAATGTTAATTACTGCTGTTCGTAAAATGTGTTATGTACTCCCTGCCTTAGGGATCAAAGTAAACAGAGTGTAAGTTAACTTTTCTGGATGGCCAAAGGTCATCATGAATATAATCAGTTAACTGAGCTGTGAGTACAGGGATGTTGAGAGTTATGAGGAACAATGGGGTTTTGTCCCTGCATAAAGAGCTCTCCCACTTGGCTGCTGCCTCCTTTGCTATTAAGCTGTCGCTTCTCATGGGTGTCACTCTCCCTGCCTTGGCCATCCCCAACTCCCCTTTAGTTTCTTACCACCCATGTCTTTGAACCTAGCACTGAGCCTTTGAATCTTAGAACTGTATTCTGTCATTGAGCAATGCATTCAGTCTTCCTCCATCTCAGTCCCTTGTTTGTCCAGACAATTTTGACATGCCCAGCTCTAAAATCTATGAGTGAATTTACTGTTTCATTCAAAGTGAGAGCCAGAGGTCTCCAACAGCCTTGGGCCTGGGGCTCCATTTTGTGTATTTCTGGTGGTATTCCAGGGAACTGAACATTTGCCAACTTCCTGAAGATCCAAAAATTAAAGTCTTATTATATTTGATTTTCAGAGCAAAGAAAAATGGTAGGAAAAATTAGAGATATATTTGCTATAGTGATGGCATTGCCTTCATGAGGATTGTTTAAAATCAAATGACTCAGTCTTCTTCTACCGATGGGCCTGGACCTTCCCCGTGAGAAGATGGACAGAGGTGACAGGGAAGAGCAAGCCCTTGGTGGGGAAGACGGCTCAGATACAGAAGGAAGGTTTGGACCTGAAGCCAGAAGGTCCAGGTCATAGCCAACTGTGTGATCTTAAGCTGATCATGGACCTCTCTACACCTTAATTTCTCTATCTGCAAACCCCGGGAGACAGTATTTGCCTCCTAGCACTGTTGTAAGGCTCAGGTAACAGGATGCCTGCACTAGTCTGCTCAGTCTGCCAAGCCAAAATACCACAACCTGGGTGGCTGGAACAACTGAAATTTATTTTCTCACTGTTTTGAAGACTACAAGTTCAGATGGAGGCTGTGCCAGGGTTTGGCTTCCTCCGGGGCCTCTCTGCCTGGGTCACAGGCAGCTGCCTTCTGACGTGGCCTTTCCTCTGTGCAGCGCAGCCCTGCTGTCTTTATCTGTGCAGGTTTCTTCTTCTTGCAAGGACACCAGAGATTTGGGGTTAAGTCCTCATCCTAAGGGCTTGGGTTGTTTTTTTTTTTCCAGGTTTACTGCAATGTAATTGACATATAATAATTGTGTAAGCATTTGACACACATATATTGTGACTGACACACATACTTTGTGAAAGTACCACTAAATAGGGTCAATCATCTCACATAATTACTCTTTTGCGTGTGTGGTGAGAACACTTCAGATCTATTCTCTGAGAAACTTTCAAGTATAACATACAGTATTGTCAGCTCTGGTCACGAAAGCCTCCTTTTTAACTTTCTTACCTAAGTCCCTGTCTCCACAAACAGTCACATTCTGAGGTGCTGATGGTTAGGGCTTCAACAAAGGAGTTTGTGGGGGACATGACCCAACCCATGACACCATCCATGAGCACGCTTTGTAAATCCCTTACAAATAGGCCATGTAGCGGCTGTATCCCCAGGGGCAGAGGGCAGTGCTGCCCAACAACAGCTGGAGGACGCGCTGTGGCCGGCACAGGATGGTCGGGGAGATGTGAGCGCCGAAACTGGTAACACAGCTAGGTGGTCCTCTGCGTCCAGAGTGGCTTTCCAGCTGCTGCCCTTCAGCACACATTCCTTGAGTATCTATCTGTCTTGTGTGCTAGGCACTCTGAGGACTGCGGGGGTGTTATCGGTGAACTAAGTGGGTCAAGACCCTGGGCAAAGACCCCTGCTGCTTTCTCTGCCCTAGAACCTCCTGGGCCCCAGGACAGGGCGCTTCCAGGTACCGTGCCCCTTAATCTTCTCACTAAGCCTTGGCAGACCCAGGTATTGAAGCTCAGAAACATGCAATCTATTGCTCAAGGCCAGACCTAAACAGCAATGCCAGGCTTCAAATCCAGGTCTTCTATGTCAAAGTCTAGCACTTTTCTCTGTAGAGGCATGGTATTACGAGAAAGAAGGGATCCCCAGGACAGAAAGAACCAGGGGCATCCCTGCTTGCTTCCTCTTGTGGGCACCTAGCCCTCGCCACAGAGAGTGAGCCGCCAAGGCTGTCTACCCAGTGACTCTGGCTCCTTCCCCCTTCCTTGGCCCCTGTCCTTTGCTGACTTCCTCTTCCTTACCCAGTGGGCCCTGCTTCCCTGTCCACTGTCCTTCCCAGTCCTTGGCAGTCTGACCCAGGTGGTTAGACCACAGGAGGGGCTGACGAGGAAGCCACCCTGCTCTGACTTTCCTCCTCTTGCTTAATCAACAAAGAGGCAGCATCAATCACACCACAATAAAGCTGGGGGTAGGGAAGAACCAAGGGCCACTCACTTACCTGTCAACTGGATGTTTTCCCTCAGAAACTGTTCATGGTTTAGGGATGACTTGGGTGTTTTACATAGACTTTGACAACTAATATAAGGTAAGACCAGCTTAAATTAGGGCAGCACCAGTAAGTTGGAGAGATACAATAAACTAATGAACAAACAAAGCAGAGACTAAAAGGGAGCAGAGAATGGCTAAATTTTGTCTCATTCTGTATTCTGCAAGTCCTAGGGGATTCAAGGTAGGAGATTCGTAACGAACACTGTATATGTGTCCCTAAGGAAGGCATAGGATCCTCTTTCTTTTTGTTAACTATGACCCCCTCTCCTCAGATTGAAATTATCATTAGATCTGTCTATACAAGGGAAGGATAAGAACACCCCAAATTCTAACTACCACTAAAAATACTGAAATCAATTTATTTGTCCATTTTTATAAGAGATATCTTGGTGTCCGAGAAAGTTTCACAGCATTAGTTAAAACTGAAGGTTGGCAAGAACACATCTAAGTGGAGAGTTTATACGATCTTTAATATCATATTGTCATAACAATGCACACATACCATAAACAGAGCAAGGGACAAATGAAGCCAAGAGAGGTGGTAGCATTCTGTCTAGATACAATTTGATTGTGTCTGATGCAGGAACCAGGCACAAAGTGGAGGAAATGGAAACTTACCAGTAAGTTTTTAATATCTAACTCAGATTCATTGTCCAAACAGACGGAAGCTGTACTAAGACATAACTGCATCTTCTCCTGGGCTAAATAATCCTACAGGACAATTAAAAACATACTCATTTATTCGGTTCAAAATCACACAACTCAATAGCCTTCCATAACAGTCAGATGGCTTTCCTCGATATTTTGGGCAGTTAATTGGGTGGAATTCCTACACTAAATGCGTCAAGTTGAAATAGATGTTCCCTCATATACTTGTTTTCTTTCATTCTACATTGGGAGTATGTGGGTTGGATGGTTACTTAGTTAATTCTAAGCAAATTTTCAGAAGTAAATGTAAACTCTGTGAAGCATCGTGTGTTCTTTCAATAGGCATTTATTCACAAAGATGAATAATGTAATACTATTCCTTAAGCAAGTTTGTTAATTGTGTGAAACAGAAAAAAAAATACACATATAAGGACGAACATGATGAGAACTCAGAGAAAGAAAAAGTAGTAGCTACTTGGATGTCTGATGATATAAAAAGATTAATTTAAAAATTTAAGTGTAATAATATTACAGTGATTTTTAAAGATCTTTATCTTTTAAAGATACATTCTGAAATATTTATAACTGAAATGATATCATGTCTGAAGTTTTCTTTCAAATAATTCAGGATGGATAGACTGGGTGGGACAAAAAAAAGAAAGAGATCAACCATGAGTTGATAATTGCTGAAGCTGATGATGAACTTTTGCATATGTGTGAAGTTTTCAATAATAAGCAGCATTGTTTAAAAATATTAAGAACAATCTAAAAATGAAATTAAGAAAATTCAATTTACAGTAGCATAAAAAAACATACTTAGGAATAAAAATTTTTTAAAGAAGTGTAAAACTTGTACTCTGAAGATGATAAAACAAATTAAAGGAGATCTAATTGGGAAACCATCCCATGTCCATTGTCATCTTATTGTTAAGAGGCAATATTCCCTATACTGATATGCAGACTAAATGCAGTTCTTAACAGATTCCCAGCCAACTTCACTGTATAAATTCACCCAGAATTGCAAGAAATCCAGAATAGTTAAAATAATTGTATAATTAATTATTCCAACTAAATAAATAATTAATTTTATAAAAAATTATTTTTATGATCATTTTATGGAAATACAGTTTATAGTTTATATACAATATATTATATTGGTTTCAGATGAACAACTTAGTTATTCACCAATATTATACATTATTAAATGTTTACCATGGTTAGTGTATATCCATGGTCACCATCTGTCATTATACAAAGATACTACAATATTATGAGCTATATTCCATATGCTATACTTCCACCCCTGTAACTAAATTATTTTATAATTTGAAGTTTGTACCTCTTTATCCCTTTCACCTATTTCACCTGTCCCCTAACTCCCCATGGTAATCAACATTCTGTTCTTTTGTGTTTATGAGTCTATTGCTGTTTTATTTGTTTTGTTTTGCTCTTCACATTCCACAGATAGGTGAAACCATATAGTATTCATCTTTGACTGACTTATTTCTCTTAACATATGTCCTCTATGTCCATCCATGTTGTCACAAATGGCCAGATTTCTTTCTCTTTTATGGCTGAATAATATTTCATTGTGTATATGTACCACATCTTCTTTAGCCATTCATCTACTTATGGACACTTCAGTTGCTTCCATATCTTGGTTATTGTAAATAATGCTGCAATAAATATAGGGGTGCATATGTCTTCTCGAATTAATGAGTCATTTTCTTCAGGTAGATCCCCAGAAATGTAATTGCTGGATCCTATGGTTGTTCTATATTTAAGTTTTTGAGGAACCTCTATACCATTTTCCATAGTGGCTGCACCAACTGACATTTCCACCAACACTGTAGGTGGGTTTTCTCCACATCTTCACCAACATTTGTTATTTCTTGTTGATATGATCATTCTGACTGGAGTGAGATGATCTTGATATAGTTTTGATTTGCATTTCCCTGATTATTAGTGATGTTGAGCATCTTTTCATGTACCTGTTTACCATCTGTATGCCTTACTTGGAATAATGTCTGTTCAGGTACTTTGCCCATTTTTTAATTGGATTTTTTTGTTTTTTGGTATTGAGTGTATGAGTTCTTCATATATTTTGTATGTTTGCCCCTTGTCAGATATTTCATTTGCAAATACATTCTTCTATTCAGTATGTTGGCTTTTCGGTTTGTTGATGGCTTCCTTTGTTGTGCAGAAGCTTTTTAGGGTGATGTAGTCTCATTTGTTTATTTTTTATTTAGTTTCCTTTGCCTGGGGAGATGTATCCAGTAAAAAAATTCTAATATTAACGTTTAAGAGTTTACTGCTTATGTTTTCTTGTAGTAGTTTTATAGCTTCAGGTCTAATATTTAGGTATTTAATCCATTTTGAGTTTATTTTTGTATATGGTGTAAGACAATGATCCAGTTTGATTCTTTTGCATGTTGCTGTCCAGTTTTCCCACCACCATATACTGAAGAGACTGTCTTTTTCCATTGGATATTCTTGCCTCCCTTGTCATGTATTAACTGGCCATAATTTTGAAAAAGAAGAACAAAGTAGGAGGACTCGCACTTTCTAATTTCAAAACTTACTATAAAGCAATGGCAGTGTGGCAGGTGTAGCGAGGCAGTGCACTTCTGGCCCAGCAATGGACCCAGAGACCAGTGGAATAGAACTGAGAGTCAAGGAATGAACCCATATATATGGTCCACTGATTTTCGGCAAGATGCCAAGACCACCACCCAATAGCAAAAAAAATAGTCTTTTCAACAAACAGTGCTAAGACAACTGGTCAGCCACATGCCAAAAAATGAAGTTGAACTTTCACCTCATACCATATAGCAAAATTAACTCAAAATGGATCAAAGCCTAAATGTAAGAGCAAAAACTACAAAACTCTTAGGAGAAAACATGGCAGTAAACATTCATTTCCTTGGATTCAGCAAAGGAGTCTTAGATATGACATCAGAAACACACAAAAAAAAGAAAAAAGATAAATTAGACTTCATCAAAATTTAAAATTTTTATGCTTCAAAGGACATCATCAAAAAAGTGAAAAGGCAATTTATGGAAAGGGAGAATATATTTGAAAATCACATATCTGATGAGGAACTTGTATCCAGAATATATATTTAAAAACCCTTATAACCCAATAATAACAAATAACTCAATTAATAAATGGGCAAAAGATCTGAATAGACACTTCTCCAAGAAGATTTAGAAATGGCCAATAAACACATAAAAAAGTGCTGGACATTATTAGTCATCAGGGAGATATTAATCAAAATGATGAGATACCACTTCACACCCCCTAGGATAGCAAAATCAAAAAGTTAGATGATAAGTGTTGGCAAGGATGTGAAGAAACTGGAGCCCTCTTACAAGTTTGCCAGTCCCTCAAAGGAGTAACTATAGAGTTACCATCTGACACAGTAGTTCCATTCCTAGGTGTATGTTCCTAGGTCTATGCCTAAGAGAAATGAGAAAGCCGTGCACAAATATTTATAGCAGTGTTATTCATAATAGCCAGAAAGTGAAAAACACCCAAATATCCATCAACTGATGGATAAACAAAACATGGTAAGGCCATGTAATGGAATATCATTCAACCACAAAAAGGAAAGAAGTATTGATATATGCTACAACATGACTGAACCTTGAAAACATTGTGCTACTTAAAAGAACCCAGTGGCAAAAGGCCACATGTTGTATTATTCCATTCCTATAAATGTACAGAGCAGAGAAATCTACAAAGATTAGGTAGCTAAAAGGCATGAGGTTTCTTTTTGGGGTGATGAAAATGTTCTAAAATTGTGGCGATGGTTACACATGTCTGTGGATATACTAAAACCATTGAATTATATACTTTAAGCAGGTGAATTTTATGGTATATGAATTATATCTCAATAAAGTTGTTTTTGAAGAATCACTGGCACACACACATTTGGGACAGAACTAGAAAGACGGCAGTGGTAATACCAGCATACTTTTGCATCATCCCACATCTCCATATAAAAACAGAGTAACTAAGTATCAAAATAAGAAACTCACAGAAAACAATTACAACAAAGCTAGGGTACAAGGTGTCCCTATAAACCTCACAGCACAAACGGGAAGGAACCAACCACCAGCCCGGAAACAGGCATGGGATTGTCAGCATCTCTGCAGGCAGAGGCAGAGGGAAGCCTACTGAGCACACAGACTGAATTAGGGTGATGACTTCCCAACTAGAATTGTTTTAAACTTTTGATTAAAATGTTTAAAATGATTTGCCTTTGCCTTACCCTTTAAAATGCAGTTTTTAAAACTAAGATCCTAGGAAAATTAAAACCAGTGTGCTCTCCAGCTCTGCCCTACTGTGTGTCACATTCTAGCACTGCCTCCCCCCTACTGTCCTTTATTCTTTCAACCATGTAAGTGCTATTATTTTTTTAATTCTAACTCAGAACTCATCTGCTAAAGAAGCTTTTTATGGTTGAGGCTTCCAGATGAATCCCTTCTTCAGGATGGCCCCTCCAGTTCTCAAATGCCTAGTTTCCAGGGAATTAATTTCCTCTTGAGGTTTTTGTGCTTTTCCCAGTTGAGCCTGTCCAATTAGATGGGACTCTGGTGAGGAGGCTGCTTTCTCTGCATCTCCCACTGTGTGCAGGGCATAGTAAGTAGGACAGAACTGGAAGGCAGTTCTGATGCCAGGTCCTGAACGATGATGGGCAGGCGGGGGCCATTCACGCACCACCTTAAACAGTCCTCCGACAGACGCATGATTGCTGCTAGCTCACCCCAGTGGTGCATTTTGCTTTAAACCATGAGACTGCCATCAAAGGAAAGCTCAGTATTCTTCCCAATGAATTCTGAGGAAAGTGTCAGAAGTATTGCACTCTGCCCAGCAAACTTCCCAAAGTTTTGGTTTTTTTTAAACAGAGCTTTCACTGTTTTTAATTTAAAAAGCAAAATTGTTTCTAGGTGAGCCAAAGAGAAGTTCTGAAGCACATTTGCACTAGCCCATTCTGAACAAAAGGGGTATTTGGCTAAAGGAAAGAAGAGAGGGAGATATTATGCAAAGCCACTTGACCAAGCATATTTTATAAAGCTGTCCTGCCACATGAAAGGTAATATATAAAACTGATTTGCAATTCAGACACTAATTAATGTGAGTTGGTAATGAACCATCTTCTCCAAATAGCCACAAAGCCTTTCTTTCCATCTCAGTCAGGTCTCTCCTCGCCTCATGGGACAGGAAGAACCAAAGGCGGGCTGTTAACACTTTTTCACAAGCCTTTCGAGTTTTCAGTCTTAAAATTGTCTGGTATCACTGTGTAACCATGTAATTAAAGTGATTAAAAATTAATTGGACTTCTAATAATGAACAGATTTATAGTTGATGAAGGTGACGCTTTAAAAGGCAAGGAGTCCATCTCTGAACTTGATAATAACCATTTTCAAAAGCAGACTTTGTGGACGATGATTTTGCACATCTGACAGCTGCTTTTTGTTCACTGATGGGAAGTTAATTACTCAACACACCCTAGAGAAACTGTGCTTTTTAATGGTAATGCAAACTTCACAAAATAACAAATTGAAAACATAATTTGCCTGTACAATGCACTTCCCTGGAGTCAGTGGGTTGGTAAGTTTTCACTGAGCATTCACAAGTACAGCTGGCACTCCCATTAACGACCAGAATTTATTACCTGCTCATCAGAAAGCTGGCCCTATTGGAGAGACTAGTTACCAGTCAGATATGCAAATCGCAGTTCCCCCTTTCCTGATGCAAAAGAACACAGGAGGGAAATCCTTAGGAGTAACTGAAGGATGCTTTACGCCATGCCAAGCCGAAAAACAGCTCAGCACACAGGGCTTTGTGTTTTTTCTTGCAGATCTTTCAAGTTCTCCAGAAGTCTGGAATTAAGCACTCGGAAAACTACTAGTCACACCAGAGTGATCTACTTCTAAACTTGGTCTTAGCCTATTGCCCATGGAATCCTGTGCGCTGCTGCCCCAGGGAATGCCAGCTGGGTGGAACAGGAGGCACTGGCTAGCAAAGCTGTCAGGTGAGCCTTGCAAAAGCCTTCCAGGCGCTTGGTCCCTTCTTCTGTGTCACTCTGCTCATGCCTACCCACAAAACAAACCACAAACACGGGCAGGGTAGAGGCAAGTACCCCAGAACTCGTGCCTATACCCCATAAGGCATACATTTGGGGGCTGACCCACTCCATTTCTCCCTGGCTCTGTCGCCAGATTCCCCAACAATCTCCTGTGGTTGTGGCCATCGCCCAGATTCCCCGTCTGGTTTGTGAGGGTCTCAGCTGTGGTTTGTGAGGGTCTCAGCTGTGCCTTGTGGCTCTCAGCCCCGCTCGGTCTCCTGAGTATTTGGGGCTTCCGTTGTCTTGAGTGAAACAGACTGCTCCACAGCCAGCTATGGCTCCCCGGAAGCCCAGTCCCAGGGCCCCTCCACATCCCTTCAGTAACGCCCTTGTAGGCATTAAAGGGGGGAAGGGGTGTGGCTGCATCCCTGAGTATATTCTCCATATTGTCACCTCTTCAACAATTTTCCCAAAGATAATATATTGATTGTTCACTCCTTCAAATGCTAGTTGTTAAGGCCACAGTGAGAAGATGCTATAGAAAGATCCAGGAATGCCAGGTGCCATCAGTCTTGTCTGTGTGAGTTCAGACGGGAGGGGCACAAAGAGCCCAACAGTGCCCCCCAAGTCCCCAGCCTCTCTCCCCTGACCTCAGATCAGGCAGGCTGCTGCTCAGAAGGAAGTTACTGTAGGGAAGAGGCTCTGGGAAAGGGAAGGGAAAACCCTCTTCTTTGCTTTTTGCCTTTGTTTTGCCCTCTGGTTCTTCCTGCAGTCACCTGCTGCAAGGTGATAGGGCATAGTGCATTGCCCGGACATTGAGCTTACTTGCTGATTTTTACAAGCCTTACTCCCTGTCCCTCTGCAAAGAGTTAAGTCACAAGGCACTGCTCAGAGGGCCGCCAAAGGCAGTGCTGACTTGGAAAGGGCAGCAGGCAGGTGTCCTTTCTTCTTTTTTCAAAGTCCAACGTGTATGTGAGTCTGATGAAACAAAATTTTATTCAAAACCAAAAAAATATTTATTGGCAGCTGCTAAGAGCCAGGTCTTGTGTTCAATGCTTTCAGTATTTACCCAGTATATTTCTTTTCTTTTGTAGATGACTCAAGTATGGAAACTCTTAGGGATGTGTGTATAGATTTGAACAAATGTTTACTTGTAATATTTAACTTACTAATTTAGCTATGATACATGTGATAAAATATTCACTAATACACAAATTTATAAATATTAATTTTTCTACTCTCTTACTTCTTCAGTTTTATACAAACACTTCATGTGGTCTTGGCTATAAGTATATCAATCCAATCTCTGGGAGGGCAGGGGTGCTAATTTTTAAATACCCCAGGGGTTTCTAATGTGCTGCCAAGTTGAGAACCCTTTGACTAGATCTATGGTTTTCAAGAATCTAAATAAAAATCTTAATAAACCATTATCACCATCACCCTCATCTTCCCTCATCACCATCAGCTTCCCTGATGATGGGCAACCAGGGAGGCGGCAATGACATGGGCACAGAGGCCCCAGAAGGCAGTCACACAGATCTGGAGCCCTCGTCTTTAGGAACAAAGGTCACAGTCTCTGCCATGATACAACAGGGGTATCACCATGTTTAAGGCCCCCTCCTTATAACAGACATTGGCATTTTACTTTTGAATTGTGCAGTCATTTAATGCATAAAATGACTGTACTTACCTGAATTTATTCTAACACCCAACAAACTCTCATTGAACGCCTGCGACGGCCACGGCACTGAAGGAATTAGAAAGCCGAGGGAGACAGGTTCCCTATGCTCAAGAAACTCAGTCTACTAGGGGAACTAATGTATGGATATAATAATTACAATGAAGTTTCCAAATATAAGCACTGTAAGAGAGCTAAAATAAAATGCTAAGAAAATTCAAAGAAGAAAGGGATGACTTCTAACCAGGGAATCAAGAAATCTTTCATGGAAGACATACCATTTGAGCCTGGACATTGTGGGTGATGAGGTACTTCAAGGAGCAAAGAAAGTGCAGAGAATTAAACTTAGAGAATCATGTCAGTCAATGCTGAGAGGGACCCCTGAGAACAGCGGATCAGGCTGATTGGCATTAGGTTAATAAGAGAAGTAAAAGGAAGAAAAGCAGATAAAGTGCCCAGGGGTTCAGGACCTGGCCTCTCTGCTCTCAGATCCATGCCTTATGTTCCTCTGCTTTGTTCAGTTTCACACAGGGTGTTTTGCATGTAGACTGCATTTGTAGCTCCAGAGGCAGCTGGCTTCTAAGCGGGTTTACCAGGAGGCACTGGCAAAGGCTTAGCAGCAGCATGAAGAGAAAAGCCACATGTGCGTACACAGCTTTCTCTGCTTCAGACGTGGCTCTGGCAACAGCTGTTTCCTCCATGGCTCCAGCTCACTGAGGGCTCACATGCTCACAGCATCTGATGGTGACCCGGGGTTCTGTGCTCTGGTTGCACTGGATCCATCCTATCTTTTTCCCTCTGGACAAGGGTTTGTCTTGGTCAGTCTGGACTGCTATAACAAAGTGCCATAGACTAGGTGGCTCATAAGCCATAGAAATGTATTTCTCATAGTTCTGGAGGCTGGAAGGCTGAGACTGAGGTGCCAGAGTGGTTGGGTCCTGGAGAGAGCCCTCTTCTAGGCTGTAGACCTCTGACTTCCTGCTGCATCTTCAGAAAGCAGAAAGGGAGAACTCCGGTCTCTTCTGCCCCTTATGAGTCCACTAATCCCTTTCATGAGGGTTCCACCCTCACAACTTAATTACCTACCAAAGGCCCCACCCTCTAATATCATCACGTTGGGGATTTAGGCTTCAACATATGAAATTTAGAGGGACACAAACATTCAGTCCACTGCATGTGGGGTCGTGATTTTCTTGTCCTTGCCAATCACCAGGGTGCTTCACCATCTAGCCATCACCAACACGATAAATTCCCTGTCTATATTCCCTGCTATGATGTGGGGCCAAAATATTTTGAGCAGTTGCTGTGTTTCTGGTTGGACCCTGACTGAATGAAATGATTATTTTGCAGGGAAAAAAAATCCCATGAGGTCTTTAAGAATAGGAGGATCACAGTGGGAATCTGGATTCAAGGACAAGTCTACCCACACAGACTGAACAGTGAGTCTGAGACTTCCTCTGATCCTTCCTGTCTGACTTTCATGTAGCATCTCCTGCTGCTGACCACAGTTCCCACCACACTGTTCTCTCTCGTGGGGGTTTCTGCAGCTCCATCCTCGGCGCTCATTCCTGAGGGGTTCTGTCTGCAGCGCTTCTTCAGCCTGTCTCCCTGGGCGGATTAATATGGGTCCGTGGCTTTGACATTAAATTCAGCTGGATATCAAACCTATGTTTCCAACTCTTCAGTGTGCTTCTGAACGCCACGTTTGAATTTTTATCCACCTACTGGATATCTCCAGCTGGGTACATTTCTCAAAATGAATGTGTCCAAAATCAGATTTGTTCTTCCCACCCAATCTGTTTTTCTTTCTCTTCCAACTAGTTTTGTGTCAGTCTATGAGTAGTAAACTCAGTATTTTTATGTTGGAAATGTCTTTATTTCACCTTAACTATTGACAGAATTCAAGGTTGACTGTGACTTTCCCCTTAGTAAGTTGAAGTTGTCGCATTGCCTTCCGGCTTCTGTTTTTGGTAGTTGTGATGTTTATTCTTAGCCTAATTGTTACTCTTTTAAACTTGATATGTCTTTTCCCTTCAGTATCTTCTAGACGTTCCTCTTTGAATTTTATAGTTTACAGTTTCTTTGATAGGAGTGTCTTGGAATGGATTTTTATTTTTTTGTTTTTGTTTATATATGAGGACTCATTTTTTTTCCATTCAGAAAAACTATAACATGATTTTTTCAAGTACTGCTTCTCCCCATTTCTCTCTACCTCCTCTTGGAGCTCTTTTAGTCAAATGTTGGGTCTTCTCATTCTTAACTCCTTGTGTTTTATCTTCCATCTCATATTTCCCATACCTGTATTATATTTATCATAGTTTCAACACTAGCTCTAACCAAATCAAAATCCAATGATGTTTTAAAAAAATTATGATGTCTACAAAATATTTTACTTCTAAAATATAGTTGAGTGGGGGGCTGTCAGGAGATTGACATCATTTGTAATGTCAATCTTAATCTGCCTTTCCATTTCTTTTAAACTAATATATTCCTTTTCAGATTTCCCAGCAACAATCTTTCCCAATCCTTTTGAGGAACTTCCCTTTTCTCACCTCACCCTTGCAGTTATGTGGGGGATGTTCAGTCTCAGTGTCCATCCCTCTGGCTGCGGCACCTGGCATGAGGCTCAGGCTGATGCAGTCATGGTCCCTAACCCTGTTGGCCGCAGTGACTGGTGCAGAGTTAGGATCATGACCAAAGCTGTGCCAGTTCTTCACTTTTCTAAGTGAAATGAGTGGGAAAGTTCTTTGTTCTTGGGCAAGTGTTGGCAAAGTTATCCTTTAAAGAACCAGCTAGCAAATATTTTAGGTTTTGTGGGACAAGAGGCAAAATTAGGGATATGGTATAAGTATTTACATTAGAAGAAAGAAAAAATATTTCTACAAAAGTTTTATTGACAAAACCCAACATATAATAATACAGCACAATTATTCATACTACAGGTTTATTAATAAGAATAACAGAACTTTTTTGTGAAATAACATTATGCTAATTTGGTATTCAATATTAGTGTTCTTATCATCAAAATTAATTACAAATGTTCATATGCAGATGTTGAGGTGTTATGTAAATATGTTTTCACACAGATTAATTAATGCCAAATACTGATATGAATACATAAGCCTATGATTTTATTGAGCATATTCACTGCTTGGGAGGCATTTTTACCATTCTATGATTCTTTTGATATTTGCATTTAGGATTCCATACATTTCAGAGTAAATCATTCCTAGTTGAAGATAGGTGGGAGTTCTTCAACTGCATAGTTAAATGGATTTTGAAATATGGAAATTTCCTTTTCACTTGCATTCAGGTTTGATAAATACTGCTAGAGCTGTATTTCAAAAAATATACCAACCGAAAATTTGCGTGGGAATGGATATATCATTTCTTATTTTATCTTTTGACAGCATGAGAAGAATATAAAGCAACTTGACATTTATGTGTGATTTAAATATTAGCTATTATTGAAATGGCTCTACCATCAGTTAGGTTTGTGAGTACTGCTTTGCCTTCTAATTTTAGGATGAATTTATTAAGAAACATGATCAAGTCTACAGCGGAAGTTAACTTCCAGCACTATTCAATGTTTGATAATGGGGTTCAGCTGTAGTTATTTTTGTCCAGAAATTCGGTTTCACCTCTGAGGTCAAACACTGCAATAAAACTTTTCTACGGTCAAGCCATTGAACTCTTGTGTGGTAAGGCAATTAAGGATATTCAGCTTCTATTTCTGACAAAAATTCATGAAAGTGACTGTGGTTAAGCCCAATCAAGTGAATGAAGTTCACTGTTGACTCTATTAGTTCACTAGCACATGACACACTTAATATTTTCCACTAAATACTTACTGATGGATATACAATGAATAACATGTACGTTAAATGCCTTACATTTCACAAGCTTTGTAAATTTCTCAAAGCTCTTCTTCTACAGCACAGATTTTTATACCACCATCAGATGTGCCACATCTTAGCAGATTCTACTTCAGGTTGTACTGAATTAGTGCTTTCTCAACCTCTTTGAAACTCTTCTCACCCATACTTCTTCCACAAGAATGTTTGTAAAAGCTAATTCTTCAGTTACTTCAGATTTGGCAGTGACATCACAAATAAATAGTAGCTGAGCAGGATTAGCAACTTTGTTCATTCATCAAGAATGAAGGATGATCACTTGATATTATTTGTCTTCTATTAAAATTGACTTTTAAAAAAACTGGTGTTGTTCCCAATGGCCTCAACTCAGTGAAGAACTGTTTCTCATCAAAAGGCTAAGAGTAATAATAACAATAATTACAGTAAAATATACATTCTCTGGACACATTTCATTGGCTGCTACAATAAAATAATTTAACTCACCATTAGTAAATAGTTGTTCTTGCTTAGCTAATGAATGAACCATTAGGAAAATTATTTTGCAGCCTTGTTTTTATTTTTTATTTTTGTGCAGGTATCTGCTTCATGAGACATTCCACTTTAAGTGCTCTAAATATTCTAAGCATTTCTTTCCTTTTTTTAATTAAAGTATCATTGATACACACTGTTATGAAGGTTTCACAAGAAAAACAATGTGGTTATTACATTCACCCTTATTGAGTACTCCCACCCCATAACCCATTGCAGTCACTGTCCATCAGTGTAGTAAGATGCCACAGTCCCTATTTGTCTTCTCTGAGCTACACTGTCTTCCCTGTGACCCCACACACACCATGTTCACCTATCATGATACCCCACAATTCCCTTCTCCTTATCTTCCCACCCACCCTCCCACACCCCTCCCCTTTGGTAACCACTAGTCCCTTCTTGGAGTCCGTGAGTCTGCTGCTATTTTGTTCCTTCAGTTTTGCTTCGTTGTTATACTCCACAAATGAGGGAAATTATTTGGTATTTGTCTTTCTCTGCCTGACTTATTTCACAGAGCAAAATATCCTCCAGCTCCATCCATGTTGTTGCAAATGGTAGGATTTGTTTCTTATGGCTGAATAGTATTCCATTGTGTATATGTACCACATCTTCTTTATCCATTCATCTACTGATGGACACTTACGTTGCTTCCATATCTTGGCTATTGTAAATACTGCTGTGACAAACAGGGGTGCATACATCTTTTTGACTCTGAGAACTTGCATTCTTAGGGTAAATTTCTAGGAGTGGAAATTCCAGGTCAAATGGTATTTCTTTTTTTAGATTTCTGAGGAACCTCCATATTGCTTTCCACAAAGGTTGAACTAGTTTACATTCTGACCAGCAGTGTAGGAGGATTCCCCTTTCTCTGTATCCTCATGAGCATTTTTTGTTCCTACTCTTTTTGATGTTGGCCATCCTAACTGGTGTGAGGTGACATTTCTTTATGGTTTTTTTTTAAGTTTATTTTGATATCATTAATCTACAATTAAATGTGCAATATTATGGTGATTACACTACCCCCTTCATCAGGTCCCCCCCACCAACCCCATTACAGTCACTGTCCATCAGCATAGTGAGATGCTATAGAGTCACTACATGTCTTCTCTGGGTTGTACAGCCCACCTCGTGCCACCTAACATTACATCTGCTAATCGTAATGCCCCTTTTTCCCCCTTGTCCCTCCCTTCCCACCCATCCTCCCAAGTCCCTTTCCCTTTGGTAACTATTAGTCCGTTCTTGGGTTCTGTGAGTCTGCTGCTGTTTTGTTCTTTCAGTTTTTTTCTTAGTTCTTATACTCCACATATGAGTGAAATCATTTGGTCCTTGTCTTTTTGGCTTGGCTTATTTCACTGAGCATAATACCCTCTAGCTCCATCCATGTTGTTGCAAATGGTAGGATTTGTTTTCTTCTTATGTCTGAATAATATTCCATTGTGTATATGTACCACATCTTCTTTATCCATTCATCTACTGATGGACACTTAGGTTGCTTCCATATCTTGGCTATTGTAAATAGTGCTGCAATAAACATAGGGGGACTTCCGGGAAAATGGCGGTGTGAGCAGGGCGGCAGAAATCTCCTCCCAACACTATATTTATCTACGAAAACACAGAAAATACATCTATTCCTAAAGGAGAGACGAGAATACACAGGAAAGCGCACAGCGTGCAGCTACACCTGAGAGGACTCGGCACCCCAAGAGGCGGGTAAGATACGGAGCCGCGACCCGGCAGGACCCGAGCACGCCCCCACCCCACAGCACAGTCGGGAGGAGAGGATTCAGAGCCGGGAGGGAGTGGAAGTGCACCCCGCGAAGTAGCCAGCCCCGGGGATCTGCGCGGGGAGTGCTGACCCATATTGCGCAGTGCAGCAGAGACTGGGGAGACAGAGCGGCAGGATCTGAGCAGGGAACACGCCAGGGTGCTTGCAGCTGGCTCCCGGGAAGGAAAAAAAAAGCGCGCGCTTTCGTCAGCGGTCTTAAAGAGACAGGAGCCCAGCGGAGGAGCCGGATCGCCCCAGCACACTCAGGCCCAGCAGGCTGGGAGTCCTGGGGAGTTTCAGATGCCTTAGCTGGCGACTGAGGAAGCGTAGCCATACTTAACACTTCTCACTGAGATCAACAGCCTGCTATTCGTTCCCACCCCTGCCAGAGCGATAAAGGGCCCTGCGGAGCGGCACAGACACAGCTGTGGAATAGTGGGGCAACAGCGCCACCTAGAGCATTCCCACAGAATCTACGTCCGGTGGGCATTTTTTTTGTTTTTTTTGTTTTGTTTTGTTTTCTGTTTTGTTTTTGTTTTTTATTTTCTTTCTTTTTTTCTTTCTTTCGTTCTTTCTTTCTTTCTTTTTCTCTTATTTTTTCTCTCTTTTTTTTCTTCTCTTTTA
This sequence comes from Smutsia gigantea, assembly GCA_032199065.1. Lineage (NCBI taxonomy): Eukaryota > Metazoa > Chordata > Mammalia > Pholidota > Manidae > Smutsia > Smutsia gigantea. The sequence goes on from JAVSCE010012670.1 coordinate 89,827, forward strand.
AAGTCTTAAAGAGCCCAGCTGACATACGTGGCAACTATCAGTGACCAATTCTATAGCCATGAAAAGACAGAGGAATATGGTTCAGACCAAAATCAACCAGACAACCCCAGAGAGGGAGTCTGAAGGGATGGAAATGCACAGCCTCCCTGAAAAAGAATTCAGAATAAAAGTCATAACCATGCTGATGGACCTACAGAGAAATGTGCAAGAGCTGAGGGAGGAAGTGAGGGAACTGAGGAAAGACAATACAGAAATCAGACAAGCGATCGACGGGCTTAACAGCAGAATGGATGAGATGCGAGAGACTGTTAATGGAATAGAAAACAGAGAACAGGAGTACAGAGCAGCTGAGGCAGAGAGAGATAAAAGGATTTCTAGGAATGAAAGAATATTAAGAGAACTGTGTGACCAATCCAAACGGAACAATATTCGCATTATAGGAGTACCAGAGGAAGAAGAGAGAGAAAAAGGGATAGAAAGTGTCTTTGAAGAAATAATTGCTGAAAACTTTCCTCGCTGGGGAAGGAAATAGTCTCGCAGTCCACGGAAGTCCACATATCTCCCAACCCAAGGGACCCAAGGAAGACAACACCAAGACACATAATAATTAAGATGGCAAAGATCAAAAATAAAGACAGAGTATTAAAGGCAGCTAGAGAGAGAAAAAAGATCACCTACAAAGGAAAACCCATCAGACTATCATCAGACTTCTCAACAGAAACCTTACAGGCCAGAAGAGAATGGCATGATATATTTAACGTTATGAAACAGAAGGGCCTCGAACCAAGAATATTGTATCCAGCACGATTATCATTTAAATGTGATGGAGGGATTAAACAATTTCCAGACAAACGAAAGTTGAGAGAGTTTGCCTCTCATAAACCACCACTACAGGATATCTTAAATGGACTGCTCTAGATGGAGGCACACCTAAGGCTAAAAAGATGTCACCAGAGAAAATAAAATCATAGCAAAGAAAGCAGACCATCCAAATACTAACTAAAGGCAAAGAATAAAACACCTAGTATAGAAAGAATGGAGGAGGAAGAATAAGAAGGGAGAGAAATAAAGAAACATCAGACTGTGTTTACAATAACTTAACAAGAAAGTTAAGTTAGATTGTTAGATAGTAAAGAAGCAGCCCTTGAACCCTTGGTAACCACGAATCTAAAGCCAGCAATGGCAATAAGTACATATCTATCAATAATCACCCTAAATGTAAATGGACTGAATGCACCAATCAAAAGACATAGAGTCACTGAATGGATAAAAAAGCAAGACCCATCTATGTGCTGCCTACAAGAAACTCACCTCAAATCCAAAGATATACACAGACTAAAAGTGAAGAGATGGAAAAAGATATTTCATGCAAACAACAAAGAGAAAAAAGCAGGTGTTGCAGTACTTGCATCAGACAAAATAGACTTCAAAACGAAGAAAGTAGCAAAAGATAAAGAAGGACATTACATAGTGATAAAGGGGTCAGTCCAACAAGAAGATATAACCATTATAAATATATATGCACCCAACACAGGAGCGCCAGCATATGTGAGACAAATACTAACAGAATTAAAGGAGGAAATAGACAGCAATGCATTCATCTTAGGAGACTTCAACACACCACTCACTCCAGAGGACAGATCAACCAGACAGAAAATAAGTAAAGACACAGAGGCACTGAACAACACACTAGAACAGATGGACCTAACAGACATCTACAGAACTCTACACCCAAAAGCAACAGGATACACATTCTTCTCAAGTGCACATGGAACATTTTCCAGAATAGACCACATACTAGGCCACAAAAAGAACCTCAGTAATTTCAAAAATATTGAAATCCTACCAACCAACTTCTCAGATCACCAAGGTATAAACCTAGAAATAAATTTTAGAAAGAAATCAAAAAGGCTCACAAATACATGGAGACTTAACAACACTCTCCTAATTAATCAATGGGTTAACGACCAAATCAAAACAGAAATCAAAGAATATATGGAGACTAATGACAACAACAACACAAAGCCACAACTTCTGTGGGACGCAGCAAAGGCAGTTCTAAGAGGAAAGTATATTGCAATCCAGGCCTATTTAAAGAAGGAAGAACATTCCCAAATGAATAGTCTAAAGACACAATTACTGAAATTGGAAAAAGAAGAACAAATGAGGCCCAAAGTCACCAGAAGGAGGGACATAATAAAGATTAGAGAAGAAATAAATAAAATTGAGAAGAATAAAACAATAGAAAAAATCAATAAAACCAAGAGCTGGTTCTTTGAAAAAATAAACAAAATAGATAAACCCCTAGCCAGACTCATTAAGAGAAAAAGAGAATCTACACACATAAACACAATCAGAAATGAGAAAGGAAAAATCACGACGGACCCCACAGAAATACAAAGAATCATAAGAGAATATTATGAGAATCTATATGCTAACAAGCTGGAAAACATAGAAGAAATGGACAACTTCTTAGAAAAATACAACCTTCCAAGACTGACCAAGCAAGAAACAGAAAAACTAAACAGACCAATCACCAGTGACGAAATCGAATTGGTAATCAAAAAACTACCCAAGAACAAAACCCCTGGGCCTGATGGATTCACCTCTGAATTCTACCAGACATATAGAGAAGAAATAACACCGATTCTCCTTAAAGTTTTCCAAAAAATAGAAGAGGAGGGAATACTTCCAAACTCATTCTATGAAGCCAGCATCACTCTAATACCAAAACCGGGCAAAGACCTCACCAAAAAAGAAAATTACAGACCAATATCCTGATGAACGTAGATGCAAAAATACTCAACAAAATATTAGCAAACCGAATTCAAAAATACATCAAGAGGATCATACACCATGATCAAGTGGGATTCATCCCAGGGATGCAAGGATGGTACAACATTCGAAAATCCATCAACATCATCCACCACATCAACAAAAAGAAGAACAAAAACCACATGATCATCTCCATAGATGCTGAAAAAGCATTTGACAAAATTCAGCATCCATTCCTGATTAAAACTCTCAACAAAATGGGTATAGACGGCAAGTACCTCAACATCATAAAGGCTATATATGACAAACCCACAGCTAACATCATACTTAACGGCGAGACGCTGAAAGCTTTTCATCTAAGATCGGGAACAAGACAGGGATGCCCACTCTCTCCACTGTTATTCAACATAGTACTGGAGGTCCTAGCCACAGCAATCAGACAAAACAAAGACATACAAGGCATCCAGATTGGTAAAGAAGAAGTCAAATTGTCACTATTTGCAGATGACATGATACTGTACATAAAAAACCCTAAACATTCCATTCCACAACTACTAGAACTAATATCTGAATTCAGCAAAGTTGCAGGATACAAAATTAACACACAGAAATCTGTTGCTTTCCTATACACTAATGATGAACTAACAGAAAGAGAAATCAGAAAAACAATTCCATTCACAATTGCATCAAAAAGAATAAAATACCTAGGTATAAACCTAACGAAGGAAGTGAAAGACCTGTACTCTGAAAACTACAAGACACTCCTAAGAGAAATTAAAGGGGACACTAACAAATGGAAATGCATCCCATGCTCTTGGCAAGGAAGAATAAATATTATCAAAATGGCTATACTACCTAAAGCAATCTACAGATTCAATGCAATCCCTATCAAACTACCAACAGCTTTCTTCAATGAACTGGAACAAATAATTCTAAAATTCATATGGAACCACAAAAGACCCCGAATAGCCAAATCAATCCTGAGAAGGAGGAATAAAACAGGGGGAATTACACTCCCTGACTTCAAGCTCTACTACAAAGCCACAGTAATCAAGACAATTTGGTATTGGCACAAAAACAGACCCACAGACCAGTGGAACAGAATAGAAAATCCAAACATTAACCCAAACATATACAGTCAACTAATATTTGATAAAGGAGCCTTGGATATACAATGGGGAGATGACAGCCTCTTCAGCAGCTGGTGTTGGAAAAACTGGACAGCTACATGTAAGAGAATGAAACTGGACTACTGTCTAGCCCCATACACAAAGGTAAACTCAAGGTGGATCAAAGACCTGAATGTAAGTCATGAAACCATAAAACTCTTAGAAAAAAACATAGGCAAAAATCTCTTGGACATAAACATGAGCACTTCTTCATGAACATATCTCCCCGGGCAAGGGAAACAAAAGCAAAAATGAACAAGTGGGACTATATCAAGCTGAAAAGCTTCTGTACAGCAAAGGACACCATCAGTAGAACAAAAAGACATCCTACAGTATGGGAGAATATATTCATAAAAAACGTATCTGATAAAGGGTTGACATCCAAAATATAAAAGAACTCATGCACCTTAACAAACAGAAAGCAAATAATCCAATTAAGAAATGGGCAGAGGACATGAATAGACACTTCTCCAAAGAAGAAATTCAGATGGCCAACAGGCACATGAAAAGATGCTCCACATCTCTAATCATCAGAGAAATGCAGATTAAAACCACAATGAGATATCACCTCACACCAGTGAGGATGGCCAACATCCAAAACACAAACAACAACAAATGTTGGCGAGGATGTGGAGAAAAGGGAACCCTCCTACACTGCTGGTGGGACTGCAAATTAGTTCAACCATTGTGGAAAGCAGTATGGAGGTTCCTCAAAAAACTCAAAATAGAAATACCATTTGACCCAGGAATTCCACTCCTTGGAATTTATCCTAAAATGCAGCAGCCCAGTTTCACAAAGACAGATGCACCCCTATGTTTATCGCAGCACTATTTACAATAGCCAAAAAATGGAAGCAACCTAAGTGTCCATCAGTAGATGAATGGATAAAGAAGATGTGGTACATATACACAATGGAATATTATTCAGCCATAAGAAGAAAACAAATCCTACCATTTGCAACAACATGGATGGAGCTAGAGGGTATTATGCTCAGTGAAATAAGCCAAGCCGAAAAAGACAAGTATCAAATGATTTCACTCATATGTAGAGTATAAGAACAAAGAAAAAATACTGAAGGAACAAAACAGCAGCAGACTCACAGAACCCAAGAACGGACTAATAGTTACCAAAGGGAAAGGGACTGGGGAAAATGGGTGGGAAGGGAGGGATAAGAGGGAAAAAGGGGCATTACGATTAGCAGATGTAATGTTGGGGGGGCACGGGGAGGGCAGTACAACTCAGAGAAGACAAGTAGTGATTCTATAGCATCTCACTATGCTGATGGACAGTGACTGTAATGGGGTTGGTGGGGGGGACCTGATGAAGGGGTAGTTTAATAATCGTAATATTTCACATGTAATTGTAAATTAATGATAATGAAATAAATTATATTAAAAATTTTTTTGGTCAAATGCTTTTTCAGCATCTATGGAGATGATCATGTGGTTTTTGTCCTTCTTTTTGTTGATGTAGTGGATGATGTTGATGGATTTTCGAATGTTGTACCATCCTTGCATCCGTGGGATGAATCGCACTTGATCATGATGTATGATCTTTTTGTTGTTTTTTGAATTCAGTTTGCTAATATTTTGTTGAGTATTTTTGCATCTATGTTCATCAGGGATATTGGTCTGTAGTTTTCTTTTTTTGTTGTGTCTTTGCCTGGTTTTGGTACTAGAGTGATGCTGGTTTCATAGAATGAGTTTGGAAGTATTCCCTCCTCCTCTATTTTTTGGAAAACTTTAAGGAGAATGGGTATTATGTCTTCTCTAAATGTCTAATAAAATTCAGCAGTGAATCCATCTCGTCCGGGGTTTTGTTCTTGGTTAGTTTTTTGATTACCGGAAATTGGCTGGTAATTGGTCTATTTAGATTTTCTGATTCTTCCTGGGTCTGTCTTGGAAGGTTGTATTTTTTTAGAAAGTTGTCCATTTCTTCTAGGTTATCCCGTTTGTTATCATATAGATTTTCAGAGTATTCTCTAATAATTGCTTGTATTTCTGTGGTGTCTGTCATGATTTTTCCTTTCTCGTTTCTGATTCTGTTTATGTTTGTAGATTCTCTTTTTTCTTAATAAATTTGGCTAGGAGTTTATCTATTTTGTTTATTTTCTCAAAGAACCAGCTCTTGGTTTCATTAATTTTTTCTGTTGTTTTATTCTTCTTAATTTTATTTATTTCCTTCTCTGATCTTTATTATGTCCCTCCTTCTGCTGACTTTGTGCCTCATGCGTTCTTCTTGGGTTATTAATTTTAATGACTGCTTTTATACCTTCAAAAAACCTATCTAAAGAGAGTGTATGTCATTTCTTTATCACTGGGAATCCCAGAAAGTACTTGGAATTGGTATAATCAAGGCTCAAATGAGCATATAAGTTTTAAAATGGGATTAAATTGAGTTATGTAGCTTAATTCCTCTTTATTTTATGCTTTCCCCAATTTTGGTTTTAGTAATTTTCTTTTCCTCAAAGACGATCTTACAAACCTTTCAATCTATGATCAGAATTTAATTAGAAAAGAATAGAGTGAAAAATAAAATCAAAGAGAACTGCTAGGAAATTTTTCATAATCCAGTAAAATGTGTTTGTGCATTTGATGCCCATATTGACATGGGCCTGAAGTAATTAAGCCACAAAACTCTAGTTCGCTATAGCCAGAAAGCAAGGGATGGTGCAACACAAAGCTCTCATGGTGCAGAAGACTGTTCAGGTTGTTCCACCCTGGTTACTGTTCTCTCCCTTAAAAAATGAAACAGAAAGTAAGAGAAAGGGAGAATACACAAGCCAGTGAGTGAGAACAAGATATATCAAGGCTGTGAAAGGCAGAGCATGGCTGGTTGTGGCATGCATTTTGCAGGCTGCACAATGAAAGACAGAGTTATGGCTTTAAATGGTTCTGTTCAGGAGCAGATGTGGCACAGTTTTGCTAGTGCTGTGGAAATACAGTTCAAAAGGACTACAATTAAAGACTAAACTTTGAGCACTTGCATCCAGAAGCTGATAAATCTCTGTGATTAGTTAAAAGCACTTGGACAGGTAGAACAGTGAGGACCACCAGACAGCCTGGGGCACAGGAGCTAGGCGGGCAGTGCCGTGCTTGACTGTCAAAGGAGAGGGTCTGAGCAGGACGGAGAGACCATCCCGCTGGTGCTGAACGTCAGGACTGTGTTCTGTGTTACTATAGTTGTGTTCATGGATTTATGTTTAAACTAACTCTCTGATAAAATACAGTTCATTTTATACTACCGATTTAAAGATCCTTTTAAAAGTCTTTATGAAGTCCTGAGTTCAGACAGATCTTAACTATTGATGACACTTGAACCAACTGGACTCCAACTCACAACCATAGTCAATATTTTAAGTAAAAAATTAGCAGGCAAGATAGACAGCTTAGAATAGGGCCTGACTAAGGGCACACCACTGCATATATTGTACTGATATTTGTGTCATTGATTTTTTAATGCTATGGTCTTTACAAAATTGTCTTATCATCTTGGCATTTTTCTTCCTTTTTTCTTTTATGGTTGGGAAGTCACAGCCATACTTCATCTCAGCGTGTCATGGTCTCAGTCTCCTATGGTCTTACCACTACCCCTTTTCCTAACATATTCCAAAATGGACAATAGTACATATATCTAATCTGAGCCAGTCTGCAAGTTAATCTATGCATGAACAGCAAAACATCAAGGAGAAAAGGAAGATGAAGGGCGAAATAAGAAAGTGAAACTTCATGTGTCACCTACTATATGTCTAGGACTCCATTATATGCTTTATATATATATTTCTTTATTTAATCATTGTAATCATATGATATAGGCTCTATTTTGAAGACAATAAATCTGAGGTTCAGAGAGATCAAGTAACCAAGGTCACACAACTAAGGAGAGGAATTGAGATTCAGACTTAGGTCTGCATAACTCCCAAACTCATATTGTTTCTACTATATCACACAATTTTTTGAAAAGTTATCCAGGACTTTAACAATCGAGACTTGTGTTACAAAATATGATCCCAAAGCATGTGATCATGTATTTCACTCAGATAAGTAGTCTAAAACCCTCATGCAGCACCTTGTTATTCTTTATTTTACACATAATTCTAAGTCATGGTTGTCTGGTTTCTAAGTCCAGAGATGGTTAGAAAGAATTAGCAAATTAAAAGATGGGAGATGGGTTTTTGTGAGCAAGTACAATGATTATGGTGAGAAAAGGCAAATGACAGCTTGATGGTAAGACAGAAAACCATATTAAAAAGCAGACTTAATAAAAGCATAAATATGAATAAAAGTTTCACATTAAGTGATGCTAATACTGAACAGTTATCATTTAAATAGTATCTAAGCGCCAGGCTTTGTGCTAGATGCAATGATTTAACAAGTTCCGACAGAGCATTTCCACTTTTATTTGTTCACAGTGGGGCTCTGCATACAATTTCATTTGTAAAAATAGTTCTAGAATGAAAAATTCTTAAAAAACTATTATATCACCTCATCCTCAAATCATCATGGTTAAGTTTGATTTTTATTTTATTATTCCCATTTTATAGATGAGAAAGTGGAGCTCAAAAACCTTTAAGAAATTTGCCCAAGGTCACATAGCTATGAAGAGCAGAAGCCAGTATTTAAACACAGGTCTGCTGACTTCAGAGCCTGTGCTTTTTCCACTCTCATGCTGCCTCCACATTCATAGGCATGGTTCTGAGTCATTTAAAGATTAACTTACAACTGTTCAAAAAGCCAGGGAAATCGCATTGGTTAAACCAATGGAAAAGTGTGCTTAAATGGCAAGCAGCCAACTACCTGGAAAACTTAGCTCTCCAGAATGACCAGATACATAATAACAGAGGAGCAACTTATCATCAGGATCCTTACCTGTTTCCCAACTTTCTCTATACATTAGAACAATTTTGTAATTATCATTTCTGTCTTTCTTGTAGGTGATCTTACATGGTCATGTCAGTGGGCATTTTGAAGAAAATCCCATTCAGGATGGATTTTGCCATAGTAGTCATGAGAACTGTCCACTTTTCAGCTGGGGTGTGTGTTGACCTGGCTTTGTGGCAATGACTTTACTGAACCACCATTCATGCATAGAATTTGTACAAACACATAAATATAATTTATGAATTATTAATAAAAGTGTATTTTTTGTGAATCATAATCTGTGGGCTGCAGCAGCAGTATCTTCCATGACATCTTTCTAATTATGTTTTTGGAGGGAAAAGTAGTAGTTATAAATCATCCCTCAAATCCCTTTAAGGTTGAAAGGTAAGTAGTAACTAGTCATCTTTAGAACTCATTGGATTTACAAGTTTGTCCTTGAATAGGTTCATGACTGAGAGTAAGCCTCATTAATCTTAATCATATCGATCTGAGTACTTAGTAAGGTTAGGTCAGAAATGGCTGCTATCAGAGACAGTCAGGACATACTTCAGACAAGAATGCACTCACTTCATAGACACACATCCCTAGGCCAGATAACAGCTGGGGATTTAGGAGAGATTCGCTGGAGACACAAATAGTCTCAATAACGACAATAGCTAGAGAGAGAATCCCAGAGCCAAACACACAGCTAATAAAACCACTGAGGTGCAGGGTCAGACCAGAGTTAACCACAGAGTCATCCAGAACATTACTGGCTCTATTAAAAAAAAAAAAGGGAACAGAAACCTTGTGTGCAACAAGTGGCCAATTTGGGGCTCCAGTAGGTAAACTATGATTGTCCTAGGAGATAGGGCTGGGTATCATTAAGGTCGAGAGGAACTCTGTTCTGAGCCCTCCATTTAGATGTGGGGAGATCAACACGAGATGATGAAGATAAAAAAGTACATTTGTTGGATAGTCTAAACCCTAAAAGTTTAGATTGACCTGAAAAAGAGGGAAGTGAACGTAACCAATCAGGTTAGTATTTTTCCATTCTTTAACCTTGTGAAACATGCAAAGTTGCCAGGAAACTTCAGGGTAGATCTCTCTCCTCTCTCCATCTGTCCAGCCCAAATAGTTTGGTCACTTACTTTACTGAATTCCTCCTAATGTCTGTAAGCTCCTTGTGAGCAAGGAAATCCTATTTTATTTGTCTTTGTTTTCCCTACAAAGCCTAGTATAAAACATACAGAAGTCTCTCAATAAACCCCTGTGGATTTTAACCACCCTCTCCGTGCCCTGGCCTCCTCCCCTTGGAGAAAGCGTTCTTCCTCTTCTCTCACTGTTATCACTAACTCAGCCCTTTACTCTTCGTGAAAATTTTTAAAAGAAATGTGAAGAAACACAGGACTTGAAACTGACAATGGAAACCCTTGTGATATATAGAAAGATCTCAACACATGGGATGAGAACTATGTTAGGTGTTTTGATTTCAGCCAGCCTTGATTTTGTGAGATTTCAGATATTATCTTACTTAACCTTTTTTTTTTTCAGATTTAAGCTTCCTCTTTTTTCTTTTTTAACATGGGAATTTTTATTTGATGTTTCGTTGACTTTGTAAAAAATAACAGAAATTAGTGCTCTAATTATACAACTCTCTGTCATTGTCAAACATTTTAAAAGAGTTTTTTTGAGATATAATTGATGCACCATACAATTCACCTATTTAAAGTGTACAACTCAATGCTTTTTGGTATATTCTCAGAGTTGTCAACCATTACCACAATCAATTCTAAAACATTTCCATTCCCTCAAAAATAAACCCTATATCAAATTAGTCATAGGAATGGAAGTACAACACACAGAATATAAGCAATAATATTGTAGTATCCTGGTAGGGTAACAGGTGGTAACTACACTCACTGTGGTGAGCATTTAGTAACGTATGTGATTATTGAGTCACCATGGTGTACACCTGAAACCAATTAACTATATTCCAATAAGAAAACTGATTTATAAATAAATAAATAAGCCCCGTATCCTTGGGCTATTGCCTCGTTTCCCACATGCTGTAGCCCTACTACGCAACTGCTAACTGCTTCCTATCTCTATAGCTTTGCCTCTTCCAGACATTTCGCATAAATTCAGTCACACAATATTTGTTCTTTTATGAGTGCCTTCCTTCGCTTAGCATAACGTTTTCAAGGTTCATCCATGTGGTTGCATGTATTAGTAGTTCATCTTTTTAATGTCCAAATAATATTCCATTGTATGCGTATACTATTTTTGTTTAACCATTCATCAGTTAATGGACATTTGGATTGTTTCCACCTTTTGGCTATTATGAATAATATTGCTATAAAGATTTGAGGACAGGTTTTTGTGTGGATATCTGTTTTAATTTCTCTTGGGTATATACCTAGGAGTAGAATTGTTGGATCATATGGTAACAATGGTTTGAGAAACTTCCAGGCAGTTTGCTAAAACCGCTGCACCATTTTACGTTCCCATCAGCGGTGTATGAGAGCTCTGATTTTTCCACATAGCCCACCAACCCAACACTTATTAGCTGACTTTTTAGCCATCCTAGCTGATGTGAAGTGGTAGCCCGTTGTGGTTTTGACTTGCATTTCCTTGATGACTAATGATATTTTACACCTTTTCATGTGCTTTTGGCCATTTATCTTCTTCATAGAAATCTCTGTTCAGATCCTTTGCCTATTTTTAAATTTGTTTATCTTTTTATTATTGAATTCTAAGAGTTGTTCATATATTCTAGGTACAAGTCCCTTATCAGAAATATGATTGCAAGTATATTCTCCCATTCTTTGGGTTAGCTTTTCATTTTCTTGGTTGTGCCTTTTGAAGCACAAAGATTTTTAATTTTGATGAAGCCTAGTTAATCTATTTTTTTAGTGCCATATCTAAGAACCCACTGCCAAATCTGAGGTCATGAAGATTTATCTCTATGCTTTCTTCTAAGAGTTTTAAGCTTTAGCTCTTATATTTAGGCCTTTGATTCATTTTGAGTTAATTTTTCTATATGATATGAAGTAAGGGCCCAATTTCATTCTTTTGCAAATGGTTATCATCCAGTTGTCTCTGTAGCATTTGATGAAAATATAATTCTCTCCATAGAAGGGTCTTGACATTCTTGTCCATAGACACATGAATTTATTTCTGGGCTTTCTATTTTATTCCAGTAATCTGTATGTATATCCTTATATCAGTATCACACTGTTTTTGATTATTGTTGCTAGTAAGTTTTATAATTGAGAAGTGTGAGTCCTTCAACTTTATTTTATTTTTCAAGATTGTTTTAGCTATTTCCTGGTCCATCTAATTTCCATTTTAGTTTTAGAATTAGTTTGTCAATTTCTGCCAACAAGCCAGCTGAGATTCTGATAGAGATTGCATTGAACCTGTAGATAAATTTGGAGGTATTGTCATCTTAACTGTATGTCTTCTAACACATGAACATAAGATATTTTTCATTTATTTAGGTCTTTAATTTCTTTCAAAAAATTTTTCTAAGTCTTATATTTCTTTTGCTAAATTCATGCCTAAGTATTTTATCTTTACATGCCATTTTAAGTATATTTTTTCAAATTCTATTTTTGAATTATTCATTGAAAATGTATGTAATTGATTTTTGTATATTATTATATACAAACTATATATACAACTACACATACCATTGATATTTAAAATATTTATCATGTGTCCTGAAACTTGCTGAACTCATTTATTAGTTCTAACAGTTTTTTAGTGGATTCCTTAGAATTTTCTACATAGATCATGTCAGTAATGAACAGATTAACTTCTTCCTTTCTATCTGGATGTCTTTTTTTTTTTTTTCTTGCCTAGTTGCCCTGGCTGGTGCCACCAATATAATGTTGAATAGAAGTGACAAAAGTGGACATTCTTGTCTTGTTCCTGATTTAAGGGGAAAAGCTTTCAATCATTTCCCATTAAGTGTGGATGTTAGTTGAGGACCTACTCATTTCTATGAATGCTCTTCATTAACTTGAGATAGTTTCCTTCTATTCATAGTCTGTTGAGTGTTTTTATCATAAAACTGTATTGGATTTTGTCAAATGCTTTTTCTATGTCTATTGAGATGGTTGTAAGGTTTTGTTTTTTACTCTGTCAGTGTTAATTAATGCATTAATTGGTTTTCAGATGTTAAACCAACCTTTAGGCTTAGTTTGCCTATGTCAAAGGATGAAAGGTTAGGTTATTTATTTGACATCTTTCTTTTTTTAAAAATGCAGGTATGTTTTAGGGCTATAAATTTCCCTTATATAAATTGCTTTAGCTGCATCTGATAAATTTTGGTATGGCATCTTCATTTTCATTCATCTCAAAGTATTTTCTACTCTCCCTTTTGATTTTTTCTTTGACCCATTGGTTATTTAGGAGTGTGTTAATTTCCCCGTATTTATGATTTGCCCAAATTTCTTTGTATTACTGATTTCTAGTTTCATTTCATCATGGTAGGAGAACATATTTTGTATTATTTCTTTCCTTTTAAATATATTGGTTTGTTTTATGGCCTGCCATGTTGCCTATCCTAGGCCTCTTTTCTTAAGCTGTAGCTGAGGAGCCCTCAGATCCTGGAGAACCTGAGTGTGATAGAAAAAAGTACCATCCAACTGCGGTCTAACCCCAGCTTTTGTACTTACCAACAATATGGACTTGGAAAGTCCATTTTCTTTCTCTGGGATGCAGTTTCCCTATTTGTATAAAGAGGAACAATTTATACTAGAGGACTTCTAACATTTTAAATTCAAGTTCTCTTACTAGCTTGAATAAATCCCTTAATCTCTCAAAACAAGTTTTCCTTATTTCTAAAATGGGGACAATTATATCTTAATTTGCAGAGTTGTCTTAAGAATAGAATAACATATCAATAATTATTGGCACATGGTAGGTCCTCAATACATGAAGACATGAATTTTGTTTTGTTTTTTTAATGATAGTTGTTGATTTTTTTCTATGATCCAGGGGAGAGCTCTAGTAGATTTACTTTGGCAGAAAAGAAGCAAGTTCTCCAAAATTGTTTTAGTTGCTGGTTTGGAGTCACTTGTCTTTCTCAGTGCTTCAGGCCCAGCATAACCCAATAGGCTGAGTTCATCTAACTCAAAAAGTTCTCTGTTTGGCCTTTGCCCTTGTAAATCTAACCATTAGGATCCCATGTATGTAATATACTAAAAATGAGACATCACATGATAGCATCAATCTGAACCTCAGTGAGACTTTTTAACATAGCGACATTTACTATTTTGAACTTGATATCTGCTTTCTTCCTTGAAGACTATGATGCTTCATAATTGCTTTACACTTACTCACTAGGTAGAACTTCTCATATAGAGGGTGTACAATCAATTTTTCTGAGGTATAGAGAAGCAGCCAAAGAAACCTGGGACTCAGGCAAGTATTGGACATATTACACCCTTAATCCACCAGAAAAAAATCCTCTCATTTTAATGGCATTGATAGCCAAATTTGTATGAGCTCCTTATCTTTAGTCAATCCACCTGAGAATGAGGAAAACAAGGTAGATTTTGAAATCTTATCAGGAAAGAAATTCCTGATCAGACCTCACACTGTATGTAGAATAAAATCTACTGTACAATATATGTTGATATAAGGGGCTAAACCTGATAGAGCTTAGAGCACCAGATTCAGAAATCTTACAAATATGGGGGGGGAAAGGAAAGGTCATTATTCATTGCATGTTTGCAGAGATTACCCAGCTACTGATAACATAAACAACAACTGAAGTTTAAAGAGTGATTGTAGGTTATACCTCTTGAATAAAATACCTGAAAACCCCTAGTGTGGGATACTTGGGTAGAGAATGGATAGTGGAGTGGTGGGCCTTACTCTAGGCATTTAAAATATGCTTTTTCTGAAGAAATCCTGTCCTCAGATGTGCCATAAAGTATGAATCTGCCATCACCCTAATTTGGGTGGTGAAGAACCTAGAGAAGAAGTCATCTCAACACTCTATTTCTTTCCAAAGATTAAGTTCGTTATCAACTCCGGTATCTCAATTATTCCAAGTTTTGGCAATACAGGTAAGCAGTCAAGTATAATTTATAACTGGACAAGAAATTACCAGGAGTCTACCAGTGCCCCATCTCACATCCCAGAACACAGCAAATTCACTGGAGGAATTGGCCGCTATTCCAAACCTCTCCATGACGCCAGGCCTCCAAATGTGTAGCAGCCACAATGCTTTCCTTGGATCAGCCTCCGAGCTTTTATTAGCTTTTTGCTGTTTTTCTAGGTTAAACCCATTGGAAATTGGATTCTCTTTAAAAAGAGGTCTATTTTGGTTGAGAATACAGAGTATGCGGAATAATCAAGTCAGGTACTCTCTGGGGCTTTGGATCAAGAATTCTCTGTCCATGATGCAGAGAATTTTATTTTGCTTTTATTTTTGGTGAAAGGCTAGTCTAAGTAATTGTATGGAAAAATAAACAAACAATCACAACCTTTGGAAGAATACAACTGATGTCTGACTTAGCTATTCGATAAACCTGGAGAATTCTGTATTTGTCCTTTTTTACTGTATTAAGTTGACAGGTGTTTCCAGAGAAACATGTCCTGTTTGTTTAAGGCCGGTATTGGAAGCCAATAAAAAAGCTGGACTTTTTGGCTCTCAGATACAGTGTAATTTTGGATTTTTCTCTTTTACATTAACTGTGAATTCCTTAAAGAGGACTTAGAGTCCTGAGAAGGATGTAGAATGTCAACACTGAACTAAGATCACAAAATTCCTGGAATCATAGCAAACACGTTGAGGATCAAACTGAAGATGTGCAAATCAAAAACAATACTTTAAACATATTCTCAGCTTTTCAGTTCATCCTAAAAACTCAATTATTGCTCCCAAAATAGGATAATGGTGCCTCCCTCCTCTTCTGGGTACTTCTCTGAAGAGCTCGGAGCACTTTCCAGACATTACTTAATTCGCTCTCCCAGTAACAGTGCAGGAAAGGAGAGCAAGAGCTATTCTCTCTATATTACACATTGAGGAAAATGTGACTTATAAATCATGTTAGAGCCACGTAAGATGTCAGGTGGAAGAGGCTGTGTGCCCTTCATGTCCTGTGACTTGCAAAGGCAAAGTCAACGGAGTGTGAAACCTGGGAGAAAACTTAGATATCACTTAGTGTGGTGGTTTCCAATCATACAGATTTTATATACAAGTTAAAATCAAAGCAATTTTAAGGATTAACTATATCTCTTGCCAAAAGGACATTAAAAAAATTACCTTTCATTTCATTAAAAAGGGGATATTATAATACTCTGAGTCCAAAAAATAGTTTGATAACTACTGGTAAAGAGGAAGAAGAAACTTCAGGCTCTAAAAAAGAGGGTAACAGAATTCAAAGAATAGAATTAGAATTAGAAGTGGAGTTGAAGATGGTAGGCATCCAGCCTACGAATTCACATGGTACAAAAAACAACCTCAAAGTAAATGATAGTCCCTCTCAATAAAGAACCGTTTACAACTTATAGCAATACATGCACACACACGCACACACACACGCACACACACACACACACACACACACACACACACACACACACACTCCATATTCCTAGTTTCTCTCATTTTTCCATCAAAGACCAGCATTAGTACAAGAGTAGACATATGGGAGTTTAGCTGTACCTTCATTTTACTTATGAGAAAAATAAGACCTGGAAAAGGAAGTAGCTCTGCCAGATAAAATACAGGACATCCAGTTAAACTTGAATTCCACAAAATATTTGGGACATACTTCTATTAACTAATTATTCATTGTTTATCTGAAATTCAAATTTAACAGGGCATCTGTATTTTTGTTGGCTAAATCCAGCAACCTTAAAAAGGAAATGACTTCTAGTTACTTGACTTGAAGTAACTGGTGCTTAATGATGAATTAGGAGAAATCAGTTCTCACTCCAGTGATTTGTTAAAAGATATACTGTGATATTTTAAAATACATTGTAGGATTGCCCTACCTAATCCAACACAATCAATCAACCATACTAATAAACAGCCTGGGTGCCTGCCACCTTCAACCCCACCTCTAACTCTAATTCCACTCTCTGAATTCTGTCACTTTTTTCTTCAGATCCCAGTTTCTTCTCCCTTTATACCAGCAGTTACCAACCTTTTTGTTCTCAGGATCCTTTACTCTTAAAAACTAGTGAGGACCCACAAAGAGTCCTAACATATGTGAGTTATGTCTGTCAGTATTCACTTCATGAGAAACTAAAATGGAGAAAAATTATATGTATATTTATTAATTTAATTTTTTAAAGCATTAAAAGTTTTAAGTAGCATTTGGCGATAACTCTGGCTATTTTTCTTTGATGCTGTATCAAAAATTGAAAGTGGTAGTTTCTTAAAGGTTAGCTGCAAGGTAGAATCTGAAACCTTATCAGTGAATTTTTGGTACTTTGTTATATTTAAATCATTGGTAATTTGGAAAATAATTGGTTTACCGAGTTATGGAGATTTTCCAAATGTTGACACATTTTATTAGACAATATAAAAAAAACCCAGACTTGTTAGTATTGCAATTGATGTGATTCAAAAAAATCTTCAGGTTTTCAAAATTCTATTTTTGCTTGGGAGCTGGACTTCTATCATTGGCAACAAATGCTATGTTTGTTGTTGAAATGACTGGCTCCCTTTTATCATCATTAAGAAAATATCTGCCAAATCTGAGTAACCACAACTTGTCTGTCAGTAACTTTTTCAAGAAAAAATAAGGTTCAGGGAAAAAAGCATCTAGTTCAACATGCTACTCAAACAACTGCACGGTAATTTTCCTGGAGACAGCGATTGCAGTCATATGCAGCAGGACTGCTTTATGTATTTTTTGTTACATAGACCATTAAAAAAAGTCCTGTACTCGAGTTGACATTTAATAAAATTAATGATTTTTACTGCTTCAAAAGGATATTCTCAAGTGAAACTGACTATTATTGTTTGTTATTGTTGTGTTTTTGTTTTCATTTTTACTGTGAATGTGAGTAGTGAAGAGGTAATTACTACTACTACGTTCTGGTGATAGCAATTTTATCTACCATTGCTTTTGAACTATCAGTGATTGCAAATTTCAGAAGAGTGAAAAAGGCAAATAATGTCTTAGTTCTGTTAAGAAAATAGTTTTGCCTTTGTGGACCTCCTAAAAGGATCCTGGGAAGTCCCAGGGGTCAGTCCAAGTCGTGATCCACTGACCAAACACACCCACACCCACAACCAGTTGGAATGCTTAACAAGAGACTCAAGTCAAAACTCACTGGGAGGGCCAACCCCTTTGTTGCAGCTCATCACCACAGTACTTAACCTGCAGGGAAGTTTCTGCAGGTCTTTTTCTTTATTAATTATCAAAAGACAGTGGCACATATGCAAAATGGAATATTGTTCAGCCATAAATAGAAAACAAATCCTACTATTTGCAACAACATGGATGGAGCTAGAAGGTTATGCTCAGTGAAATAAGCCAAGCAGGGAAAGACAAGTACCAAATTATTTCACTCATTTGCAGAGCATAAAAACAAAGCAATACTACTATTTACAATAGCCAAGACATGAAAGCAACCTAAGTGTCCATCAGTAGATGAATGGATAAAGAAGATGTGATACATATACATATGTGTAGCCATAAGAAGAAAACAAATCCTCCCATTTGCAAAAACATGGATGGAGCTAGAGGGTATTATGCTCAGTGAAATAAGCCAGGCGGAGAAAGATAAGTACCAAATGATTTCATTCATCTGTGGAGTATAAAAACAAAGCAAAAACTAAAGGAACAAAACGGCAGCAGACTCACAGAACCCAAGAATGGACTAACAGTTACCAAAGGGAAAGGGACTGTGGGGGGTGGATGGACAGGGAGGGATAAGGGGAATAAGGGGTATTACGATTAGCACACAGCATGGAGGTGGGGGGGCACACCGGGAAGGCAGTGTAACAGAGAAGACAAGTAGTGACTCTATAGCATCTTACTATGCTGATGGACGGTGACTGTAATGGGGTGTGTATGGGGACTTGATAGTGGGGGGAATGTAATAACCACAATGTTGCTCATGTGAAACCTGAGCATAATATTGTATATCAATGATACCTTAAAAAAACAAAAACAAAAAACTACACACACACACAAAGAAAACCCAGAGCAAAACTAAAGGAGCAAAACAGCAGCAGACTCAGAGACTCTGAGAAGGAACTAGGGGTTCCAAAGGGGGGTGGGTGGGGGAGGGCAGGTGGGGAGGGAGGGAGAAGGGGATTAAGGGGCACTATAATTCGCACACACAATATAGGTAGGCCACAGGGAAGGCAGTACAGCACGGAGAAGACAAGTAATTATTCCCTGGGCCTAGGATATTCCTTGGCCCTTCTGTACCCTAAATACAGTGGATTCTTCAAGTTTCAGCTGAGGTACTATCTCTTTTGGGGAGCTTTCTCAAATCCCCTAACACTCTACTGTGCTTACCATTGGGGAAGGGGCAGTATTGGAGTAAGGAGAGAATGACATTATTACCTACCATATTTCAGGCAACATGCAGGATACTTAACACCTAATGCTTACAAAAACCTTGTGAGATACTTTATAGATGGGGAAACCAACGTTTAGCGAGGATGAATAATGTAGTTCATAAGAGGAAGAAGTGTCTGAATCCAAAGCATATGTTCTTTGTACTCGGTCATGAGTTAGATTTTTATTGCATGGAGAAATTTAGTTTGGTTAAATTTGTTCTCCTCTTCATATCATTTATGAAGGAGTTTAAATCAATAATTTCTTTGATTCCTTTTAGCATGAAAATTTCTAAATAGCATGAAATGTTTATGAATCTTTACAGAGCAACTGATCATTTATTGGCAATATATAGAAATAGCCATCATTTTGTACACTTTTCTGAAAATCAGAGAGGGCAGAAGAAAACTGGGATGGAGATGGAGCAGGGGAGGAGGAGAGGCAGGAAAGGTGCAGTCAGCCCACGCGTGGAAATCACTGGATGGCCAGAAATTGATATTCAAAGTAAAGTCGCACTATTAGAAAAGGCAGGAGTAACTGCGATGTCAAAATTTGAGGACATAATTGTGAAGGAAAACAAGGTGAAGCTTGTCCCACCAAAAATCAAAATTTATGATAAAGCAATAGTAATTAAGACACAAAAAGCATAAACCATAAAGAAAAGCCTGATAAATTTGACTACTTTAAATATTAAAATTTCAATTTGCAAATGATACACCATAGGAAAGGTGAAAAGATAAGACACAGACTAGAAAAATGTATCTGTAATGCACAGAACAAACCAAACATAAGAGCTCAGGATACATCATAAGGAATTTCTACAAACCTGTATGAAAAAGATAAGTAATCCCCCTGCTCCCAGAAAGGGCAAAAAACGTAAGTTTATATTTCACAGGAGATGAAACATAGATGGCCAATTAACAAAGAGATATTAAACCTCACTAAGTAATCAGGGAAATAAGACATTTCACATCCATCAGATTAACAAAAACTAAAAATCTTATAAAGCCACATATTGGTAAGATAGTGAAGCAGAACCTGATGGTGGGAGAATTCACAACTTTGGTGGATCCATTGGCAATACATAGAAAAGGTGAATATGCACTAACTTTCAGGATATGCTCCAGAAAATCACACATGTGCGCACAAACAGATAAGCACAAGAATGTTCATAGTAGCAATGTTAATAATAGCAAACAATAATAGACAGGCTAAATGTCCATTGACAGGAAATTCATAAAGAGATTGTGGTATAATCATGCAATATAATACCACACGGCAGTGAGACGAATGAGTCAGAGCTGCATATATCAATGTGGATGAATCCGAGACACAAAATGTTGAGAGAAAAAAAGCAAGTTTCATAAGAGTATGCATAGTATAACATTTACATAAAGGTTAAAAAATGGATATTAATATGACAAATTGCCTAGGAATGCATGAATATGTAGTGAAAATATAGAGAAATGCTTGGAAATGACAAACACCTGATTCCCTAATCTAGGGGACTGGAAGGAGGATGCAACTGGGAAGGGGAGGCGCAGAGAGGGCATCAATTTCATTGCTAATGTTTCATTTCTCAAGTCAGGCAGTGAGTAAAGAGATGTTTGCTATGTTATTTTTTTTACATGGTTTTACATATGTCATAATAAATTTTTTTTAAAACCCAAGGGCACATACCTGAGAAGAGTCATTCTTTAGATATATGAAATATATATATATATATGTATACACACACACACACATATATATTATATATATATATCCATATCCATATATATAATATATATATGTAACATTTATTTTATTAAATATACTATATTTATGTTATATATAATATGCATTATATTATATATAACATTTATAAATATAAATTTTTTTCTTGACAGCCAGGAACTGTTTTTCTATATTCGGAATATTGGATTTTAACAACTGGATTGCTTTAAAGATTAGTTTTAGACAAAAAAACAGAAAACCTCATTCTCACTAGTTAAGTTTCATATTATGTGCTTTCTGGATTCAAATAATGCAATGCAGAATCCAGCTTATGTCACGTGAGGTCAGGGGAAGAAAAAAAAATGATACCTGGAAAACAGCATAGGGAAACAGACCCTGTATGCACACAGTGTATTTGTTCAGGCTTGTAGCAAGGAGTAAGGGAAACTCAAAAATACCTTGGTCATAAATTGTCATGTAAAAGACAAAGAGAAACTCTGGAATATTATGAAACTATAAATTACTTCTGCTGAAAGGGTAGAATTTGCAGTATCCCCTTAACCGAGGTTTCACCTCCCCACTTTTGACAGAATAACTCCTGTTCTTTGGAGAAAAACACATGAAATAAATGTAAAACCCGAGAGGGAAATCACCTAATATGTACACCACCTGCCTAATAAAATGAGAATAAATTTGGCTTTTTGACTAAGCAGATTTGCTTATGTTTTAACTTAGTTAGAGGCATATGCCATCTAAATCACATATATATTTTTATTTCAAAAACCCAATGTGAAGGTACAAAAGTTAATTTCATAATGTTTAAGCGGTTTTGTTTTCAAAGCAGACATCCTATAACAGAATTCATATTTATGAAAGAAGTCACAATCAGCTCTTAGGTTAACATGAAACCATGTCCATTTATTAATAATGCTTATGAGATTCTGAAACATCACAGCTTTGTCTCCAGCTCAGTCCTGGGACCTCAAACCTGCAGTGCTGCTGTCCGGGACCATGCAGACACTTGTACTGTTCTGCTCCAGAGATTGCCAGAGGCTCAGTTACTGAGCTAATGACTGCAGGTCTCAAACAATGACTTCTCAAAAGTAAACATCTCTACTCTTTTAAAACTCTCTTTCTCTCGAATGCTAGAAGGTGGCAGGACTCACAAAGAGCTACCTGCAAAATCCCTCCTTTGAAGAAATACACAAATGAGTCAATTCCCCGTTAAAGGATTTGCTAAAAATGAAGGTTCAGGAAGCCACGTAAAAATGATTTGTGAGGCTACTTGATGGCTGTAAAAAAAAAAAAGCCTTTCTATGCCCCATTTCAAAAAGTGCATCTGCAGGCAACTTGACTGCTATTTAAGGCTAAATGCTGGTCTCAGACGTATATTTGGGGCGTCTGTTCAACCTGGAGTTTACTATAGCCAAGATCCAAACCATAAAAAGAGTTGGTTAAGAAAACATGGAGAACTTTAACTAGTCAGAGGCAGATCTCCATTCCAACTCCTCCAGCACCTGTCACTTAGGGGTAGTTACTGCCAAATGGAGCAGTGGGAGTCACAGAGTGAGCCCCCACCGATGGCCAATGTGACTTGCACTCTAGTGGAACACTGCAAACCTTGAAGCTGTTGGTTTTTGCAGTTATATATTTGTAACATTTATTTTATTAAATATACTATATTTGTGTTGGTAAGATATGAAGCTTGACCTTTAAAAACCCGCTTTGAGGGTGGTGCCTTAGCTCTATTCCATTCATTATAATGGATGGTAGGTGTGGATGTATCTTCTCCCATATTCTGTATCTTGTGCAAGAGAAAGAATGGCCAGTATTTGAGTGTCAAATAGGACCTCTTTTTGAGACTACCAATTAGCCTTTAGTTTGATTACTGGGAAGAAAAATTACAAACCAATTAATTCAACAGGCATTTATTATGAATAATAATAGCTATGATTTTGAGGTCTTATAAGTTAGCCACTCTGCTTAGTGCTTTTCAGACACTGAACTGTGCAATGCTCTTAACATTCCTGCCCGATACGACTATGATCGCTGCTTTGTAAGTGAGGAAACAGGCTCTGTGAGATTAAGTAATCTGATTCAGATCACACATTTACTAAGTGGCACATTTAGTCAAATACTAAATTCAAATCCACCTTTAGTCAAATACTAAAATTCTTCTCATTACATGATAATGCTTCTTCAGAAGCATTTTTGCTATTTTAATTATTTATTATTTGTTTATTTTGTTTGTGAACGGCTAAAGATGCTGTGAGGACAAACAATTTGGGTATATTAAAGCACATATATTCCCCTGAATACTGCACTGCAGTGGGAATACTAGAGTATGAGGCGGTTAGGATTTAGTCTATATTGTGCAGAAGAGCTGTGGTTTTCACTTGACCTTTTTGACTTTACTGCTCTAAGAAAGTCATAGAAACTCCTGTGACTCCTCTTATTCTTGTCCTCTTTGGTCTGACAGTAATAATTTACAAAATCTCTTTTGTTTCCTAACAACATTAAATAATAGAAGGAGGAAAATAACAGTTTTTTCCCCCAAAAGCCATGCACAAATAAGTTGGCTAAAAATACAAAAAAAAAATGTATGAGCTCTTTTTCAGTATCTAATCCCTTTTCATCAACCTTCCCATCTGGAATTTATTTTTTAGGCGCTCATGGCTTCTCACAGGTTCAATGTTACCCATTTCACACCATTTAACTATTGAAAGCACTTGAAATTCCGGACCCTAGAAGCAGAGCCAGTGTATTTCCCCGTGATGCAGCTAATGTGTCAGACTTGTAAAATAGCTCTTAGTGGCGGGCCTCCATTTAGAGAAAGACGGAAACTAGCTTTAAATACTTAGAGCTTTAATATCTAGTCCATTATACTGAAGCAGGGTCTTGTAAAGAGTCAATTATGGGATACTTCTGATTTGATCCACATGCAAGGGAAATCCGCTTCTTTGCCTTTAAATCCCTGTTCTAAGTGTCTTGTTTAAATAATTAGTGACACTTTTTCTTTGATCATATTGATTCATATTGTTATTCTTCTATGCTAATTTAAAACTTAATCCATGTTAAAGTCTAAGGCAGATTTTAATCTCTCATGAAGACAGCTTTCCCAAAGAATGTAGTTTTCCAGAAAACATTTTTAATTTTTAAAACATGGTTAATTTTAAAAATAATTTTCCTTTAAGGGAATCACAAGCTAAGATGGTAATGTTATTTTTTGAATGTCGAGTGATGTATTTCACATACACATACATACAATGCATAATACATGCTTAATAGCATGTTTAAGCAACTAATATACTGAGACCTCTAAACGCAATCAAATGTAATCTCAGTTTATGGCTTGGGATCCAAAAAGTTTATGTGTATTTGCAACATACTGTCAAAGGGTTAATATTCTTAATATTAAATTTATTCATAATCAAAGAATTGACCAACATAAATGAAAACAAAATACCATATTTCACATTAAAAAAAAATCACAGTATCCAGCACTGGTCAGGGTTCTGAGAAACTGGTAGTCTTTGCAGTGCTGGTGGGTATTAAATAGTAGTTTGCTGAAAGGATTGTGGAAATACATATAGAAAAATGTACATTACTTCTGACCCAGCAACCACACTTCTAGCAATTTAAGAGTCTACTCTGAGGAAGAATCACGATAAGAATTTAATTGTAAAGGTATTTCAACACGGAAACATTTGGAAAAATCTGAAAGTACCACAAGATTTTAAGCACATTACATTTTTACTCACCAATGTGTCCCTTGTATGTGCTGAACAAATGAAGCATAACCTTTTTTTTCTTATATAGGAATCATTTTTAATATACATTGAATATTTTTTATGTGCCAAAGAATCATCTAAATTAAAGCCATTCAGTTCTCAGCAATGAAGCATAACCTTTTTAAAAGGATATTGTACACAAATATTTTTATGTTAGGGAAGATAGTCATAATACACAGTGCCTTTCATATTTTAAAAATGCATATATGTGAATACAAAAATCTCTCAAAATGTTAATAGTGGTTATTTCTGGGCAACAAGCTAATTTTTATTTCCTATTTCCCTTCTCTGAATTTCCTAAATTTTCTATAGTAAACTTTTTAATATAAACTTGCTTTTATAACAAGGGTGTCATCTCAAACATTTATGTAAATTTTAAATTATTTGTACAAAAAATATATTCTCATGAAATTAAAAAAAATGCCTAAGTACATAGCATAAATACTGAAAAGTTCTTTCTTCCCATCTATACCCCCAAATCTATTTCCTTTCCAAGATGTAACTACTGTTAATAGTTTGATATATCCTTCTTGACCATTTTCTACATATTTATATCTTATATATGTCAGTATTTAAAAATTTTTGTTTATAAATGGGATCATATTCCATGAATCTATAAAACTAGTATACTTAGTTTCATGAATGTTTGTGTTATTTCTCTTTTGGTCTTTGCTATTATAAACAATGCTTCCATAAGCATCCTCATACATATTTTGATGTATATAAGTGCAAATATTTATTTAGGATAAAAACCAAAAAACTGAAGTGATAGGTTGATGAAAACTCAAAATTGCATTTCAAACTCTACCAGTCTCTGATTCTTTGTAAGGCCTACTGCTTACATCAACAGTGGATATCATCATCTTTTTTTATTTTGGTCAACTAGAGGAGCAAAAAGTGGCATCTCATTGTTGCTTATGTTGGCCTTGTCCTGATTACTAGTGCATCTGGACATCTTTTCAGATGTCATTTTAGTCATTTTATTTCTTCTGTCAATTGCCCTTTTTTACTCTTGATTTATAATTTGTCTGATTGCTTTGTAGTACTCTTTATTTTGAATGTTACCTTTATTTGTTACATATGTTGCAATTATTTTCCCCTGCCATTTTTTCTCTCCTTTTTAAAAAAATGGAGGTGTAATTTACATATGGTAAGTAAACAGTTCAAAACTTTTTACAAAAGCTTACATCGATTATGTAGTTTTTGTATGGAGTTTTTCTTTACTGTCAATCTATTTTATGATTTCTAGATTTTCCATTATGCTTAGGAAGGATTTCTACAGATGAAATTTAGAATATTCTTTTATAGTTTTTCTGATGCTAATTTTTTTTGTCTTGAGCCTTTTAGTGTATTTAGAATTTAGTTTTGTATTGATTTGAGAATGTGATATAATTTTGCTTTATTTTTCTAGGTTGATAGTTAATCACCTCAGCAGTATTTTCTCATTCACTTGAAATGCCATTTTTATCATAAACTAAGTTTCTTTATGTAAATGTGTCTGTTTCTGACCTCTATAGTTGTTCCATTAACCTAAGTGTCTATTCTTGTACAAGTGTCACAATGTTTTAATTATCATTATCATATCAAATAATTATAAATTTATAGTATATTTTCATATCCAGTAAGGCAATCCCCCCTCACGGTTCTGTATCAAATTGTTCTCTGAGGGTTTCATTCAGTTTACCTTCAATAAATAACTGAGAATCAGCTTGTCAAATTCTATGACAAATATGTGCTGGGATTTTCGTTGGGATTGCATTAAATTTATGGGAACTTTGAGAACTGGTATTTTTACAATGTTGGGTCAGGCCAATAAGGACATGGTATTTATCTCCATTGATTCTTCTCTTATGACTTTCACTGAAATTCAGTAGTTTATGTAGGTCATATGCATTTCTTGTTAGTTATTTTCCTAGGAACTTGTCCACTTCATGTAACTGTTGGGATACAAGCAGTCTATGGATTTTTCTGTATTGATCTTTAGCTAGCCACTTTGCTAAATTCTCTTACTAGTTTTTGATTAATCAACCAGCTGTTGATTTTTCTAAATAGACTATCATGTGGTCTGCAAACAGCAACACTTTTTTTTCTGTTCCCGAGATTTATTATTCTCATTTCTTTTCCTTTTCATATTGCATTGGCATTCAGTATGACATTAAACAGTGGTTTTAGTAGGCATCCTATCTTATTCCAGATTTTGAAAGGAACGCTTATACATTTGCTGAAGATTCCTGATAGATAAACTTTATCTAGTTAATAAAGTTTGCTTCTATTCCTAATTTACTAAAATAGGATTTTTATCCATTTAATGAGGAACGGTGCTGAGTTACATTAAATGTTTTTTTTTGGAGGTGGAGCCTATTGAGATTTCTTTTTTATCCTCTCCTAATCTGATAATTTATGCACTATTAAATCATCTTTGCATTCCTGAGAAAAATCCTAATTGGACATAGGCATTTGTCTTTTAATACATCACTGGATATAATTTGTGAATATAATATTTAAAAATTTAATTTTTCATAAAAACATTGATCTGTAAGTGCATACTGCCCTTATCTAGATTTGGTTACAGCCAAGAAGGCAGAGTTAGAAAACTTTACCTCATTCTCTATGCTGGGGAGCATTTTATCTATGGAAAGAAACAGTTACTCCTTAAGGTTTTATAGAATTCATCTGTAAAAAACTAGACTTGAGAGTGGTATAATTAGAGAGAGGATTAAAGATGGTGGCATGAGAGGTGAGAGAGAGGCTTCCTCCTAAAACCACATATAATACAAAAATAAAATTAATTCAACTACTCCTGAAAGAGCAACAGGAAAGAGGACTGCGCCGGACTGTATACAGCTGGAGAAAAGAGCAGACCTCACGGAACAGGGTAACGTACCAAAGCTGTGGCTCAGCGGGACCCAACCCCTTCCCCCACCCCAGCTCATCAGCAGGAGGAAGAGAAACAGAGCAGGGAGGGAGTGGAAGGCTGGGACTGCTGAATACCTAACTCCGGAGATCTTTTCTAGGAGCACAAACCTACATTTCATGGTGCTTGCATGGTACTCTTGTGATTAGGGGGTTAGAAAGTGAAGACAGGCAGTATTCCTGGAGAGACTGAGACTGCAGCCACTTGTGGAAAGCAGGAATCCATATGCGGCTGCTCTGGGACAAAAGAAAGGCTGGCAGTCTGAGAGACTTCCTAACAAGGAAGCCCTTAGCAAGAGGGCTGCTAAAGGGGCAAGGATTGCATAGAGCTTACTGCTCAGGAGAAACGACAGGTAGACAAAATTGTTTCGGTGCACACTGCCCAGCAGGTTGGAAGCTTTCATGTTCATCAGGTGCTCCAGCTTCCTGGCTGGCTACACAGCTCCAAGGACACCCTCCATGATACGCAGCCTACTGTGCCTTACTCCCGGCCAGCCCCACCTGGCTAGGAAACTGGCAAACCCTACCCTGGTGTTAGGCCATCCAGAGGGAAGATCTGTCTACAGCAACTACAAATGCAAAGCATAGAGGCTTGTACCTGTGTGCTCAGCCCACTGGATAAGGCAATGGAGACAGGCATAGCAGCAGGGAAGCAGGAAACACCTCTTTCCTCCCCCAGGCACCAGTACCACTCCCTGTGACCCCCGACATTGCTTCAGGGGCTGAGCAGCTCCAGAGAGTAGACCGTCTGGGCACTAGAGGGCGCCATATACAAATATGAAATGCCAAAGGAACCTGGTTCAAAGTAAAATTATAAATACAACTCCTGAGAAATATTTAAATGACACTGACCTCATGAATCTTCCTGAAAGGGAGTTCAAAATAAAAATCATTAACATGAACATGGAGATATGGAAGGATATTCAAGAACTCAACAATGAATTCTGGTCAGAGATCCAATCATTGAAGAGCAATGGAGGGTATTAAAAGCAGATTAGATATGGTGGAGGAGATGATAAATGAAATAGAAACTAGAGAAGAGGAATACAAAGAAGCTGAGGCACAGAGAGAAAAAAGGATCTCAAAGAATGAAAGAATATTGAGAGAACTGTGTGACCAATCCAAAAGGAACAATATTTGCATTATAGGGGTACCAGAAGAAAAGAGAGAGAAAAAGGGATAGAAAGTGTCTTTGAGGAGGTAATTGCTGAAAACTTCCCAAATCTGGGGAAGGAGATAGTCTCTCAGGCCATGGAGATGCACAGATCTCCCAACACAAAAGACCCAAGGAAGACAACACCAAACATATAGTGTTTAAAATGGCAAAGATCAAGGATAAGGACAGACTATTAAAAGCAGCCAGAGAGAGAAATAATATCACATACAAAGGAAAGCCCATCAGGCTATCATCAGACTTCTCAACAGAAACCTTACAGGACAGAAGGAAGTGGCATGATGTATTTAATGCAATGAAGCAGAAGAGCCTGAACCAAGATTACTTTATATGGCAAGATTATCATTTAAGTTTGAAGGAGGGATTAAACAATTTCCAGATAAGCAAAAGCTGAGAGAATTTACCTCCCACAAACCATCTCTACAGTGATTTTGGAGGGACTGCTATAGATGGAAGTGTTCCTAAGGTTTAATAGCAGTCACCAGAGGTAATAAAACCACAGTAAAGAAAGTAAAACAGCTAATTACTAAGCAAATGCAAAATTAAATTAACTATCCCCAAAGTCAATCAAGTGATAGACAAAGAGTACAGAATATGATACCTAATATATAAGAATGGAGGAGGAACAAAAAGGAGGACAAAAAAAAAACCCTTTAGATTGTGTTTGTAGTAGCATATTAAGCGAATTAAGTTAGACTCTTAGATAGTAAGGAAGTTAACCTTGAACCTTTGGTAACCACGAATCTAAAGCCTGCAATGCCAATAAGTACATACCTATCGACAATCACCCTAAATGTAAATGGACTGAATGCACCAATCAAAAGATATCTATATACTGCCTACAAGAGACTCACTTTAAACCCAAAGATATACACAGACTAAAAGTGAAGGGATGGAAAAAGATATTGAATGCAACTAATAGTGAGCAAAAAGCAGGAGCTGCAGTACTTGTATCAGACAAAATAGACTTCAAAACAAAGAAAGTCACAAGAGACAAAGAAGGACATTATGTAATGATAAAAGGGTCAATCAAACAAGAAGATATAACCATTATAAATATCTATGCGCCCAACACAGGAGCACCTACATATGTGAAACAAATACTAACAGAATTAAAAGGGGAAATAGAATGCAATGCATTCATTCTAGGAGACTTCAACACTCCACTCACTCTGAAGGACACATCAACCAGACAGAAAATAAGGAGAGAGAGGCACTGAACAACAAAATAGAACAGATAGACCTAACAGACATCTACAGAACTCTACACCCAAAAGCAGCAGAATACACATTCTTCTCAAGTGCACATGGAACATTTTCAAGAATAGATCATACACTAGGTCACAAGAAAAGCCTTGGTAAATTCAAAAAGATTGAAATTGTACCAACCAGTTTCTCAGACCACAAAGGTATGAAACCAGAAATAAATTATGCAAAGAAAATGAAAAATCCCGCAAACACATGGAGGCTTCACAACATGCTCCTAAATAACCAATGGATCAATGACCAAATAAAAACAGAGATAAAGCAATATATGGAGACAAATGACAACAGTAATTCAACACCGCAAAATATGTGGGATGCAGCGAAGGTTGTGCTAAAAGGAAAGTATATTGCAATACAGGCCTACCTCAGGAAAGAAGAACAATCCCATATGAGATGTCTCAACTCACAATTAACGAAACTAGAAAAAGAAGAAGAAATGAGGCCCATAGTCAGTAAAAGGAGGGACATAATAAAGATTAGAGCATAAATAAATAAAATCGAGAAGAATAAAACAATAGAAAGAATCAATGAAAGCAAGAGCTGATTCTTTGAGAAAATAAACAAAATAGTTAAACCCCTAGCCAGACTTATCAAGAAAATAAGAGAGTCTACTCACATAAACAGAATCAAAAATGAGAAAGGAAAAATCACTACGGATACCACAGAAATACAAAGAATGATTAGAGAAAACTATGAAAAATTATATGCCAGCAAACTGGATAACCTAGAAGAAATAGACAACTTTCTAGAAAAATACAACCTTCCAAGGCTGACCGAGAAAGAAACAGAACATGTGAACAGACCAATTATGAGCAATGAAATTGAACTGGTAATCAAAAGCCTACCTAAGAACAAAATCCCTGTACCAGATGGCTTCACCATTGAATTTTATCAAACATTTAGTGAAGACCTAATACCCATTCTCCTTAAAGTTTTCCAAAGAGTAGAAGAGGGAACACTTCCAAACTCATTCTATGAGGCCAGCATAACTCTAATACCAAAACCAGGCAAAGACACCACAAAAAAAGAAAATTACAGACCAATATCCCTGATCAACATAGATACAAAAATATTCAACAAAATATTAGCAAACCAATTTCAAAAATACATCAAAAAGATCATCCATCATGGTCAAGTGGGATTCATCTCAGGGATGCAAGGATGGTTCAAAATTCGAAAATCCATCATCATCACCCACTACATCAACAAAAAGAAGGACAAAAACCACATGATCATCTCCATAGATGCTGAAAAAGCATTTGCCAAAATTCCACATCCGTTCATGATAAAAACTCTCAACAAAATGGGTATAGAGGGCAAGTACCTCAACATCATAAAGCCCATATATGAGAAACCCACAGCCAACATTATACTTAACAGCGAGAAACTGAAAGCTTTTCCTTTAAGATTGGGAACAAGACAAGGATGCCCACTCTCCCCTCTTTTATTCAACATAGTTCTGGAGGTCCTAGCCATGGCCATCAGACAACACAAAGAAATAAAAGGCATCCAGATTGGCAAGGAAGAAGTCAAACTGTCTGTGTTGCAGATGACATGATCCTGTACATAAAAAACCCTAAAGAATCCACTCCAAAAGTACTAGATCTAATATCTGAATTCAGCAAAGTTGTGGGATACAAAATTAATATACAGAAATCTATGGCATTCCTATACACTAACAATGAACTAGCAAAGAGAGAAATCAGTAAACAATTCCATTCACAGTTGCATCAAAAATAATAAAATACCTAGGAATAAACCTAACCAAGGAAGTGAAAGACTTATACCCTGAAAACTACAAGACACTCATGAGAGAAATTACAGAAGATACCAAAAATGAACTTCTTCCTGAACGCATCTCCTTGAGCAAGGGAAACAAAAGCAAAAATGAACTCATGGGACTACATCAATCTAAAAAGTTTCTGTACAGCAAAGGACACCATCAACGGAACAAAAAGGCATCCTACAGTATGGGAGAAGATTTGTAAATGGCATATCCGACAAGGGGTTAACATCCAAAATATATAAAGAACTCACGCACTTCAACACCCAAAAAGCAAATAACCCGATTAAAAAATGGGCAGAGGATATGAAGAGACAGTTCTCCAAAGAAGAAATTCAGATGGCCAACAGACACATGAAAAGATGCTCCACATCACTAATCATCAGAGAAATGCAAATTAAAACCACAATGAGATATCACCTCACACCAGTTAGGATGGCCACCATCCAAAAGACTAAGAACAACAAATGCTGGTGAGGATGCAGAGAAAGGGGAACCCTCCTACACTGCTGGTGGGAATGTAAGCTAGTTCAGCCATTTTGGATAGGAATATGGAGGTTCCTCAAAAAACTAAAAATAGAAATACCATTTGACCCGGGAATCCCACTCCTTGGAATTTATCCAAGGAATACAACTTCTCAGATTCAAAAAGACATATGCACACGTATGTTTATTGCAGCACTATTTACAATAGCCAAGATATGGAAGCAACCTAAGTGTCCATCAGTAGATGAATGGATAAAGAAGATGTGGTACATATATACCATGGAATACTATTTAGCCATAAGAAGAAAACAAATCCTACCATTTGCAACAACATGGATGGAGCTGGAGGACAATATGCTCAGTGAAATAAGCCAGGTGCAGAAGGACAAGTGCCAAATGATTTTCCTCATTTGTGGAGTGTAACAACAAAGCAAACTGAAGGAACAAAATAGCAGCAGGCTCACAGACTCCAAGAAGGAACTGGTGGTTACCAAAGGGGAGGGTGTGGGAGGGTGGGTGGGGAGGGAGGGAGAAGGGGATTGAGGGATATTATGTTTAGTACACATGGTGTGGGGGATCACGGGGAAAACAGTGTAGCACAGAGAAGGCAAATAGTGGATCTGTGGCATCTAAGTACATTTAAGGACAGTGACTGCATTGGGGTATTGATGGGGACTTGATAATATGGGTAAATGTAGTAACCACATTGTTTTTTCATGTGAAACCTTCGTAAGAGTGTATATCAATAATACCTTAATAAAAAAAACCTAGCCTTGATGCTTTCTTAGAGGAAGATTTCTTCCCACTTTTAAAATTTCTTTTATTTTTGAAATACTATATTATTTATCTTGTGGAATAGATTTTGCTGTTGTATTCTTTCCAGAAAGGCTTCCATTTTATTTAGATTTTCAAATTTTTGGTTGGTAAGTACATCTGAATCTTTTCCAATGTGTTTTATTTGTGACTACTTTTTTTCTGGATCAGATGTGCCAAAACTTTGTATATATTATTGGCCTTTAAAAAAAATTCCAATTTTTGGTTTTATTATTGGATCTACTAGTTTGATCTTCCCATTAATTTTTGCTTTCATCCTAACTATTTCCTCCTTTTAGGGCTTTATTTTATTTTATTTTTCCCCCCTAGTTCTCTGAACTTATTTTATTTAATTCATTTTTAATCTTTATTATTTTGTAATAAATTCAGCTAAGGCTCCAAAATTTCCTCCAAACATTATTTTGTCTGAATCCACTATATTTTGATCTGTTGTGCTTTTATTGGTTTCCCCTTCTAGACAGTCTGCATTAAGGGTATTTAATTTTTTTCCATGCAGAAAGATTTGTATTTTTATAGCTTTGTGGTTCAGAGATTTGTAGAATATAAGATTTTTGCTATTCTGGTATTTGTTAAGATTTCCTTTGTATTTTAATACATGGCAAAATTTTAAGTATCTTCCATGGCTGTTTGCAAATAGGTTTATTCTGTCTTTGTTGGCTACAATGTTCTATATGTATCACATAACTTGATTGTGTAATTTAAATCCTCTTTATCTTTACTTTTTGTGTGTTTACTTATCTGATTTCTGAGAGTTGTTAGAATCTCCAACTCTAATGGTGGATTGATTTCTCTTTGCATTTCTATCAATTTTTACTTAATATTGTATATTTCAAAGCTATGTTTCTAGTTGATAAGAGTTCAAAATTCCTATATCTTCTTGGTGGAGTGTACAAAAAATCCTTCTTTGTCCCTTTTGTTGCTTTTCATTTTTTAGACTGAAATGAATATTTTGTCTCAAATTAATATTACTATATCTGCTTTCTTTCTGTTAGCATTTGCATGGAATAAATTTTCCCATTTATTTTAAACTTTTCCTTATCATTTTATATTATGTTTTTTTATGAACAGCATACAGCAAGATTTGTGAAAAGCTCAGTTGGATTTTCTATCCTTTAATTGGAAAATTTAACCTATTTACCTTAATTGTGATTACTGGCATACTTAGACTTAATTCTGCTATCTTATTTTGTGTTTTCTACTTACTATGATATCTTATTGTTCTCTTTTCCTCTTTATTTCCTTCTGTTGGATTTAGTTGTCTTTTTTTTCTGTATTGTAAATAATATATTCTATTTTTAATAGTTAATCATATTTTTAACATTGATTTAAAATTTTTTCTATCATTTTTCTTATCAGTTGGTCTATATACCAACATACCTCTTGCCCCCAACAACACAAGAGTCTTAGCAAACATTTGTTGACTTCCCTCTACTATCATCTCTTCTGTCTTGTTGTTCATGCTGAAATCATTTGGTATTTTAGTTCCAGGTTGTTGTTAATTGTTTTTAACTCTTCCTGAACATTACTAGACTTACTTTAGGCTTTGTTTATTTGCTGATCATTTGTTCCTTATATCGCTTATGAATTCTTTTTGCTGGGAGTGGGGGTTGAATTACACTGTTTAGTAATTCTCTAAAGAGAATCGATAAATTCTTATTAAGCTTCCAAGTCTTACCATGTCTGAAAAATGTCTTAATTTTGCCACCCCTCCCCCCATGTAAATGTTACCTTGGCTGGGAATAAGATTTTAGCCTTAAGATAATTTTCCCTCATTATATTGAGATTTAGGTTTACTGTCTTTTGGCATCCAGCCTTAGCAACAAAATATATAATACAAAATTGATATCTGTTCCTTTGTATATTATTTGTATTTGTTCTCTTTATCCTTGGCATTCTGATGTAAGCACTTTCGATTTGAAGGATTCTATTTTCCTTTAGATCTAGGAAACTTTCTTCTATTATTTCTTTGATTATTTCCTTCCTTTTATCCTCAGTGTTCTTTTTCAGGGATTCTTCAAATAGCTAATCTAATTAACTTTTTCATCTTTTTAATGTATGTTTTCTTACATTTTAAGACTTTTTGGGAGGGGAAGTTAGGCACATAATCAGATCACAATTTTAATCCAATCTCTATGCATTATTAAGGGAGTATTAAAATTAAATTTAAATTATACCTTTGAATTAAAAAAATATGCTCTGTTATTTTCTCAAAGAATCTTATTTTTCTATCTTTGGATGGATTCTCTTCAGAGAATTTTATGAAAAATTTCACTCATTGAACCAGGACCTATTTAGTGCCTAATTTTTTGCCTGGCATTGTTCTATATCCTGAGGACCCAAAGTTGAAAAATACACAAGTTTACAGTCTGGCAATTTCTCAACCTTGGCATTATTGACATTTTGACTGGATAATTCTTTGTTGTGGGAGGCTGTCCTGGGCATAATAGAATATTTAACAGCATCTCTGGCTTTTACCCATTAGGTATCAATAGCATTCCCCATCTCTGTGTGACAATAAAAAATGTCTCCAAACATAGCCAAATGCCCCCTGCTCCAAACCACTGGTCTAGCAGAAGTAATTAATGTAATAGGGGAGTACGTTGGTAGAAGAATATATACAGTAGAGTATGGGTACAAAGAAGGTAATGGCTAACCCTGCCTGGGGTTCATAAAGATTTTACAAAGCAGAAGATACTTGGCCTAGATTTTAAAAGAAGAGTTAGGTGTTTGTCAGGTAAACAAGGAGTGAGAGAAGAAAGATTAGCAATATAGAACAACAGCATATGAAGACAGAAATGTTAAAACAGGTGCAGTTGAAGAACTCTAAGTAGTTCAGTGTATAGTTGGAACATAGATTTGAGGGCTGTAGTGAAGGAAGGAAGCAGTAAAGCTGGAGAGGTAGTTAGGGACAAGGTTATAAAAGAACTTGCAGGCTATGCTAAGAGAATTTGGACTTTATTGAGTAGTGATGGAAACCACTGGATGTATTAAGCAGAGAACTGGCATTTTAGAAAGGTGGTTTTGTAAGTGTGCTGGGAATGGTTTAGAAGGATGTGAGAATGGAAATAGATTAGTTAGAAGATGGTTACAATAGCTAAATTAAGTGCCTAAATTAGGCAGTGAGGGCTTAAGAGATGGAAAATGGCACTAGCCATATATACGAGGTAGAACTGATAAAGATTTAATGACTGCTTAGCTATGGAGAGGAAGGAATTGGTAGGAGATAAGGACAAAGTCAGATTTTGGTGAAAAGAAAGGGTAAGTGGGGATATTCTTAGTGATCTGTGTTTACAGGCAGAAAATTCAAATAAAAATCCCCGGGAAAAAAACAAAAAACAAAACCCCAACCCCCCACTCCAAGTATCTTGTAGGTCCATAGTTCTAAACACAATGGATAATAAATAAATTGGCAGTTTTTTGAAACCAGAAGTGACCCCAGCCACTCCCCAATCATTGTTGTCTTTCACCTCAAGAAACTTTAAAATCTTCTTTGAACAGTTTCTCATGGTCTTTTTATTTTAAAATTTCAAGAAAATGGTTTATACATTATTTCAAATATCTCACTATTGAGTCACTTTTGACACATTATTTCAGTTGTTACAAAAGATTGTGAAATTTTAAGCCAAGACCAAACAATGAGGACTAAACTTTTTCATTTACAAATGACATAAAAAGGCAATTGTGTCCATAAAATGACTTAAGTTCCACAAGCAACCATAAATGCCAAATAATTCAAGAGCAGGAGGATTTCTCTGCATCTGAGCTGGAGAACTATGATACTGAGGACCTCTACTGTTGAGAATATGAATAGCTTCAATGTTAAGATGAAACATTCAGAAAAACACCAACCAACGTGGTGCAATCTACAGCCTGCCCAAAGTTCAGAAATATTTTCAAAGCACGTGGATAGTTGTGTCATTGGAGTCTATGCAGAAGTGCTTATAAGGTAGAATCCAGGTTTCCTCCTACCTCCTGTAACTACTCCTTCAACCTCCAGGTACCCAGCATCTCAGTGCTGTTTTCTGGCCTAGAAGTCTCTACTGGATCTGAGTACACTGTTTTTTTTGAGACTTACAGTTTTTCTGAGGTCTTCTTGAGGCAAAAATTTAATCTTTACACAATTTAAACCCACTGATGCTAAGAGTTGGAAGTAATCTATTACCTAATTTCTCCTAGTCTATATTTAGATACTTTAGAAAGCAGAAAGAGTGCTTCTTATGTCCATCCCTTGCCTCTAGAGAGAAGAGCTCCATCTAAAATGGTTAGTGCACAGGAATGCAAAATGGTCAATAGAAATAATCCCCTTTTCAGAAAATTTTTCCTTTACTCTACCCAGATGTTGAAATGTTGACTAAAAGCCCCAGATTCTCTTACAGTTTACTCCCCGCACAAAATCTGAATCCAAAAGATGTTTGATTCTGCCAAGCCATTGAGCATATGACACACATTTCCCCTCAGATTTCCTCACAGTTATCTCAGAAGATTTTAAAACAATGCAATTATATTTTTAAGTGGGGTTTTTTTTTGAGAAGCTTTTCTCAAATGCCATAAGCTGTAGTATTGGGAAAGATTTCTTTTGTGTTTACATATAATATTTGCATGGGTATGGCTCTATATAGTGAGCTTTCTCTTTAAGAGAGCCTTAGTTCCATATTTCCATGATATTTATTGATAGCATTTAAACTAACCCAAGGGCCTCTCCAAGCATAGTTTAGCTAATAACTATCAGATACCCTAGGACTTGAATTTGGTCTCTGCTATTTATTAGTTTATTACTAAGTAACTTACTCAAGTTACTTAACCTCTCTGACTCAATTTTCTCCCCTATTAAAATGACAGAAAATAATATTTATCTTGCAGGTTTATGAGGCTTGAATAAGATAGCATTTATAAAACATTTATGACAGACCAGGACAAAATTAATGCTCTACGTAAGTTTCCCTTATCCTCCATTCCCTGTCCTTTATAAAGAACACATTAAATAATCACTCAAAGCAAGAGTTATCTGTGCCTAACAATATGCCTAGGTGGGGTTCTTTATCAACAACATATTTTTAAAATTTTTTTATTGCAGTATCGCTGAAACACAATCTTAAATTGGTTTCAAATATACAACGCAATGGTTTAACAGTTACCCATATTATTAAATCTTCACCCCCACCCCCAGTGAGGTTACTATCAGTCAACACAGGAAAGTTCAAAAATGTATTTCTAAGCTAAATGTGAGTCAGACCAAATTCTTTTCTTCACTAGAGTGTGTTTTTATCTAAAGAAAGGCAGTTAGAGTAAGGTTGATGCTGACTAAAGGAATTGGGTATTAGAGGGTTTGGTTGTTCACACAAAGCACCAAAGACATCAACCATTTTGTGTAAGGAATTTGACAGCGTTGCAAGAGTTTAGTCAACTCCTACGGTCGTATGTGAATATGTGATTTGGTACAGGGGCTGATAGGGGAAGAATCCTAGGAAATTTCAAAACAAGAGAGACTGGAGACCCAAAGGCAAAGGAGGTTCTAATACCATCCAATCACATTCACAATATGCTTTAAGGGCACCTGGGCTGTCTGTACAGAGCAAGTCCCACAGCCCCATGCCTCACCTCTAATGACTCAGTCAGGTCAGCCCGTCCTACTTCTTTTGTTACAAGATGTATCAAACTATATGCAGAGAAGCGTATGCTATAATACCAATTCAAGCTAGCACATAAATGTATTTTCACCTTGCCTGGAGATTTTTGTTGTTTTCCATGCTTGGGGTGAAATATGAACGCTAACAGCTCCTATTCACTTTGAAGAATGAAGAGGGAGCAGCGACCTGGCTGAAGGAATAGTGGGTCAGCACTCAGGAGACCAAGGATTCGAGACCTTGTTCAAACGACTGCCTATCAGTGGGACAAGTCCTTCGAAATACAGTGCTTCAGTCTCCCTACTAGAATGTTTTAAATAACAATTCTGGCTTGTACCTCAAAGGGAGGAGATAATAAGCATAAAATACTTCACAATCTTATGACTGTCACATAAATCCCAATCATTACAACCACTAATATGTTGGGATAATTGTACCTGCAGGGAGGTAATCATCACCTTGGACAGAGAGAGGGGAGAGAGAGAGCTACTAATCACCTCAAATCCCTCAAGTTGGGTGTCAAGTCAAGGGCAAGTGAGAGATATGCAAACTAGAGTGCTGGTGTCAGAACAATTCTGTATAAACCTCAAGCCTTCACTGTGAACATTTTGCTTCTAAGAAAATGATCCTGACTTCTTAAGTAACCTCATTGCTATGAGAAGATATGATCATGACTAGTTTACCTCTCTTGAGGCTTTAAACCTTGGCAAGTGTTGTGATTCCATTTAGACTGAAGTACATGTGCAGGACTGTGCTATCAATATAACCAGGAGGAAAGGTGGTTATGCTATGCAAGAAACCATTTTCAACCCAGAATTAGAAAATGTCTTCCTAAATCCTAACTGTAACGTTTACCTTAGACTTCATCTCTAACTAATGTGCTCATGTGCTGATCAAATGTTTAGATTGATGAATGTGGCTTGTTTGTATAAGGGACTCACGCATTGAAAATAGCTCAGAATCCAGAGGTGATCAGTTGACTAAAGAAGGAAGATGAGCAGCAGACCACCTTGTTCGTCATTTTGTCACTTAATCACATAAATCCCTTAACATGAAATGCATGCTTGTGGCAGGAAATTAAACACTGACAAAAATAAAACCAAAGCTCCCCAATCAGTTCAGACACCTGTTTCACAAGAGTAGAGTGAATGTTATATTCCAGGTAAAAAGAAGACCAGATTCTATTTGAAAATAGAGTATCCTCTAACTGTGGTTACTAATTCATAAATGATATAGTTCCTATTTCAGAAGGAAGCTGATTTAGAGATTTTCTCCAACTGCACCAAAAAACACAAAAAGTGGCTATGTTTCCACATAAACACACATTACCTGATTATGATCAAGATCTCCCTATTGATCCTTACATTGGTTAAATGAATTTTTATAAGGCATGTTCTAATACTCTAGTATGAGAATATTTTTGAAAGATTCTTTTTTAGCAAATGAAAAATATCAATTTAAAGACCATAATTTTTTTCTAGAAAAAAACAAAACAGCCACACTCTTACACCATTATTTGATAACTTTTTCTCCTATGTTCCACTTTTTTGTTAAAACCACAGATATGAAAATACGTGGAAATCTGTAAAACATCTGAGAAAATATTAGTGAAAAAAAATACTCTGTTCTGAAAAAAAGCTACCATTCACAGGTAGAGCTAATTAAAAAAAAAATTAATGTAAAAATTATTTTAAATAATGGAAAGACCTTCAAATGGGGTTAACTTTAGCAGAATTCAGTTTTCTTTTAATAAGATTTTAAATGTACAGAAAGTCCCAGAGATGCCCAAATGCACGAGGCAAGTTCAGAGAAATATCCAAACAGATAAAACTCAGAAGCATCCATGGAGGGTTTTCCTGGCTACTGGAGGAAGTCGGCACAGAGTGCCACAACTCTTTTCAAAACATACTAAGGTAAGGAATAAAGCATTTCAAGCCCAAACTGAGCACTGAACAAGGTTTGCAAAGGAGTCTTTTACCTAATTAAAAGCTTAAATTTACAGAACTTCAGAGCATTGCCGTTTCAGCTTAACTTTGCCAAAATAATCAAGCAGAATCCAGCAAAACAAATAGGAGAACAACAAGCCTACCACCCCGGGTTTGATTTGCTGCCCGCTCCAGGGGAGCGGTTTGGCCTGCTTGGACTAAATGGCTTTCAAAAGTCTTCCAAGTGCCCTCTAATGACACCTAATTTTATATTTAACTCTTGGAGGAGAAAGTTGTTTTTCTTGTGATAGTATTTGTCCTATTTGAACATTATCAAACTGTTTGTTCTAATCCACTAGGAAAAACCATAATAAGACTCATCTAGAGGCTTTTCCTAGTCAGGAAGGTGACTGAAAAGATTTAGGTCTTTAGCCTGTCTTTAAATCTTCTAAATGAAAGATGATTTACAATTAAAGTACAAAAATGTGAATGCTCCCACGTCTGGAAAGTTTCAGTCTCGATTTAGGTTTCCTAAATCAATGCAAAAGACTCTGTTTCACAGAACCAAATCTTATGAAAATCAGCCTCTATACTCAATTCTTGTTAATAAATTATAAAGGGTTCATATATTATGTTTAAGTTCAGCTAGTTCAGCTGAGATACTATCAGTATTTCTACATAATATGCCATTAAAATAAATAGGGCTTGTATTTAAAGACAAAATGACATAAAGTGCTAGGAAATTGTCACATGAAGATCATTTTCCTAAGAAAAAAATGATTATACCTCTAATAACTTGATAAATTGGAATAGGAAAATGAAGTTTGCTAGGCTCTTTAGAAGACTTCTTCAGGTTTAGTTGCAAATTAAGGTCACTTCTTACAGGATCCTCAAATTGTTTAAATTTTTAAACAATTTAGGCCTATCAAGTTTAGGGGCTTTGTCAGTATAAACTCCTTGCTTTCCTTTCCCTGTACTCAGCCAGTGCCTTTCCCCAGAGATCTCATACAAGTAGCAATACAAGTAGCAGAAAGACCATGGTTAGAATCCTGGATTTGGATCCAGGCTATTAACTTTAGGCAAATTTCTTTCCACTGGAGCTCATTTTCCTCAACTGGAAAACAACGGAGTTAGACTAAGTATCTCTAAAAATTCATTCCAGTTTATTAAAACTCAGTTCTCTCCAGAAGAGGAATATTGGGCAATGGTGCCCTGATACCACATCACCCAGATCTCTTTAAATGCTATAAAACTACTCAATTATCTGAATCATTAAAAAAAAATTTTTATTAAGGTATTATTGATACACGCTCTCATGAAGGTTTCACATGAAAAAACAATGTAGTTACTACATTTACCCATATTATCAAGTCCCCACCCATACCCCTATGCAGTCACTGTCCATCAGTGTGGTAAGATGCCACAGATTCACTGTTTGCCTTCTCTGAGCTACAGTTTTCCCCGTGACCCCCCCACACCATGTGTACTAATCATAATACCCCTCAATCCCTTTCTCCCTCCCTCCCCATCTGCCCTCCCACACCCTCCCCTTTGGTAATCACTAGTTCCTTCTTGGAGTCTGAGTCTGCTGCTGCTTTGTTCCTTCAGTTTTGCTTTGTTGTTATACTCCACAAATGAGGGAAGTCATTTGGCATTTGTCTTTGTCTTTCTCCACCTGGCTTATTTCACTGAGCATAATATCCTCCAGCTCTATTCATGTCGTTGCAAATGGTAGGATTTCTTTTCTTCTTATGGCTGAATAGTATTCCATTGTGTATATGTACCACATCTTCTTTATCCATTCATCTACTGATGGACACTTAGGTTGCTTCCATTTCTTGGCTATTGTAAATAGTGCTGTGATAAACATAGGAGTGCATATGTCTTTTTGAATCTGAGAAGTTGTATTCTTTGGGTAAATTCCAAAGAGTAGGATTCCTGGGTCAAATGGTATTTCTATTTTTAGTTTTTTGAGGAACCTCCATATTGCTTTCCACAATAGTTGAACTAGCTTACATTCCCACCAGCAGTGTAGGAGGGTTCCCCTTTCTCTGCATCCTCGCCAGCATTTGTTGTTCTTAGTCTTTTGGATGGTGGCCATCCTAACTGGTGTGAGGTGATATCTCACTGCAGTTTTAATTTGCATTTCCCTGATGATTAGTGATGTGGAGCATCTTTTCATGTGCCTGTTGGCCATCTGAATTTCTTCTTTGGAGAATTGTTTCCTCATATCCTCTGCCCATTTTTTTATCAGGTTATTTGCTTTTTGGGTGTTTCAATTATTTGAATATTGAAAACAAGAACAAAAGGCCAAGGAACTAGGAGATTTGAAAAAACGAGGATCCGCAAGTTAGACAGATAAAATCTACTAGAGAGAGGAAACTTGTAGAGAAAGTTGTTGTACGTCGTGTAGGTGTACATAAACACCACTTCAGACAGTAGGAAGAGTGAAGAGAATATAAATCCAGGAGGAAGACCATGACAAGAACAAAGAGATTTACAAAACCATGTCAGATATGACTCTTCTCCTAAGTGAATAAATAGAATTTCTCAAGAATGAGGGTGGTGATGTATTCAGAAGACAAGATTCGCTTATAGTTTAGACTCTTCCATTTATTAAGAATACGTGACAGAGAGGTCACTTCACCTGTCTGGATATCATTTTACTCATCTGTATGAGGATGGCACAAGACTTGGTCTTAATGTGAGATCTTAAATTTTATAATTAGACATAATTAAACAAAAGCATTCTTCAATGAAGTTAGCCAGGAATCTAACAAAGGCCTGAAAATCTGAGGTAATAATAATGTCCATTTTACAAATTTTGGAAAATTTAATGAAATGAAAAATTTTTTCATAAGCTGTAAAATGGTATATAAACAATGTAGTGGTGGATATTATACTTATCAGTATTTTAGAAAAATAAGGAGTTAGTGTTTGCTGATGAAAATTTCAGCAATTCCATAGTAGCTAGTCAACACATACTTTCTAAATAAATAAATGGATTCAAAATAACATGTCCAGTCTCATCATGAGAACAATTGGCAAACAGATTTGCAGGTGTAAGGAGAGAAAAGCTCACATTTCACATTGTGGAGAATGTGGGCAAATAAAGAAACTAGTTTAGTAACAAAGCAGGAGAATGTTTGATAGGATGCTTTTTTCTTTTGTTCCACAAAGTAGAATGATTTCTACTTTGAAGATCCTTCGGTTTTGAAAAGTTAAGTGTCAACCATGTGCAAGACTTTATGTTAAATTTCCAAGCATGGAGAGTAGGTGTTCTAGCATAAATAAGACAGTTCCTGCCCTCAAACAGCTTACAGTTAATTTGGGAGAATGACAAATACATGCTTCCTATAATAGGACAAATAATGGAATAGAAGCAGATCCTAGGGGTCCAGAGTAGGGGGAATAATTCTATTGAGGGAAGATGGAGGGTAGAGAATGGAGACAGTTTACACAGGAGGTAATATTTAATATTCCTTGAAAAATGAATAGGATTTCATTGAGTTGAAAAGGTGAGAAAGCAAACCAGGCAGATGACTGAAAGAAAGTGTTCCAGAATGGAAATATGAGTGAGAACCCAGATC
Source organism: Smutsia gigantea (assembly GCA_032199065.1). Taxonomy (NCBI): domain Eukaryota; kingdom Metazoa; phylum Chordata; class Mammalia; order Pholidota; family Manidae; genus Smutsia; species Smutsia gigantea. The sequence continues at coordinate 134,280 of JAVSCE010012670.1, forward strand.
CAAGAAATATGTTGAGTATGAGGGTACCCAAGCTATGGTTAAAGTTTTAATTGTTTGAGCCATGTGAGAGAAGTCACCATCCTCACACAGTCAAATTTTCAAGGGTGGTATTCTCAGGCATACTGTGTCATACAATAGCATGGTTAACACCACAAAGTGCCAACATGAATACATGTGTTTTGCTGGCTATTTTACAAAGGAAACTAAAAAGATTAGAAATGGATCCTTTCAGAGCTTAAACTTAGACAAATGCAGTTGGGGGGACATTATACAGACTTTTTTATTTTTTAAGATTTTGTGTCTTAATTCGAACTCTAAAATGGGCTTACACTGCCTATAATAAATTGCACCAAAACTTATATAGCTGAATATATATATTCAGGGTTTGTATGGTTAGTCTAACTCAAATCACGTTTAAGAGTTTTCACTTCTAGTTTTAAACAGCATGAGACATGCAGTGGAGTTAACATTTCTCACTATGGTTTCAGCACATATCCCACTTATTTCCTTCTTTTCCCAGTGCATTCTTTTAGCTCCCTTCCAGAGAGGGGGCAAATATTTACCCACTTTTCTGCCATATCTGACTGCTTGCTAATTAGTCTGGTTGCAGTATCATTCCAACCCTATCCTTACTACTAGTTAATCAACCTAAGTAGTCACTTCTGAGTGCTGCAATGTAAGGCGCCATACTGGCTTAGATCCAGAGTTTGGGACTGCAAATTCAATCAGAACCATGCTTTCCTATGGAATTTGACCTTATATTATTTTTAACACATACAGTCCAACAGAAGCAAACAGCCATGAAAAGGAACTTCACATATTAAGCACATAGCAAGCCATTAGGTAAACACGCCATATTTTGCCAAGTATATAGCTGCTAGGGACCACATTATCATGCAGGTCTCTTGTGTAGGAGAATCACTTAGCATTTTTGCTGTTAGGAGATATAAGCCAACCCATCTGAGTACAGCTGAGGGATACTCAAGCAGGTGGTCTAGGAATCCTCTGGAGGTGATTCTGAAGGGATGGGAAAGAAACTGTGGAGGGAGCATTTTTTCAATCATTTTCTATTTCCCATGTCCCATAAAGGTCAAACTACTCTTGTAAAAGGAAATGTTAAAAACCAGCACTAAAATGAAATCACTCTATTTTCTCACCTAACCCTACCAAAGTCAGGGTGTTAGGAGCTCATATCTCCCTATTTCCACTAAGCAGTGGATCCCAATTTAGGATTTTAAAAAAATGTCTCAGGTTAGCTCATTCTATAACTCTTCAGAAGAGGATATAGTGCTGGTACTTCTTATTTAAGAAGTAATGAATTAGATAATAATTTACTGGGCAGTTTGATTTCTAAATCATAACTGGATTTTTCATTGATTTCTTTTATTTATGACAACATATGTGTATGTACATTCAGTATATGTGTGATTCTGTCTTTAAACACATGCCTATTAAGGAGACAAGCAGGTTTTTTATAAGTGCCAACCTTGGAAGTTTTCACTTGCATGATGGGTATATTTTGCTTTGTAACACTTCCTTTTGGTTCCAAATGGAATAAACCCACTTTGATTAAAGCATATATAGTTTCAGATACATACAGTGTAAATGGCAAGATTTATGTGACAAAATTCACCTGTAGGGAGCACACAGTGACTGTATTTATAAAAATTAGTGTTTGAGAGGCAGTATAGCTTCATGGTTAAACATGCTACCTGCGCTCAGAGTGGTGTGCCTGAATTTTCTTTGCCTTGATTGTCTTATCTTTAGTAAAGACTACAACAGTACCTAGCATTAAATTAATTAATGTGTGTAAATTACTTTGCATCATGCCCAATGCATACTAGTGCTCTAAAAAGGTAGTTATTATTTACATAATATTATGTGCTTTACAAAGCGTCCTATGGCATCTCATTTGGTCCTCCTAACAGCCTTGCTCCTGTGATGAAGCATAGTGTAGCTGTTAAGAGTATGGATTCTGGAATCAGACTGTGTGGGCTGGATGTCTAGCTTCCCCACTTACTAACTACGCAAAGTGGTTAAATTTCTCACTGACTATGCTATATGGTTAAATACATTTTCTAGTGTTTCAGTTTTACATATTTGTAGAAGAGGGATAATAATAGTATCTACCTCACAGCATTGTTGTGTGTATATGCAAAGTAGCTAGAAGAATACCTGTAACATTAAGTGTTAAATAAATGTTAGCAATTATTATCTTTCTTTTAAAGATGAAAAAACTGTTTCAAGGAGGCAAGTGATTTGCCCAAGGGCAATTAGCTAAAAAGTAGTAAACCTATAAACAAGAACATGAACTGCCTGCTATCATAAACTATTCTTTACTCCAGAAAACATACAGATGTATGCATTAAGTTTTATGTTAGCCACTGATGACATAAAAAAGAAATAAGGCATAACCTCTATATATTCATGATTTCAATATAATATGCCGAATAGAGACTTACACAGATTATCATAAGATGACAAAGAAAGGGACATACACATAAGTTCAACCAGAACTTCAGGAGAAAATGATGTGTGAACTGGAGTCTTAAAAGATGAGTAAGAATTAGCCAAGCAAAGATTCATGGGAAAGGCAATCCAGGTAGAGGAAACATAATGAGGAAAAAAAAGGACCAAAGGTATGAAATAGCATGTGTGTATATATAACATTAAAAAAATCCATTGTTACAAGAGCATAAAATTCTGGATGAAAAGATGCAGAAGATGATTGGGCAATGAGGGGCCACAGGTCGTACATGCATATTTAAATCTTGGACTTTGTTCAGTTGGCAATGCTGAAGGATTGAAGTTTTAAGCAGGGAGCTGTAGGCAGAATGTGCTGGGTGCAATAGGCTCGACAGATTTAGGAGAAGGTAAGATTAGAGAGAGACAGGAAGCCTAGCTAGGAGGCCAGATACGGTGCAGGTTTGAATTAGATTATTTGCCCTAAAGATGGAGAGATTTATTCTTAGGCTATATCTATGGGACATTGACAAAAAGAGCAAAAAGTGAAACTGTTAAACAAATTTTGCAGTGGTGATACCTTCAAAACACACTAATGCATCACCAATTTTATAGTTTTTTTTTAATGACCTTGCTATTTGTTACATTTACCTGGCTATTATTTTTGTGTTATGTGCATTTTTAGTCCTACACATACTATATTAATAAATGTTAATGTCGTTCCCTCACCTAGACTGTAAGCTCATTGAAGGCAGTAATTTTTCTTTTTTGTTCTTATATTTATC